>OZ023207.1:20960611-21073111 GCA_963995525.1 Escarpia spicata | reverse complement strand
GCACGCATGCACGCATGCACGCATGCACGCATGCACGCATGCACGCATGCACGCCTTCCTACCTTTCTGGTTGCCAACTCACTTGGTATTAATGCCTACCTTAACAACGCACGAATTTGTTGCCAGTCCGCCAGTCCGCCAGTCCGCCAGTCCGCCAGTCCGCCAGTCCGCCAGTCCGCCAGTCCGCCAGTCCGCCAGTCCGCCAGTCCGCCAATCTGCAAGCCAGCCAGTCTGCCAGCCTGTCCGCCTGCCCGACTATCCGTAGTGTTTTGAAAATACGCTCAAAACACTACAGTACGTAGTGTTTTCAGCGGGGTAGTGTTTTGAGCGCCCTACACCGGCTGTCAGACGAAATAACACGGTATACAGAACATTCAATTTGGCTAACTGACGGTCAATATTATGTGTATTTTATCGTAGAAAACCACGAACACTTGTCATTGGCTTCACATTCCTGCCACACCACTTTCCTCTTCACCATCGTCCCTCGACCACCCTGATCGTTTATCTGCCCCCGTCCCCGATTTCAACCCTCGATTCCTCGTCCTTTTATCCTTCACTTCCGTTTTCCACGTTCACGCTGGTCCTCCATTCCACCACCATTTATTTCGCCGGTTCTTGTTATTCTATTTTAGGAAATGCAAGTGTCTACACACGGGACTGTGGAATGTAATTTAATAAAACGAAAAAAAAATCACGAGTAACATTAAATGCTGACGTGAAAGGCCTGTCACGTGATGAACGCAGCCACAGCTCGGTATGTTGTCATTGTAGTCGTCAAGTACAGCCAACAGGTACAGCGACGTGATGAACGCAGCCACAGCTCGGTATTTTGTCATTGTAGTCGTCAAGTACAGCCAACAGGTACAGCAACGTGATGAACGCAGCCACAGCTCGGTATGTTGTCATTGTAGTCGTCAAGTACAGCCAACAGGTACAGCGACGTCGACAGATATCTCTGATTTCACATACACTAAACAAGGTATACTCTCGATAACCCCAACACTACCGTGTCCACGTGCATTCTTGGATGCATGTTCTGAGTGGCAATTTTTTTTAATCCTGCTAAATATGGTCGAATGTGGTATGATGATTTCTCTACCTGTCTTCAGTCTGCCTTAACATGACAGTAGTGACATCTTTAACAAGATTTAACAAGATTTAACAAGATTGCCACCCAGAGAATTAACTCGAGGTAGCAGGTGGACAAGGAAGCCCTTGGCTTTTCGAGAGTCCGACCTTTTTATTTATGTGTATCCCGCCCGTCTGAGGTATGTGTCGATTTTATTTTTAAACATATTCACGCTACTAGCACCCACACAATCAGCAGGTAATCTGTTCCATTCGTTTACAGTCCTTTGTGAAAATGAAAACTTTCTTATATCCAATCTACTCTGCTCCTTTGCTAATGCAAGATCATGTCCTCTAGTCCTTCTATCTTTCTTAACTGAGAAAAACATATTTCTATCAATATTTTCATAACCCTTCAATATTTTAAACACTTCTATCTGATCTCCTCTCAATCTCCTGGTCTCTAGTGTTGTTAAACCGCATTTTTTTAGGCGTATTTCATAACTAAGATCCCTCAGATTTTGTATCATTTTAGTTGCTCTCCTCTGCACTCTTTCTAGCATATCTATGTCCTTCCTGCGATATGGCCTCCACGCTTGAATACAATATTCTAAATGAGGCCTAACTATTGTTTTGTACAGCGGTATTATTAGCTCTTTTTCCTTATACGTTATGTTTCGCCTAATTAATCCAAGGATTTGATTTCCCTTTGAAACTGCAATTCCGCACTGCTCTGAAATCTTCATATCAGCACTAACGGTTAACCCTAAGTCCTTTTCTTTTACAGTAGTACTTAGTACAGTACCCCCCATTGTATATTCAACCTCTTCGTTCCCATGTCCTATGTGGAGGCATTTACATTTCCCAAAATTGAACATCATTTGCCATTTTTCAGACCATTTCATCAACCTGTCAAGATCATCTTGTAAATGCTGTCTATCTCCATCACTTTTAATCCTTCTAAACACTTTTGTATCATCCGCAAATTTCAACACCTTGCTTGTTATTTCATCATCCAAATCGTTGATGTATATTAAGAATAATATAGGACCTAATACTGATCCCTGTGGTACCCCACTCAATACCGATTTCCAGTTTGAAGCCTCCCCATCAACTACTACACGTTGTCTTCTGTCAATCAGCCATTGTTCTATCCAGTTTATTATACCATTTCCTATGCCATGGGCCTTTAGTTTAAGTAGTAATCTTTGATGTGGTACTTTGTCAAAAGCTTTTTGAAAATCTAAGTAGACGATATCTACTGGTGTTCCCTCATCTACCCACTTAGTGATGTCTTCCAAAAAACATAACATATTTGTTAAGCATGACCTCGCTTTAAAAAAACCATGTTGAGATGGGTTTATCAAGTTTTGTTTAACAAGAAAATCCACCATGTGATCTTTAATTAGTCTTTCTAATAATTTACAAATCACTGATGTTAAACTCACTGGTCTATAGTTCTCTGACTTGTTTCTCGAACCTTTTTTGAATAAAGGTATAATGTTTGCTTTTTTCCATTCTAAAGGAACCACTCCCTCTTCTAATGACAAGTTGAAAACTGTTGCATGTGGTATGCTAATTTGTTCTACAATTTCCAATAGTAGTTTGGGTGGAATACCATCCACTCCAGGTGATTTATTTTCCTTCATAGCCCTTATTTTCTTAGCTACCATTTCCGGGGTTACAATTAATTGTCCTAAATAGTCTGAATCTGCCCCCTTGAACTTAGCCTCTGGTATTGGCAGTGAACTAATATCTTCCCTGGTAAACACTGAACTAAAGTACTCATTCAGGTCTTCTGCCATTATGAATCCCTCTGATATCATATTTCCAGCACTATCTTCTAGAGGACCGACCTTATCTTGAACTTTCTGTTTGCTTCGAACATACGCATAAAAACTCTTGCTGTCATGTTTTATATTACTAGCTAATTGTTGTTCATAGCTTCTCTTTGAATTTCTAATTTCAGCTGTAGCTTGGTTAAGTGCTTCTTTATAAATGTTGTATTCTTCATCATTTCCAGTACATCTATATGACTTCCACATCATTTGTTTATACTTAATTTTTCTAATGGCTTCTTTCGATAAGTGTTTCTTTTTGGACCGTTTTCCTTGTTTTTTGAAGGGTACAAATTTATCGATTATGCACTTAATTTCACTCTTTAATATATTCCAGCATTCTGTTGCCGTCTTATTTTTCAGTGTCGTTGCCGTCTTATTTTTCAGTGTCTTATTCCAGTCTATCTTTGCTAAATATTTCCTCATGTCCTTATACCTTCCTTTGTGGAAATTTCTCCTATACTGCTTGTTGCTATTCCTTTCTGATTTTACTTTGATGGTAAAATGTATCTGGTTGTGATCGCTACTCCCCAGTGGCTCACATATCTTGACATTGTCAACTAATTCATTCTGTGAGGACAAAACTATGTCTAACACATTCTCACCCCTGGTTGGTTCTAGCACATGTTGAGAAAGGAATGTATCTTGAACTAAAACTAAAAACTTGTGGTCCTCTCTCCCCATACTCTGTAGAGATTTCCATTGTATATGCCCATGGTTAAAATCCCCCATAATAATACAGTCCCGTTTGCTTACTTCCCTTATAGCGTTTTGTATTTTTTCATTCTCTTCTATGCTTATGTTTGGACTTCGATAAACCAACCCAACCGTCAACGTTGAGTTACCTGTAACTATGTTACACCAAACAGCTTCTTCGCAATCTGCTTCTCTTTCTAATTTTATTTCATAAGCCTGAATAGATTCTTTAATATATAAAATAACTCCACCTCCCTTTCTTCCTATTCTATCTTTTCTAAACATTACATATCCTGTCAGTCCCAATTCAGCATCTGATATATCGGTGGTGGTCCAGGATTCGGTTATACCTATTATATGAGGGTCAATATCTTCTACCATAATGTTTAGTTCATTTCTTTTGTTTACTATACTCCTTGCATTTAAACAAACACATTTATATCCAGCTTCAGAAGAGTTTTCCAGACTGTTATTTGTTGATTTATTTGTGCTGTCTTTATCTATGCCTCTATTTTCAGGCTTTTCTGTGAGTCCCCCCTGCGAATCTAGTTTAAATAGATGCAACCTGTCCCACTGTCAACAGATTGCAGCAGATTCTCTGAGAAAACTGCTGCCCCCTTTCCACTAAGATGGAGGCCATCTCTCATGTACATATCTTCCCTCCCAACAAAGTATCCCCATAAATCTGTGAATCCCACCCCCTCTTCTTCACACATCTGCTCAGCTAGTGCATTGATCGCCATCCTCTTGCAGTTTCTATACGTTGCCCCCCTTCCTCCCATTACTGGCAAAATTCCTGAAAAAATAACCTGTTCGACTCTCGTCTTCTTTAGCTTCCTCACTAACTGTCTATACTTCTGTACTATCGCAGTTGTTCCCTCCCTGTCTGCATTATTTGTTCCTACATGTATCAGTATATTCTGGTGAATGATAAGCTAACTAAGGGTTAGTAACCCACACAGCTCAGATACATTGGGTATTTCAAATTGTAATGGGAAAACAATGAACGTTTTCGCAGTGATTTATATTTAAATCATTTAATGTTGTAAACACGTCAACTTCCTGAATGTAAGGGACGTCATTGGCAGTGGTGTCACCACTTCAGTTTAGAGCGGGAAGGCTGAATGTAAGGGACGTCATTGGCAGTGGTGTCATCACTTCAGGTTAGAGCAGGTAGGCTGAATGTAAGGGACGTCATTGGCAGTGGTGTCATCACTTCAGGTTAGAACAGGAAGGCTGAATGTAAGAGACGTCATTGGCAGTGGTGTCATCACTTCAGGTTAAAGCAGGACGGCTGAATGTAAGGGACGTCATTGGCAGTGGTGTCATCACTTCATGTTAGAACAGGAAGGCTGAATGTAAGGGACGTCATTGGCAGTGGTGTCACCACTTTAGGTTAGAGCGTGAAGGCTGAATGTAAGGGACGTCATTGGCAGTGGTGTCACCACTTCAGGCTAGAGCAGGAAGGCTGAATGTAAGGGACGTCATTGGCAGTGGTGTCATCACTTCAGGTTAGAGCAGGAGGGTCGACGAAGGCTGAATGGTTGGATAGTTATCAACCATAACCTTCGGCTCTATCCCACCTCTACTTCCGTTCTCCAACCTCACCTCTCGCTCTCCACACAACCTCCACCCCGTTCTCCATCCTTACCCCTCGCTCTCTCCGCCGAACTCACACTTCGCTCTCCACCCACTCTACCCTCGTTCTCCACCGTTACCCCTCGCTCTCCACCCCTCCCTTTTCATCCCCTCCCAACGCTGTTCTCCACCCTCATCCTATCCACACGCTATTCGCCGGTCTGAAAATGGCGAATGACACCTATTTTTGTGTGATTTGTATCTTATTATAACCGAGCTTTAATCGAGCGCGCGTGTGCGTGCGTGCGTGTGTGTGTGTATGTGTGAGTGAATGTGTGTGTGTGTGTGTGTTTGTGTGTGCGTGTGTGTGTGTGTGTGCGTGTGTGTGTGTGTGCGTGTGTATGTGTGTGTGTGAGTCTGTCTGTCTGTCTGTCTGTCTGTCTGTCTGTCTGTCTGTCTGTCTGTCTGTCTGTCTGTCTGTCTGTGTGAGGGGCGGGGTGGGTATGCGCGCGCGTGCATGCGTGCGTGTGTGGAGGGGGGATTGTGTGCGTGCGTGTGTGTGTTTGTTCACGTGTTTGTGTGCACGATATCTGCGAAACTCACGACGGATACACGTGTGTGGGGGGATGGGTGATTGTACATATATGTGCGTGCGTGCGTGTGTGGTGAGTGTTTGTCCGACGGACATTGCGCGTGTGTGCGCTTGGTATGCTTTTGAGCGCCTATGTGTTCATACGTACATGCGTACATGTTTGCTTGTGTGTGAATACGAGTACAAATACGAGTACATTCTCACGAGTACGAGTAAAAGTACGAGTACATTAAAAAATATATCAATATTAAATAATAACATATTTTAAAAACCTCTATTTCATCAACAATTAAATTCACTTCAGTGGCATTCATTTCAGTGGCATCGTATGATCTTATCATCTGTTTGTCATTGCACCGAATGAACATGAGTTGTTCACAGGTTGAGTCTTTCAGGCTGCACTGTTCAGGGCGGAATACGTTTCTAAATACCCTTTCAACTGGAGCTGATGAGGCTAGAATGGACCACTTGAGCCAGAGTTGGAAAACTTAGAACTGCAGTGGGTCACTGTGACCATCTGTGCATGGCTGACTGAGGTATTCGTTCACCTCTACAATCAGCAATCTGCTGATGTTATAAGTTTGCAATTTATATTTTCCGATCGTAGACTACTAGTTGTTGAGAGGGTTAGCACATGTCCACATAACAGGCCATGTTTGGGTATCATAGTCATTGTTATCAGACAACGAGGATGTGCGCGGATGTGTAGGGATGGTAAGGTTGTATACTATCAGAAATAACAAAGTATTTAAAAAATAGTTGAACATTTAAATATTTCAGGAAATTTTCATTTTATAACCAATGTGTGTGTGTGTGTGTGTGTGTGAGAGAGAGAGAGAGAGAGTGAGTGTGTGAGTGAGTGTGTGCGTGTGTGGGTGTATGTGAATGTGTGTGTGTGTGTGTGTGTGTGTGTGTGTGTGTGTGTGTGTGTGTGTGTGTGTGTGTGTGTGTGTCAGAGAGAGTCAGTGAGTGTGTGTGTGTGAGAGAGAGTGAGTGTGTGAGTGAGTGAGTGTGTGTGTGTGTACGTGTGTGTGTGTGTGTGTGTGTGTGTGTGTGTGTGTGTGTTCATGTGTTTGGGTGCACAATATCTGCCTAACTCACGACAGATACAAAAACAAGTTTGGTGCTGCAGAAAGCTGTTCACAGTTATTTGCTCTGTGCCATAATGCACGCGAGACTGTCAGAGATTACTTACTACTTCAGAGGTTGCACGTATCACCTGTATGCCATACATGTCAAGATTCTCACCTTTTATGGGAAAGTCGGTTGTTCGGAACGTAGTAATCACGCAACAGGGAAAACGTAACTCAATAATAGCAGGAAACATGCGCGCGTGGCAAATACTTCCAGAAAACGGCCCCTGCGACATGTACTTGGCAACATGAAGTAGACGCCGACACAATGATTATCTCTACCCTCGTGCCATAGCAGTACGATTGTTATTTGATAATTCTACACTTTCGCGACTAGGGCCCTTCGATTGATGTGAACTTCACATTATCTCCGACCTTCGTCAGTTTGATCATAGGACGGTTATCTGCAACCACGTCATAGTGTCTTTCTAACAATTACATCTATTTTCCAAAAAATTGTAAATATTGCTCAACTACAAAGCCATCCCGTCAAGGGACGCGCATTTTTGCCGACGCTGTGTCAGGCAGAATACACTAGAAATACGTCATGATATCATCACGATCAGTGGATGATATAATGACGTTAATAGCAGAATGTGCTTTAGCAACGCTAGGTAGTTGTATGTTAACAGAGGTAGGATGGTTATAACGATATGCATAATTCTATTTTGTTCTCGATTGCTAATGGAGAGGAACCAGAGAAGCGAAAAGAAAATTCGCGAAGGAACTCTGTGTCGATTATAGATAAGGCAGTTTTCATTATCACACAGGACCATCAATAAAAGGATCGTTATTATCTGTCAAATGTTACAAATGTGAATCATTTTAACCTAAAAATCGACAAATACCTTTGGTTGGTTGGACTCTCGACCATCCTTGTCCACTTGCATACCCGAATGAGTAGCAATGTTGTTACGTTCTTTTAAATCCAGTGATTACTATTTGAATATTTAACCTTGTGACGTTAACTAATACGTCAGCGTCATATATTCAAGCGGCCATCTATGTTGTTACGTTCTGGAATCAGCAATTAAAAAGTCCACATTGGTGTATGAATTCACCGAGATACGAACTCCCACGACACGCTGCAGGTATATAATTCATAGTTAACCAAACATTCGCTAGGTGGCGACACATTCTATTTAAATATCAATGGGCAGGCTCGTAGCTAGGCATGGGTGTGCAGGCAAGCCACCCCAAACAAACATCATATTGTTTTACGTAATTCATACGTAATCCTGTCCTTAGGATTGTTCAATGCAATCTACAGTTTACTAACTGACACATCTGGTCAATCGAACAACATTTACACTTCTGTCGGAAGCATTCAGCCACGCTATAATTAACAGCGCAAATTAGGCCCCTACATGTAAACAAATATCCACCACTGTATGCAGCCACGTTTTATTACCCCCACACAGAAAGTTTGCGTATATATATATATATATATATATATTTATATATATATATGTGTGTGTGTTGGTGGTTTGTGTGTGTGTGGTGTGTGTGTGTGTGTGTGTGTGTGTGTGTGTGTGTGTGTGTGTGTGTGTGTATGTGTTTGTGTGTGGGGGGTGTGGTGTGTGTGTGGTGTGTGTGTCTATGTGTGCGTGCATGTGTGTGTGTTGGCGCGTGCGTACATATTCCCGTTTGCGTGTGAGTGTTTGGTATACGTGTGAATGCGCATGAGAGCGCATATGTTCGTGCGTAAATGCGTGCATGTTTGTATGTTTGTGTGTGAGTGTGTGAGTGTGTGAGTGTGTTTCGAACATATGGTCGTGCTTTGTTGTTATAAATGTGTGGCGAATCTAATGATGCAAGCTGCCGCTGATGACAAGACGTCTATAACGTCCACGAGAACGTTGTCTACGAACATCATGTCTGTAGATCGACGTACTGCCGACGCGACCCGGCGCTAAGCGCATTCATTTAACAAGACTACCACTGAGATAATTAACTCTAGATATAAAGTTGACAGGGAAGCCTTTTGGCTTATCGAGAGTCCAACCCTTCTGAGATATGTGTCGATTTTATTTTAAAACATATTCACACAACTAACACCTACACAATCAGCAGATAATCTGTTCCATTCATTTACAGTCCTTTATGCAAACGAGAACTTTCTTATACCTTTGCTAATGTAACTTCATGTCCTCTAGTTCTTCTATCTTTCTTAACTGAGAGTAAATATTTCTATCAATATTTTCATAATCATTAAATATTTTAAACACTTCTAACTGATATCCTCTCAATCTCCTGATCTATTGTGTTGTTAAACCACATTATTTTAGTCGTTTTTCATAATTAAGATCCCTCAGTTTTGGTATCATTTTAGTCGCTCTCCTCTATATTTTTTCTAGCATATCTTTGTCCTTCTTGCGGTATGGCCTCCACGCTTGTATATAATATTGTAAATGAAGCCTAACTATTGTTTTGTGCAGCGGTATCGTTGGTTCTTTTTCCTTATACGTATATTTCGCCTAACTAATCCAAGGATTTGATTTCCCTTTGAAGCTGCAATTCGGCATTGCTCTGAAACCTTCATATCAGCACTAATGGTTAACCTTAAGTCCATTTCTTTTACAGTAATACTTAGTACAGTATCCCCCCATTGTACAATCTACATCTTCGTTCCAATGTCGTGTGTGGAGGCATGAAGATTTCCCAAAATTGAATAACATTTGCCACTTTTCAGACCATTTGATCAACCTGTCAAGATCATCTTGTAAATGCTGTCTATCTCCATGTCTTTTCATCCTTCTAAACACTTTTGTATCATCCGCAAGTTTCAACACCTTGCTTGTTATATTATCGTCCAAATCGTTGTTATCAATTAAGAATAATATAGGTCCAAGTACTGATCCCTGTGGTACCCCACTCAAAACTAATTTCCAGTTTGAAGCCTCCCCATCAACAACTACCCGTTGTCTTCTGTCAATCAGCCATTTTTCTACCCAGTTAATTATACCCTTTCCTGTGCCATGGGCCTTTAGTTTAAGCAGTAATCTTTGATGTGACACTTTGTCAAAAGGTTTTTGAAAATCCAAGTAGATGATATCATTCAGGAGGAGCTTGGGAGTTACAGACAAACTTACAGTGACAAGATTGTACCTCGTGGCTTGTCTTTCATAACAATTGCAGCGACACAAAACTCACCCAACGTGGGCTGATTCGTTCGTCCGCGCGATTTCTCGTGTTGACGTTTCGATACTTGCCAAGTCCGTTCAATCTCGGACTACGTCGTTCCAGCTCACTGAGCTGTATGAACGAGTTCCTGGCTTTAGACAGTTGTGAATATTTGTGTACGAATACCATTGGTGCAGTAAACACACAGAAGTCGACACCTACTGCGCTGGTTGATGGAGTGGAGATGAACTGGTGTAGTGGATGCCCATTACTCAGCTCCCCTGGCATCTATCCGTGTTCCAAAGACTCGGCAAGATTCCTGAATGTGCGAATTGCGTCATGCCGGCCGCTTCAAAATAGTCTTTTGTAAAGATAGTTCTTCATCGTAAATTCGGGTTGTTTGGTCTAACTCCCCTTTCGCGTAATCGAACTATCGTTTCATGATGTGGCACGCTTTCAAAATACCATCCAGCCTCACTCACTCACTCACTCACTCACTCACTCACTCACTCACTCACTCACTCACTCACTCACTCACTCACTCACTCACTCACTCACTCACTCACTCACTCACTCACTCACTCACTCACTCACTCACTCACTCACTCACTCACTCACTCACTCACTCACTCACTCACTCACTCACTCACTCACTCACTCACTCACTCACTCACTCACTCACTCACTCACTCACTCACTCACTCACTCACTCACTCACTCACTCACTCACTCACTCACTCACTCACTCACTCACTCACTCACTCACTCACTCACTCACTCACTCACTCACTCACTCACTCACTCACTCACTCACTCACTCACTCACTCACTCACTCACTCACTCACTCACTCACTCACTCACTCACTCACTCACTCACTCACTCACTCACTCACTCACTCACTCACTCACTCACTCACTCACTCACTCACTCACTCACTCACTCACTCACTCACTCACTCACTCACTCACTCACTCACTCACTCACTCACTCACTCACTCACTCACTCACTCACTCACTCACTCACTCACTCACTCACTCACTCACTCACTCACTCACTCACAAACAAACAAACAAACAAACAAACAAACACAAACACACACACACACACAAGTTAAGCCGCCTTGATCAGCCGCGGTAGTTCTTCTGAAGGCATATGTCGCTCCGTCTCGCTTCGTCGCGCCAGGTGATCTTATCATAGCGGAGTCAATGGCAGGGCAATTGTCTGTCGGAGGTTGACGCGTGCCCAGATCATATCAACTGTGGAGCTCCGCTCGCAACAACAGTGTCAGTGTACAGTGAAAGCCAACATCACACATTGTATGATAATTAGCGGCCGTCAGGTCTGACACGTTCTGTCATCACATTCATCATTACAATGATTAATCACAGCTCATACGTTATATGCACGGCAATGACAAGATTATCAACCTTCCCCGTTTTTGACACACATTTTCACTTGTTATTGAATCACTGTGAACCAAGGAGCCTATATTTAGACAGGAGGCGTCATCGAGCGAGATCATGGCAGTCTGCAATGGTAGTTTTTGTCCGTCATTTGGTAAGCTGCATAATGTTCTGGCTTGGCACATCTCCAGAATGGCGGACTAACCGCTCCATTGGCGCACTTTTGAAAAACGCGAACAGCGCGCGCTGGACCGTCTTCTCACTCAGCTGAATGAACGAGTATCTTAGTGAGGTGGATATTTGTGTACGAGTGACTTTCACGTGGTAACTGCAGCATGGCTGAATACTTCCCAGAGACACGGAGAAGGTGTTCCATTCGACGAGTCGACGCCCCGTCCTACGCCTGAACGTAGACGGTTGAGTCGTGTCCAGGCTCGGCATGAGATGTCGATACCCATTGCGCTGGTTGATGGAGTGATGACTTTAGTGTGTCTCTGTCAAAAGGTGGCGCCAGTGTAGTGGTGTGGTGGTGGATCCCGGTCTGCATCTCTCCCGTGTTCTACAGACTCTTCAGCAAGCTCCCCGAATGAGCGAGTTGCGTCACGTCGGCCGCTTCAATATTCACTGTTTACATATACTTTCGCCATCGTGAGTTTATAACTTTCCTAACATGTGATCGACGCTCTGTTCACGATGTGACACGCTTTCAAAACACCATATTATATTACAATGCATAAGCAATGTTTTATCAGTCTAGTGAAACAAGTCTCCCAAATGTATCGTTTCATTTAATGTGCGTGTATCTGTCAATGGTGGAGCACCGTGGGAGAGTGTCACACGATGGTCGGTGACGTGATCACAACGCGACACTCTGCAGTTTGACAAGGTTCTTCTATGTGTGCCTTCTTGAACGAGATTGCGTTAGTATCCATGAATAACAAACATTTGTAAGGACCGGAACATTCACTGTGGTCTCGATGTCTAAGCCATCTACGCTGCCTTCAATAGGTAGATGTAGATGCGGCTGTGGCTGGGACGAACACGTCGTGCACGTAATAACACTGGTGGTAATACAGTCAAGCTCACGGAGACAGGCTGACAACAGGCACACATGCACGAACTCACGCTTGCGTACACACGGAGCCATTCATCTATGCTTCCATTCGTCCTGCTATCAAATAGTAGTCTGGGAATTAACATCGGATTTTTGTTGACAGCCATAATTATCTTCCTGGTCGTGTGTCGTATAGGCGTACACGCAAGAGTTATCAACGTGTTACGTAGGAATTCTCCTACATCGTGACAAATGGTTGCTTTCACCAGAGTATACCTAGACGCTGAATACAAACACACACATATATATATATATATATATATATATATATATATATATATAATTTTATAAATATTCAACATCCATGCAGTATGAGACATGATTGTGTTAAAATAACTACATAAGCGTTATACGTTCCTAAAACATATACAAATAATACATGTCGCATCTTGCGTGTGTTCTTTACCAATAAGTCAATAGTTAAATTTGTTCACATTGAATTGTGGAAATAAGTGTGATGTCCTTTATTCCGGCGTCGTCGTGTGTCGCCACCGTTTTGTCTATGTACCGCGTCTACGCATAATGCATGTTTACGACCTGGCGCCAACTAAAACCGGTTGCGTGTGACTCATAGACGTTCTATTGATTGTGTACGATGCTTATCTTAGTCTGAAACATTGTGGCTGAAAAGGTCTGAATAGGGTATAAGTCCTTTTCAGCGGCAACAAAGCAAACTCTATTTATATGCCAGCGGGAGTATTATGCGTCATCGCGGTTGCCGTAAACAAGCACGGCGTATGATCGAATCACGCCACATTCAACCAATCACAGATTCGATCCAGTATCCGGGACTTCCCCTAATTTACCCCAAGGATATCAAGTGGCAAATGCCAGAAGGGGCCGCCATGATAAATTATTTTCGTCGAGAAGGGGTCGAGCCAAAAATGTTTTAAAGAAAAAAGGAAATGTGAAGACCTGCATTTTTATGAGATCATCGATCGATGGTAAAACGGTAATTATAGGTTGTCGTTGGCATAGGTGCATATGAGATATGCGTAATTAAAATATAACTGGAAGGAATGCAGTTTTTTATTATTGGATATTCTAAATATTTGTGTGTAGCAGTGTAAAGCCCGGTCGTGTTTCAGGTATATGTCATATACACATGGTGTCTGTGTGCGTGTGCGTGTGCGAGTGCGTGTGCGTGTGCGTGTGCGTGTGCGTGTGTGTGTGTGTGTGTGTGTTTGTGTTTGTGTGAGTGATCCGAATGTCCGCCTGACCGCCTGTCCGCCGGTCCGACCGTCCACCTACCCATCTTTCCGCCTGTACGCTTGTCTAAATGTCCGCCTGACCGCCTGTCCAAATGTCCACTTATCCGCCTGCCTGCCTGTCCGAATGTTAAAATGTCTACCTCCTCGCCTGCCCGTCTGTCCGCCTATCCGGCTGCTCGCTTGCCTGAATGTCCGCCTTACCCGCCTCCCCGTCTGTCCGCTTGTCCGAATGTATTCGTACAAGTATTCTTACAAGACGTTTGTCATGACGTACGTGTGAGCACTTATACGCTCCGTTTACACATATATTTGAAACGGTACAAGTTGTACCAGTAAAAACTGTATGCACCAACAATTGTGTTTACACAATCACTTGAACAGGTGTACGGTCTGCCGGTTCTAGTTGTACCACTGCGTCTGTACAACTCTCTATTTAAGCGGCTGTACACAGGTAATCGTTATCAAACTTTTGACGATGATTGTGTGGCCGTTTGATAGCACCCAAGACCTCTGGTAAAGTGGAGTTCAAGTTATAACACTCTGACTGAAAACCTGACACGTTCTGTCATCATATGGGTTCATATGTGTGTGTGTGTGTGTGTGTGTGTTTGTGTGTGTGTGTGTGCGTTTATGTGCGCGCACGCGCGCGTGTGTGTGTGTGTGTGTGTGTGTGTGTGTGTGTGTGTGTGTCTGTGTGTGTGTGTGTGTGTGTGTGTGTGTGTGTGTGTATGTGTGTGTGTGTGTGTTTGTGTGTGTGTGTGTGTGTGAGTGAGTGTGTGTGTGTGTGTGTGTGTGTGTGTGTGTGTGTGTGTGTGTGTGTGTGTGTGTGTGTGTGTGTGTGTGTGTGTGTGTGATTATACTGGTAATTGCACTGTATTCCACCGAGTTAAATAACATCTGCGATGATGAACGTGTTCCTGTACTGACGGCTGTGATATGTAAAATGTAAATGATGTTTCCTAACATCTGGCTGATCGTTCTGTGCTATTTATTTTAATCATATGTAATTCATTGAATCACAGATTGGTGCATAAGGATAAGATCAGGCATGTTGTAGGCAGGATAAGGTGTGCGTGCGTGCGTGCGTGCGTGCGTGCGTGCATGCATGTGTGTGTGTAAGAAATAGCCATGTGGTGGATAACTAATTTTATCGGTTTTTAATATTGATGGCCGTGTTTCTGTAAATGGTGTGTGCGTGCGTGCGTGCGTGCCCTGCGTGCGTGTGTGTATGTGTGCGTGTGGGGGGTGTAAGGGCTACTTGCGGTGTATAACTTATTTCCCCAGCTTTTGATGGTTGTGACTTATACTGATTGGTGATTGTTAGTATTTGTTTTTTATCGCACTCTTTTACAACTATACTATACCATAATTATTGATCTATATATCGATGAAGTTAAGACAATTGAAGTTAAGACTACCCATATAACCTAAATACTATTACTGTACTAATTAAATGCCTACATCAACCATTATTTAATTACTGAGCCGATACTTTATTTCACAATATTTCTTTACAAATGTATATTTAAATTCCATATTATATTTTTATTCTTTTTAGAATGATTTAAACAATGTTGTTTCAATAAAATTATGTTTTACCAAAGATGTGGCTATAAACAATGGTGTTTATCCGGATATATGGCACTACCCAGAAAGTAGTTAATGTATACGCCTGTTTGGGATAATATTAATTTAATTGTAACTTTATGGACTTATAACATAAGCGCCCTTTGAATCTGCTCTCGATTCTCGAATCTGGGATGATTTGATGTGTGTGCGATTATTTCGAGGTGAAATTCCGTGGCAACGCTATATTGTGTCGTTTAAACCAACGGTCCATCATATAAACAATGCCGAAACCGAGATGGGGCGCCGGTCGCTTCCTTATTTATTCAAGTACATGCGCAGAAGCGTCGCACGTCATGTACTATTTTAGCGTTACGCGTCAATACTGGCGAAGGCTATTGACTGATGTATCCTACATAGGAATCAAATTTTAGCGCCCGGCGAGGGCCAGGCCCGGATATGAAAACATCCCGTTGACGGATGTGATATACCAGCTACTAGCAAACTGAAACATCACAGTTATAAATCCGAACAATAACTAGTGACGATAAACACACTTCGATCCTCCGTCGGTCTCCGGCGGACAATTAATTAGCGTGGTGATCAGTGCGGTTGGTTACTAAAACAACGGTGTGATGCTGACTCGCGCAGACAAATCTCAATGTTGTAGATGCCCGCATTTCGACGGCATAGCGATGACTCGCGACCACACACGCACCTAGCAATTTGGCCCAGTCTCGGTCGGCACCTAACAATTAAAGACAAGACACAGCCCCGCAACAGTAGTTCATGCCCGACAGTCGAAGAAATCAACGAGATCAACGAAATCATCTAAGTCCACATGAAATGTTATTACATTATCAGTCAACAATGATTACATTATCGGGCAGGAGTACGTTATTACAGACCATAGCGTATATTCTATTTTAATGGATTTAACTCCGGCTGCGGCTGTAAAAGTCATACTTTCTTATTCAGTTATTATACAAAGCTGCATTATACGTCAAACTAAAGAAATGGCGATGATCTATAAATTATAGCTACATGTTTTCTTCTACTAGACTTACCGTTTCCACATATCGCTAGGGTACCTAAATATCGCTAGGGTACCTATCTAGTAACACAGTCAAGCGCACGTAGACAGCCAGACAGGCAGGTACATACGCACGAACGCACGTAGACAGCCAGACAGGCAGGTACATACGCACGAACGCACGTAGACAGCCAGACAGGCAGGTACATACGCACGAACGCACGTAGACAGCCAGACAGGCAGGTACATACGCACGGACGCACGTAGACAGCCAGACAGGCAGGTACATACGCACGAACGCACGTAGACAGCCAGACAGGCAGGTACATACGCACGAACGCACGTAGACAGCCAGACAGGCAGGTACATACGCACGAACGCACGTAGACAGCCAGACAGGCAGGTACATATGCACGAACGCACGTAGACAGCCAGACAGGCATGTACATACGCACGAACGCACGTAGACAGCCAGACAGGCAGGTACATACGCACGAACGCACGTAGACAGCCAGACAGGCAGGTACATACGCACGAACGCACGCTTGCGTACACACGGATTCATTCATCTATACATCCATTCGTCCTTCCCGACTGTCCACCTGCGCGCCTGCACGCCTGCACGCCTGCACGCCTGCACGCCTGCACGCCTGCACGCCTGCACGCCTGCACGCCTGCACGCCTGCACGCCAGCAAGACGGTCCGCCTGCCTTCCTACCTTCCTGGTTGCCAACTCACTTGGTATTAATGCCTACCTTAACAACGCACGAATTTGTTGCCAGTCCGCCAGTCCGCCAGCCCGGCCGCCGCTTGCCCGTTCGCCCGTTCGCCCGCTCGCCCGCTCGCCCGCTCGCCCGCTTCCACGCCAGCCCACATTTCGCCTACCAAACTGCCAGAATGCCTGCCGTCCTGCCAGCATGTCAGTCTGCCAGTCTGCCAGACTGCCAGTCTGCTAGCCTGACGGCCTGTCTGTCTGGTTGTGCACATCAATCAGTCTAGTGTACTTATTGCAGTATGTCGTCGCTAACAAATCTATCAATCAAAGGTTTGCGCTATTCACACTAGATGTCAGCACTGTTTCTGTGTACGTCTACACAACTACCTATCTCCCTAAGGATACGATTACCTATGTACAGAAACATCATGCGGAAAGAGAAATACCCCCGTAGAGTGTCGCCAGTCGCGTGAATGTCCTATCCGATTCCTGTGCGGATACAATTCGAACGACTATATTGGAGCGAATACATTTTCTCCATAATTAGCGTGAAAAAACGCGTCCGCATAAATATGTATATGTTTATGTCTAATCACTTCGATTGATGTAAAGTAGACACAATTACTATGTTCCTGCTGCATACATACCTCGTCCAAGTGACCTTTCCGTGCACCTGGAATCATAGCCAGGGGCGTAGCTAGGCATGAATACACGTGGAAGCACAATTTTATATATAGAGTTTATAGACATCGGGACAGGGGGGACAGCCCTTGTCCCGATGCACCCTAGTCACCGTGTTTGAGGGGTGAGTCCCCATATTTTGGTGGGGGGGGGGGGCTGGAGATAGTAATACCCCATTTGACATAGCGCTGTGGTGTAGTGGCTAGAGCTTCGGACTCTCAACCGAGAGAACCCGGGTTCGAATCCTGTGCGGCGGTGTCGAACCTTGGGCAAGTTCGTCCACTATACGTTGCTCCAGTTCACTCAGCTGTATGAATGAGTACCTGGCTATAGACAGTGGTGGATATTTGTGTACAAATAGTCTTCGCGCATTAATTGCAGCGTGGCTGGATGCTTCCCAGAGAAGTTGAGATGGTGTTCGATTGAACAGGTCTGCCAGGGAGTAAAGTGTAAAGCGCTTTGAACAGTCCTGAGGACTGGATACTGCGCTATATAAGAACTTACCTTTTTTTACCCCCCCCCAATACTTTGGCAAAAGGTTTTGATGAACTCAAGAATTAGGGTGCACTTGAAGGGTTTTGGTGAGCCTCAGCCACAGCCCAACCCCAATACTCACCACACCAGCTGCACAACATCGCCAAGATACGACGTTGTCTTACGGTTGATGCTTGCAAAGTCATCGTTCACTCTCAAGTCCACAAAGCTGAACTACGGAAATGCGATGTTGTTTGGCATCAATGGGCGATTGTTATTGCATGGAGCCCCGTTCTCTGTGAACTGCACAATTAGCCAGTCGCTTTAGTTTTAGCGCTCGAAAACTGCTAAATGAGATACCTTTAGATACAATGGAGCTAGCTCGCTCGTACTTACAGCAGGATTCCTGAATGAGCATCGGCCGCTTCTATATTGTCTGTTGTACAGGTAGTTGTTCCTTGTCAATTGGTTCGGTCTAACTCACCTTTCGCACCATCGTTTCACGATGTGGCACGCTCCCTAAATACCGTGCAGGCTCACTCACTCGCTCGCTCGCTCGCTCGCTCGCTCGCTCACTCACTCACTCACTCACTCACTCACTCACTCACTCACTCACTCACTCACTCACTCACTCACTCACTCACTCACTCACTCACTCACTCACTCACTCACTCACTCACTCACTCACTCACTCACTCACTCACTCACTCACTCACTCACTCACTCACTCACTCACTCACTCACTCACTCACTCACTCACTCACTCACTCACTCACTCACTCACTCACTCACTCACTCACTCACTCACTCACTCACTCACTCAATCACTCACTCATTTACTCACTCACTCACACACTCACTCCCACACAACACACACACTCACTTACACACACACGCACACGCACACACACACACACACACGAACACGCACACGCACACACACACGCGCGCACACACAAACACCCACACATCAAACGCACATACACACACACACACACACACACACACGTACGCACACACTCACCCCCACACACTAAACACACACGTACACACGCACGCACGCACGCACGCACACACTAACACACGCACACGCACACACACACACACACACACACACACACACGAACACACACACACAAGACTGCCTTGATCAGCCGCGGTAGTTCTTCTGAAGACGTGTCTCACTCCGTCTTGCTTCGTCGCGCCAGGTGATCTTCTCATGGCGGAGTCAATGGAAGGATAATTGTCGACTAACCGCCCTTCAGTTGGGTTCGACGGAGACGACGCGTGTCCAGATCGTATCAGTTGAGGACCTGTGATCGCAACAATAGTTAACATTGGAAGCCGACATGGCCGCGACTGAGCCTCCCTGCACCTTTACCGTGTTCTACAGACTCCTCAGCAAACTCCCTGAATGAGCGAGTTGCGTCACGTCGGCCGGTTCAATATTCGCTGTTGTACATATACTTTCTCCATCGTGAGTTTATAACTTTCCTAGCACGTAATCGAATCTCTGTTCACGATGTCGCACGCTTTCAAAAACATTGTTTATGCAGGCTGTTTGGGGACGTCGTCAGATTATTATCAATAAACTACACTTTAATGTGACTCGCTTGGATTCATCAATATTATTGTACAATGCATAAACAATGTTTTATAATTTTAGTGAAACAAGTCTACCAAATGTATTGTTCCATTTAAAATGCGTGTATATCAATAGTGGAACACCGTGGGAGAGTGTCCCACGTCGATGGTCGTCAGTAGGTGTATATCAATGGTGGAACACCGTGGGAGAGTGCCCCACGTCGATGGTCGTCAGTAGGTGTATATCAATGGCGGAACACCGTGGGAGAGTGCCCCACGTCGATGGTCGTCAGTAGGTGCAATTATATTTGCTACAATGTGACCTCGAGGAAGCCGACTCGCAACTGCTGGATGTGCAGAATGTTTTGGAACGGGGACCAACACTATATTTCATCCGCACTGTTGACACGGGTGTCCTTGAGCTTCCGATAACAAAGATGTATGAGCGGTAATACGTATGAGTTAGTCACATTTTCTTCAGCTGCATACATAAGATAGCCTTCGGAGCAGGCAATGACTTTATTCATCGGCATCTGTCACGCTCTGTTAAAATACAAGTCGACGTTTTTGTCAGTTTCCACGGGTTGGCCGAGGTGCATTAAGTCGTCTGCATTCTTCGGCATTGGTTGGGAGACAGCATGAGAAACTTAGAATATATACCATGAAGTGACCAAACCATTAATTTACATGGCTCTGAATCCATACATCCACATGGCTCTGAATCCATACATCCACATGGCTTTGAATCCATACATCCACATGGCTCTGGATCCATACATCCACATGGCTCTGAATCCATACATCCACATGGTTCTGGATTCGCGACAGTTCAATTCATTGAACGCTTCACCGGTGTACTAGGTGGCTAAAGTAGTAATCTGGTCTCCGTTATCGAGGCAATGAGAAAGTTATGCTGCCAATGGAATAGTGTAGATAATCTAGAACAATGACACACATAGAATATATATTCTTAATTACTGAATGTTGCACGAGCTCTTAATAGTTTATCTATGCAAATCGCCATCGTTGGGGTGGGAGATTTGTTTACATTTTAGGCCATCTGGTGTTGGGGAGGCAAGAGCCCTATACAGGGGGCCTTTGTTCAGAAGGTTCACTGGCACAATGCCAATATTTCTAGAAACCCGTAGACTTTGGAAGTGACATAATAAAGGGACAGCGACTGTCCCAAAGTTACAGATTTAGTTGTATATAAGGAGGGCTTTAATGAGGACCAGGGCTGGCTGTTGGGGAATGCCGCTAGACAGTGCGAGGGAGCTGTTTATTAGAATAGGCCAACGATGTATCATGGCGATTACTGAGGAAACACTGACAGATGAACCATTCCTGTCATGACACTGCTTCAGAGTACACCGAAACCTACTGGATGTAATCCCGGCTGCGACAGACGTCGCCGTCGACTGAATTTGACGTCCAGACCATAGCGTATATTGCATTTTATTGAGTTTAATTGCGGCTGCGGGTGGCACCGCCGTCGCTCCGATAACGGTAGCTTTTGGCAGGTATAGATTATTTTTTAGCATTTGTGTTGGTAGTATTTTGCTCATACAATAAAGTGTGAAAACGTATAATCCGACGTATCATTAGTGTGACTTAATGAGTGAACGTGTGCACGTATACTTCCCTGCCGACCGCTCGACCAACACGCTACAATTGGTGATGCTGAGGCATACAAATGCTACAATAATACGAAGAAGATCCTCCAACCAGGATGCGTTTCAGCAGCATTCAGAGCGCATAGCATACCTTAAGTTTTCATTTGGTTGACTAGTACAATAGTCTACTAGCAGACACCCACTGCTGGTGTCACGGGACACGGGACGTGAAGAGTACGCCACGCCACCTTGCGAGTAGATTGTGTAATGACGCAAGTGCTGTAAAAGCAGTGATTTCGTATTAAGTTATGATACAAAGCTGTATTATGTGGCAAACTAAAGAAATGGCGATGATCTATAACTTATATCTACATGTGTTCGTCTATTAGACTTACCGTTTCCAAATAATATTATGATATATATGGCATGCAGTACTGGTATATGGCGAAATAAAAAGGCATATATCGATTCAAAGCGGGTAACATATGGATCAACAACCAACAATCCCCGACTCCTATGAAAAAGTCGTATGGAAATCAGAATAACACTGTCCGCGATGTAAGTCAGTCTGTACCCACATCCAATGGAGAAATGTGGTAAAACGGCCGATCTGTTAATTGATTACGAGTTAAAATAACGGAACCTCCCAACAAATGTTCTGACTCCGAACAAAATGTTAAAGTCAATAATAAAAGTAAGCAGAAAAGGGTTTATTTTTTTGATAGGAGGTGAAATGGATCCACCCAAAATAATTGCAGACTCCGATCAAAAAGTTAAAGCTACCAACCTAAAGAAGCTGTGGAAAACGTTTGGTGCTTTTATCCGGTATGTCCTCATATCCCAAAAATATGTCGCTAAGGTACCTATCTAGTAGCACTGGTGGTAATACAGTCAAGCGCACGTAGACAGCCAGACAGGCAGGTACATACACACGAACGCATGTTTGCGTACACAGGAATTCATCTATGCATCCATTCTTCCTGCCCGCCCGCCAGTCTGCCAGACTGCCAGTCTGCTAGCCTGACGACCTGTCGGTCTGATTGTGCACAACAAACAGCCTAGCATACTTATTGCAGACTACCAATTGTAAAAGTGTATAATATACAGACGTAAATGAAACCAACAGTCACTGTGTGTTGTCGCTAACAAATATATAAATCAACGGTTCGCGCTATTCACACTAGATGTCTGCTCAGTTTCTGTATATGTCTACACAACTACCTATCTCCCTAAGGATGCCATTCCTTATGTACAGAAATATCATTCAGCATAAAGAACGCGACTGCATATATATGTACATATTTATATATAATCTCTTCGATTGATGTAAAGTCGACACAATGACCATGTTCCTGCTGCATACACACCTCGTCCAAGTGACCTTTCCGTGCACTTGGAGTCCTGACTTAAGTCTGGCAGTGGTTTTACGTTAGGCGTCCTTGTCTTAGATGATGATGTACGTCTTGTTTGTTATATTTGCCAGGCTTCATCTCATTGGTAGTGTTTCGTGATAGAGATTTTTGTTGCATTGATACGTCAACTAATTACACTTGTATTTATCCTGCATTGCTTGTGTTTAGTGATGCTAGCAAACTTGTCCGTCTTACTTTGACACTTCAATGAGAAAGAGGCAGTAGATTATCCAAGTATTTGTTGAGGACATTTGTAATTACGTATATCTGAGCATTTTAACATCTACCACAAATATGTTGAACCAGTACAAGTTGAAATGAAAGAATGTTGTCGATAAAGTATTGTTGTCTTGAATCGTAAAAATACAGCCAGAGTAACCACAATAGTCCGTCACTACACAATATGTCGTATTAGCTTCAGTCCGCATTGGCCGCTTTCGGCGGCTCCGTGGACGTTGAACGTATAATACGCACCAACTGTGATTAGAACATGCATGTTCCTGTCGACTTCCAGACTACTGTGTGTCGTCTCGGGACGGGTCGGGTCGGGTCGGCGTCTGTCGGCTAGTGTATCCACACGTCCGAATGTAATTGGGTGTAGGCGGTGTCATTATGATGTAGTCGAACGTTTTCAAGTTTACGTGAATATGACGTCACGTTGGCTGCGAATCTGACTCAGTCGGCGTCACTCGATGTAGTGTATACTCTGCTGTCTGAGCGAGTCTGGTCTAGTCTGATCTGATCTGGTCAAGTCGGGCGAAATGTGTATCCCGGGCTTATGATGTTAGAAATGCCGATACATTTAAATCTAGTGCAACAGTCACTTAAAGACACGTCGCCATTTTTCCGCAGTACGTTAGATAACGGTAACACGCCCAAAAAGATCGCATCGCAGCCACACTACGCAATGGCACGATGATCTGTCGGATAGAACACGGGACTGTAGACGGAGGGACACCCGGGCAAAGGTGCGAATCCACCTCCCGTCTGTATTAAACTTGGACAATGTCACTTCCCCACGTTGCATGTGTCCTTCGGGAAAATACATTACAATCTGCTATTTTCCAGACTAGCTTGGATTTAAAAGCGACATCCTCGTGTCGGGTATTTTGTAAGTCAATCCAACTACTAGAATAAATTTATTGGAAGTTTATTTACTGGAAGTATATTTACTGGAAATATGTATACTGAAACGTTCCCAGGAATAACCAAATAACCAATAGTTAACGATTATAAGAATAATTGTGTTTAATAACATATAGCTATACTTGCATGTATTGAAATAACATGAATGCTACTGTTTAATAGTTTCGAACTGTTCTATGCAACTCGACTAAACTTCCTCACCAAATAATTTCTAAATCTGAATCTGAATGGTTACGTCGTAAGAAGCCACTAATGGCTGTCATTGACGACGGGTGGGTGCGTGTGAGTATTATTGAGTGTTTTGGGCAGCAAAATAAGCGGCTGAAATCGTTGAAGATTTCAGCCTGAACTTGCGACTCGTTTAGCTGGCTCCAGTCTACTGTTGTCTTTACAAAATACGAGTTTGCTAAATTGGTCAGGGAAGTATACGTGCACACGTTCACTCATTAAGTCACACTAATGATACGTCGGATTATACGTTTTCACACTTTATTGTATGAGCAAAATACTACCAACACAAATGCTAAAAAATAATCTATACCTGCCAAAAGCTACCGTTATCGGAGCGACGGCGGTGCCACCCGCAGCCGCAATTAAACTCAATAAAATGCAATATACGCTATGGTCTGGACGTCAAATTCAGTCGACGGCGACGTCTGTCGCAGCCGGGATTACATCCAGTAGGTTTCGGTGTACTCTGAAGCAGTGTCATGACAGGAATGGTTCATCTGTCAGTGTTTCCTCAGTAATCGCCATGATACATCGTTGGCCTATTCTAACAAACAGCTCCCTCGCACTGTCTAGCGGCATTCCCCAACAGACTATATCGCACCTGGTATTGATAATTGTTAGTTGTTGTACAGTTTGAGACGGTGGGTACTATATCACACCTGGTATTGATAATTGTTAGTTGTTGTACAGTTTGAGACGGTGGGTACTATATCACACCTGGTATTGATAATTGTTAGTTGTTGTACAGTTTGAGGAAACATGGTCTGGGAAATGTGTTGGTTGTATGTACCTTTGATTTACTCTTTGGGGTCGGAATAATGTTCATGTGGGAATGGCTGGGATAGATCCCTCGACCACTCTATACACGAATTTGAGTCGTGGGTCTCGCCATCTGCTGTCCAGGGTATTGAGTTTAAGGTTGGTTACTATGGTTGTGATGGAACCTTGGTGTCTGGCGTGGTAGTCGATAGTTGTTGGACATGTTCTAATCCATCTATACCCCCCCCCCGATGATATGGACCCCCTGCAATAGCTCCGTGTTCTAGGGCAGCGTGAACAAGGGCAATGTGTGCTGTCCATTTGCTATTTATTGAACAATGGCGTATATTTCGCCTTAGGAAGCCAAGTGTACTATTTGCTTTTTAAGTTATTGTATCAATATAAGAGTGCCACTTTAGGTCGTCAGAGACAGACATGCCAAGATAAGAACTGCTATTTACGCGTTCTAGGGTTTCGTTATTAAGTAAGTAAGTAAGTAAGTAAATTTATTTCATCATCCTGATAATGTACAACACAATTCAAGATCAATGTAACACAGAGGAGGTGGCTACCAGAGAAGTATACTTATCGAGCTGGTAGCCAATTAAATCAAACTCATATAGTGTACTCCCACATACATAATATTACGTATATAAAGGTTATACAGTGCATTCAATTGCAGTAGCTTCAGGTTAACGACTTCCGTAAATTAAAGCTAGATATATTGTACCAATATAAGAGAATTCACAAGCGAATTTCTTACAATATATAATTTGATTTAAACTTTAGTTAATGCCAATTATAAAGCTCCTGGGTTTATGCTTTAAAATAATTAGCGTTTTCGAATGTTTAATGTCTACAGGTAGTTTATTCCAAAGTCGAGCCCCTATTACTTTCAAGGAGTTCTCTCCAGGTCTATAATTACATCTAGGTATATATAAATTGTTCTCCTGTTTGGAACTGATGGTCATGAAGTCACTATTACATATGTAAAATTGGTGGAATAGACTAGGAAGTTGATTCGTACGCTGTTTATACACAAATATTAGAACATTTAGTTTAAATAGTTCCTGAACTTTAAGTACATTTAAGGCTGCAGAAATAAACAAGTTTTGTTCTTTTCGCTGAGTATATAACATTTGTTTGTACTGAAGGTCATTACTCAGTCCTTTGCCCACTTTTAAAGTTGTTTTATAGTTGTTTTATGTCATTATGTGATCTGTAAACAAAGGCCAAGGACAGTGCCTTGTGGAACGCCGGAGTCGACTGGTATTTCTCTCAATGTTTTGCCATCAAGCACAACTTTCACGGACCTTCCAATCGGGAAGTTTTCTAACTAATTGAATATGGTCTCTACTGTACTATAGTACGATAGTTTGTGGAGGAGTTTTCTGTGAGGGACGGTATCGAATGCCTTACTAAAATCCAATATTGCTATGTCTACCTGGGTTCTAGAGTCGAAAGAAGAGAAGACGTCGTGCATGGAAGTTAAACGTTGTGTTTCGCAGGAGAAAGCTGCTCTGTTGAGGTGCGTTAGGATGTTGTGTTCTTCAAGATAGGTCATGCGGTGGCGATAGATGACGTGTTCGAAAATTTTGCATGGGACATATGTAAGAAAGATGGGACGATAGTTTTCTGGTAGGTGCTTGTCTCCTTACTTAAAGACAGCAGACACGTATTCAGTTGTCACCAGGTCCCAGCAATTACCTGTCGTCGCCCTCACAAACCTGTTTGACACGTCATAAGTATTTGTGTACAACGGTGTGCAGTCAGGCGTGACCAACACGTGTAGTCGATCAGCTGTTGTTGGTAAGCAAACACAAATGCTGCTATATATGTAAGGCATTGCCACATTCCCACGATCTTCTGCCGAGGCTGGAGGTATGTTGGGCTCATCGCGTACCCGATACCTATAAATACATCCGCGTACTTAATTATGGAATCTCGCCATTTGCTTCATTGACCAAGTAGATGACCGCAATATGGTCACAGCTGTCGCAGCACGAAGCAGCTATTCGGCTTCATTACTATGTAAGGCAGTGTCGACACAGACAATCAGCACCGTTTCCTCTTCTACCTGGAGTCTGGATAACGGAGAAAGCGCCATGGGAGCATTAACAAATGCGGACACTGGCGCTATATGTAAAACCCACACAATAATACTATTAATTATTATTAATATTACTTGTACTACTATTTTATCAGGTAAGTGTGGGTTTCTCATAGACAATGAGGCATGATACACTCAATGTAATGATTGATTACGCAACCGGAAGTCAGTGCGACTATCTAAGTAGTGATGATGAGAAATGAGGGTCCTTGAGAACCACACATGCAAACCAATTACGAACACGGTGGAATTTATCTAAGTTGCTTTTGTGAATATTGCTTATTAATGAGTTGCAAAAGTGAAAAAGACAACTAATTAGAGTTGTTTTGATATTGTTTTAGCAATAGACAAAACTATAAGTGACGTCTGGTATGTAGGTCATAGTTGAATGTTGTCATAACAAACAAACGTAATTGTGAAGCTATATTATTGTATTGAAGTATTTTTGGAGAATCACTTCCTCAAATTTACTTTCAACGTGAATGAGGGATGCGTTGTCCAATATTCTTCTCCACTCTCTTAATCAGCGTTGTCCTTCTGACTCCTTTCTGCACCGGTTACAACAAGTGACAGGCCTACGAAGCGATATGACCAATATAATAAACCATGCTAACTAGTATAACGATCTACAATTAGAACATTGACATCGAAACAAAAACAAAGCTTTCAGTTGAAACCGGTCAACATGAATATGATACGGAAGCATTCACAAGTAAAAACCATGAACACGCACGCAAACACATCAACCCATATCAACAGCTACATGAACACACATGCAAACACAGCTACCCTTATCAACAGCTACATGAACACACACGCAAACACACCAACCCTTATCAACAGCTACATGAACCACCGCAAACAAACAAACCCATAACAACGGCTACATGAAGACACACGCAAACACATCAACCCATATCAACATCTACATGAACACACACGCAAACACACCAATCCATATCAACAGCTACATGAACACACACGCAAACACACCAACCCATATCAACAGCTACATGAACACACACGCAAACACACCAACCCATTTCAACAGCTACATGAAGACACATGCAAACACACCAACCCATATCAACAGCTACATAACCATTGATCAAATAGTATTTAAATTGATAGCAGCTAGGCTGTGTTAAAAAAAAGTCACGTGATTGCGCCTAACCGGCTGCATGTGTAAGTCGCTGTCGACATTATCCCAGTTTTTAGTCTGTTTCACTTACACATCGACACTGATCTTCACTGCATACGTCCCTGTCAACCTACCGTGATCATGACATACAATTTAATCAGCGACAAGAACGTCGTAGGTGTGTGTTTTTACTGATTCTAAAAACTGTTTATCGTTTACTGTGGCTGCTCAGTGGATATTATATTCAGTCGGTCCTGTTGCGTAACCTTGCCGTCGCACATGTGCACTGCCTGTCAATTTCTTCTACGTTCCTGTGCGTCACGCCTGAATGCCAATACTTGGAGGACGCTAGTTGATGTCGGTATTGCTGTCCGGTTACCAACGAGACGAGGTTGCCGAGGCGGCGCTCGGAAACAAAGAACAATCGATCCAGTTATCGGACATCGACCACCCACCGATCGGCCATGCACACGCCATAACAACAATCTAATAGAAGTACCGACAGTAAAATGGGACTCGGCCGTAATCGTGGACAAGGCTAAATTTGCTCTGATTAATGCCAGATCTCTGCGAAACAAATCATTGTTCGTACGTGATTATGTTGATGAGTGTTCTCTGGACATTGTTGCTGAAACTAAACCTGGTTGACAGATGAAGACAAGGCTTCAGTTTCTGAACTTTGCAGAGACAATTATACTCTCGTTCACCAGCCGCGTGGTGGCGCTCGATGCGGTGGAGGCGTTGGAGTTCTGCTCCGCAAAACTCTGCAGCTCGTGTCACGTGCCACTGTTGACACGCACGCTTCCGAAACACTCTCCGTCACTCTACGCAATGCCCGCATCGGCTGCACAACACGTGTTATCGTCATGTACAGACCGCCAAATACGTGTTTTGGAACTATCATGAACGATGTCTCCAAAGTGTTACTCATCGCTGCTGCTCATCCTAGAGAGACGGTCGTGTGCGGTGACTTCAACACGATATACAACAATTCAACCTGCACCGACGCGGTTAATCTGGCCGATCTGCTTGATACAGCTGGCTTTGTGCAACATGTTAATGGCGCTACTCACGACCGGGGTAATTCACTAGACCTGATAATAACGCCGAAAACATCACATCCTATTACCACTGCTGCCGTGCCAACGACACTAATTACCGATCACTACGCCGTCGAATGTGGGCTCTTCCAATCAAAACCAGACCGTTTACATATCGGAAATATGCAGCGATCAACAACAACAGTGTCGCAGCAGACTTAGAATCGTTTGACCTTGATGCTGACGAGATGGACCCTCTTTGCTCTTCTCGTGGGCTCCGATACCTGTCTACGCACCATCGTTGACGCGCACGCGCCTCTCGTGTCACGGACCATCACAGTGAGGCCGAAGACCCCGTGGCACACAAATGAACTGGCCGAAGAAAAGCGGGCCCTCCGTTGTGCCGAACGCCATTGGCGAAAATCAGGCATAACGGTACATCGGCAGATTTTTACGGACCGACGGAACACCTACCGGAAATCGCTGAAGATAGCATGCTCCGAACACTACAGATCTGAAATTGTGAAAGCTGGCGGCAATGTGCGCCTCATCTATAATATCGCAAACCCACTTCTTGGTCGAGACGCAGCCAGGACCCTACCCGAAGTGGCAAACGTATCCCACGCGGCACTTGCTACCAGATTCCAGCGAAACTTCACAGAAAAAGTGGAAGCTCTGTGTCGTAATCGGTCTCCGCTGCCAGCTGATGACACGACAACAGTTGTGACTGCTCACTTAGATGTCTTTGAACCTGCGTTGCCGTCGGATGTGAAGCGGATAGTGCTGGCATCTTCTGTGAAATCGTGTGAACTCGACCCACTGCCAACATCGCTCGTGAAACCTCATATTGATGCTCTGTCTCCTGTCCTAGCTCGCATCATCAATGCCTCGCTATCGTCTGCGGTGGTTCCTCCATCTATGAAGCATGCTGTTGTAGTACCAATATTGAAGAAACGAGGCTCTGACGCCATCGTACTTACCAACTACCGCCCAATCTCGAACATCACGTTTGTGGCGAAGACGACTGAGCGCTTCGTTGCACAACAACTACAACACTTCATGGAGGAGAACGGTATCTACGGAATTTACCAGAGTGCGTACCGTGCACACCATAGTGCGGAAACAGCACTCGTGCGTATACACAACGACGTTGCTCAATCGATTGATAGTCGCCGGGGTGTGCTCCTAGTGCTACTGGATCTTACTGCGGCTTTCGACACCATCGATCATACCACACTGCTGCGACGGTTGCGTGGATAAGGGTTATCTGGCGACGTCGTTGCCTGGCTGACATCTTACCTGTGTCATCGAACATATGTAGTACGTGTAAAGAATGGCGTGTCGGAAATAAACACCACAATGACAGGAGTGCCGCAAGGGTCTGTCCAGGGCCGATACTTTTTAACGTGTACATCGCACCTTTAACCAATCTTCTACAACAGCACAACATTCAACACCATCTATATGCAGACGAGACTCAACTCTACATCACTTTCCCACCAACCGACCACACACAAGCCCTTGCACGTATGGAGGCCTGCATACAGGAAGTTAAAATATGGTTCCATGACAACGGACTCGTGATGAACGACACCAAATCCGAAGCCATTGTAATCCGTTCGCCACGTCTGCGTACTCCTATATCGTTAACCCGCGTCAACATATGTGGCCAGTTCGTTGACACCTCCTCCGTTATCCCAGATCTTGGATTCGTCATTGACACTGACCTATCGATGGCTTCACAAGTAGCGAACGTATGTCACAACGCCTATTACCACCTGTCACAAATTGCAAAGGTACGAGAATCTGTTACCACCAGTGCATGTAAGAGTCTGGTCCACGGACTGGTGACATCGCCACTTGACTATGGTAATGCGATGCTTTTCGGAATAAACGATCGTCACCTGCACCGTCTGGAAATGGTACAGCGGACTGTGGCTCGTATTGTTATGCAGATTAGGCGGGGCGATCGGCAGTCCATGACGACAATACTGCGGACATTACACTGGTTGCCTGTTAGGAGGCGTATTGAGTTTAAGATACTCGTCCTTGTGCACAGGGCGTTATACGATGGTACGCCTGAGTACCTTGCGGCACTATTACACCAATATACACCACGACGTTTCCTACGCTCTGCAAGCGGGTTACTCTTGCAAGTTCCTAGAGTGAACTTAGAACGTTTTGGCCGCCGTGCATTTGCTTGTGCTGGCCCCACTCTGTGGAACAAACTTCCCATGAACATGCGCAACAACGGCAATCTCCCTCAATTTAAGAAACAATTAAAGACACTGTTCTTCTCCACTTAATGGGTTTTACATGACTGACATTGGACTTTTAACACACATATTACATATTATCTTATTTATTATCATTGTAGTATTCATTATTTATTATCATTGTAGTATTCATTATTTATTATCATTGTAGTATTCATGGTATTAGTGTTTTTATACTTGACACATTTAATATTACTTTTAACGAATGCAATTTAATTTGTAAATATATATTTAACATAATTTACACATAGGAACATTCTACAGTTTTAACATGTTTTATAGCCTATCGTTATTATTATTTTATTATTTACCTGGACTAGTTATAATTTTAAGCTAGTTAGTATTTTAATGCTTGTACACACCCGTGTACGGGGCAGCCTTCCCGGGCTTGTACACACCCGTGAACGGGGCAGCAGTCCAGGATTTGAAGGGTCAAAATAAAGTTTATTATTATTATATTATATAATAAGATAACTTTAATTCCCAGATGACACGGAAGTACAAATCAGTGTTTGTCCACTAATTTGTTGTGTTTCATGGTAAGAACCAGACAGAGACCATGGCACTTGTCTTCTACGCTCCTAACGCCAACGTGCCACCTGCGATTACTCGAGTTGACGTGTGCTGGCGTGACATAGCGCATGAACCTTAGTTTTGTGAACACCTTTTCTAAAAAATGTGAACCCCTCAATTGTCTATCTTTGAAACGTGAAGACCCCCTTTTTATCTTTAAAATATGAACCCCTAATTGCATATCTTGATATTATTGTAAAGTTTCTCCTAAAGCCGCTGGGTGTTGGTCAAAAGTTACCCAGCTAAGCTAGCCTAATCGATAAAGATCTTAAAAGAGAACCCCTGTCTATTAACTGAACATCAACTGATAAATAATTCATTGATATTAATAATAAATTGCCATTGTGAGGTGATTAAAGGGTGTAAAATAAGCGTAATCTGCAATAAATGTGATACATCTCCACGGATTACACATGAGTCCCATTTTGTTTGAAAACGCAACCCCCAAAAGCCACTTCGCTGCGGGTCTGTTGGTGATACTAACGTGGTCTTTGGATATAGGATGAAACCTCACGGCCCAGCCTTGCACCCACTTTATTGTCCTTCCTATTATAAATATAACACTCTGCATTATTAACCCTCATATGACCATGTGACGCCCTCTACATAGTCTCGTGATAGCTTGACCATGACTCATGACTCAACCCCTCTGGCAGGTGTCCGGTGTTCCACAGAGTCCTCAGCAAGATTCCTGAATGAGCATCAAGTCGGCCGCCTCAATACTATCTGCTGTACACGCACACACACGCGCACACACAAACACACACACACGCACGCACACACACACACACACACACACACACACACACACACACAACAAACACACACACTCACCCACATATACCAAACACACACACACGCACGCACGCACACAGTCACTCACACACGCACAAGCAGATGCACACGCACACACGCACACACGCACACACGCACACACGCACACACGCACACACGCACACACGCACACACACACTCACGCACACACACACACACACACACACAAGGCTGCCTTAATCAGCCGCAGTAGTTCTTCTGAAGACACGTCTCATTCCGTCTTGCTTCGTCGCGCCAGGTGATCTTATTATACCATGAAGTGACCAAACCATAAAGTTACATGGCTCTCAATCCATACACGAATCAATACATCCACGTGATTCTGGATTCACGACAGTTCAATATTGAACGCTTCACCGGTGTACTAGGTGGCTAAAGTAGTAATCTGGTCTCCGTTATCGAGGCAGTGAGAAAGTTATGCTTCCAATGAAATTGTGTAAATAATCTAGAACAATAACACACATAGAATATATATTCTTAATTACTGAATGTTGGCGTGCTCGTAAAATTTATCTATGCAAATCGCCATAGCTGGGGCGGGAGATTTGGTTACATTTGAGGCCATCTGGTGTTGGGGAGGCAAGAGCCCTATACAGGAGCCTTTGTTCAGAAGGTTACTGTAATTTCATTGGCACCCTGCCAAGATTTCTAGAAGCCCGTAGACTTTGGAAATTACATAATGAAGGGAGAGCGTCTGTCCCAAAGTTACAGATTTAGTTGTACATAAGGAGGGCTTTAATGAGGATCAGGGCTGGCTGTTGGGGATGCCGCCAGACAGTGCGAGGGAGCTGTGTGTTAGAATAGGCCCGAAGATGCATGCTGCAACTGTGTGTAGCACAGACCAACGATGTATAATGGCGACACTGACAGAGGCAGCATTCCTGTCATGACACTGCCTCAGAGCGCCCTGCGACACTACTGTCGCAGTACATCGAAACCTACTCGCTAGCCCGCCTGCCCGCCTGCCCGCCTGCCCGCCTGCCCGCCTGCCCGCCTGCCCGCCTGAGCGCCTGCCCGCCTGCCCGCCTGCCCGCCTGCCCGCCTGCCCGCCTGCCCGCCTGCCCGCCTGCCCGCCTGCCCGCCACTCCTCCACTCCGCCACTCCGCCACTCCGCCACTCCGCCACTCCGCCACTCCGCCACGTCTACCCGCCTACCCGCCTACCCGCCTACCCGCCTACCCGCCTACCCGCCTACCCGTCTACCCGCCTACCCGCCTACACGCCTACCCGCCTACCCGCCTACCCGCCTACCCGCCTACCCTAACTGCCAACCTGCACCCGTGTCGGTCTATCCGCCAGCCCACCTGCCAGTCTGCCAGCCTGCTAGCTTGCCGTCCTGCCAGCATGTCAGCCAGATCTGGTATCCTGACGGCCTGTCGGTCTGGTTATGCACAGCAATCAGCCTAGTATATTCCTTGCAGACTACCAATTGTGAATGTGTATATATAGACGTAAATGAAGCCAACAGTCATGGTATGTCATCGCTAACAAATCTATCAATCAACGGTTCGCGCAATCCGTCTTATTTGTTATATTTGCAATGCTTCATCTCATTGGTAGTGTTTCGTGATAGAGATTTGTATTGCATTGATACGTCAACTAATTACACTTGTATTTATACTGCACTGCTTGTGTTTAGTGATGCTAGCAAACTTGTCCGTCTTACTTTGACACTTCAATGAGAAAGAGGCAGTAGATTACCTAAGTATTTGTTAAGGACATTTGTAATTACGTATATTTCAGCATGTTAACGTCTACCACAAACAGTTTGAACCAGTACAAGTTGAAATGAAAGAATGTTGTCGATAAAGTATTGTTGTCTTGAATCGTAAAATACAGACAGAGTAACCGCAATAGTCCGTCACTACACAATATTTCGTATTTGCTTCAGTCCGCATTGGCCGCTTTTGGTGGCTCCATGGACATTGAACGTATAATACGCACCAACTGTGATTAGAATATGCATGTTCCTGTCGACTTCCAGACTACTGTGTGTCGTCTCGGGTCGGGTCGGGACGGGACGGGATGGGCCGGTGTCTGTCGGCTAGTGTATCCACACGTCCGAATGTAACAGTGGGTAGGCGGTGTCATTATGATGTAGTCGAACGTTTTCAAAGTTTACGTGAATATGACGTCGCGTTGGCTGCGAATCTGACTCAGCCTGCGTCAGACGGTGTAGAGTATACACTGCCGTCTGAGTGAGTCTGGTCTGGTCTGGTCTGATCTGATCTGATCTGATCTGGTCGAGTCGGCCGAAATGTGCCAGTGTATCCCGGGCTTAAGATGTCAGAAACGCCGATACCAGCAAATACATTTAGATGTAGTGCAACAGTCACTTAAAGACACGGCGCCATTTTTCCGCAGTACGCTAGATAACGGTAAATGTCGGATAGAACACGGGACTGTAGACCGAGGGACACACAGGAGGTGCGAATCCATCTCCCGTCTGTATTAAACTTGGACAATGCCATTCCCCACGTTTCACGTGCCCTACGGAAAAATACATTACAATCTGGCGTTTTCCAGACTAGCTTGGATTTAAAAGCGACTTCGTTGCGTCATGTATTTTCTAAATTAATCCAACTACTGGAAATATATTTAATGGAAATATATTTGGAATAACCAATAGTTAACGATTATAAGAATAATTGTATTTAATAACATATAGCTATACTTGCATGTATTTAAATAACATGAATGCTACTGATTAATAGTTTTGGACTGTTCTGTGCAACTCTACTAAGCTTCCTCATAAAATAATTTATGTGTCTGAATCTGAATGGTTACGTGTTAAGCCACTATTGGCTATCATTTACTATGGGGTGGGTGCGTGTGTGTGTTATTGGGTGTTTGGGCCACAAGATAAACGGCTGAAATCGTTGATGATTTCAGCCTGAACTTGCGACTCGTTCAGTTTGTTCCAGTCTACTACAATCTTTACAAAATACGAGTTAGTTAAATCGGTCGGTGTGGGCAGTTGGATCTATATAGCACCTGGTATTGTTAATATTTATGTGTTGTACAAAGTTCAAGGACACATGGTATGGGGAATATTTTGGTTGTTTGCGCCTTTTATTTACTGTTGGGGCCGGAATAACATTTGTGTTGGAATGGCTGGAATAGATCCCATTGTCGTCAGTAATGAAGCGAGCGGCGCGGTGTTGGACATGTTCTACTCTATCTATATCCCCCCGATGATATGGATCCCACACAATAGCTCCGTATTCTAGGGCGGCGCGCACAAAGGCAATGTGGGCCGTCCGTTGGCTATTTATCGGACAGTGGCGTATATTTCGCCTTAGGAAGTCAAGTGTACTATTTACTTGTTTGGTTATTGTAGTAATATGGGAGTGCCACATTAGGTCGACAGAGATAAGAGTTGCTGTTTCCGCGTTCTAGGGTTTCGTTATTTAGGCTGTAGAATGAACCAATTTTGGTGTTTATGCTGAGGACGTAACATTTGTTTGCACTGAAGGTCATTCCCCAGTCCTTTGTCCACTTTGCTGGTTGTTTCATGTCATTTAGCAGTGTTATGTGATCTCGGAATGTTTTTATTTCACCGTATAGTAAACAGTGATCAGTGAGCAAGCGGACTTTTGACTTGAATGATGGTAGTAAATTAGTTATATGACACAGAAAGAGCAAAGGGCCAAGGACAGTGCCTTGGGGAACGCCGGAGTCGACTGGTACTTCTCTCGATGTTTTGCCATCGAGAACAACTTTCATGGACCTTCCAATGAGGAAGTTTTCTAGCCACTTGAGTGTAGTCCGTGCTATATTCTATAGCCACTTGAGTGTAGTCCGTGCTATATTATATAACCACTTGAGTGTGGTTCGTGCTATATTCTATAGCCACTTGAGTGTGGTCCGTGCTATATTCTATAGCCACTTGAGTGTAGTACGTGCTATATTATATAGCCACTTGAGTGTAGTCCGTGCCATATTCTATAGCCACTTGAGTGTGGTTCGTGCTATATTTTATAGCCACTAGAGTGTAGTCCGTGCTATATTCTATAGCCACTTGAGTGTAGTACGTGTTATATTATATAGCCACTTGAGTGTAGTCCGTGCCATATTCTATAGCCACTTGAGTGTGGTTCGTGCTATATTTTATAGCCACTAGAGTGTAGTCCGTGCTATATTCTATAGCCACTTGAGTGTAGTACGTGTTATATTATATAGCCACTTGAGTGTAGTCCGTGCCATATTCTATAGCCACTTGAGTGTGGTTCGTGCTATATTTTATAGCCACTAGAGTGTAGTCCGTGCTATATTCTATAGCCACTTGAGTGTGGTCCGTGCTATATTCTATAGCCACTTGAGTGTAGTACGTGCTATATTATATAGCCACTTGAGTGTAGTCCGTGCCATATTCTATAGCCACTTGAGTGTGGTTCGTGCTATATTTTATAGCCACTAGAGTGTAGTCCGTGCTGTATTCTATTGCCACTTGAGTGTGGTCCATGCTGTATTCTATAGCCACTTGAGTGTGTTCCGTGCTGTATTCTATAGCCATTTGAGTGTAGTCCCTGCTGTATTCTATAGCCACTTGAGTGTAGTCCGTGCTATATTCTATAGCCACTTGAGTGTAACCCGTGCTATATTCTATAGCCACTTGAGTGTAACCCGTGCTATATTCTATAGACACTTGTGTGTAGTCCGTGCTATATTATATAGCCACTTGAGTGTAGTCCGTGCTATGTTATATAGCCACTTGAGTGTGGTCCGTGCTATATTCTATAGCCACTTGAGTGTGGTCCGTGCTATATTCTATAGACACTTGTGTGTAGTCCGTGCTATATTATGTAGCCACTTGAGTGTAGTCCGTGCTATATTCTATAGCCACTTGAGTGTGGTCCGTGCTGTATTCTATAGCCACTTGAGTGTGGTCCGTGCTATATTCTATAGCCACTTGAGTGTGGTCCGTGCCACATTCTATAGCCACTAGAGTGTAGTCCGTGCTATATTATATAACCACTTGAGTGTGGTTCGTGCTATATTCTATAGCCACTTGAGTGTGGTCCGTGCTATATTCTATAGCCAATTGAGTGTAGTCCGTGCTATATTATATAGCCACTTGTGTGTAGTCCGTGCTATATTCTATGGCCACTTGAATTTAGTCCGTGCTATATTCTATAGCCACTTGAGTGTAGTCCCTGCTGTATTATATTGCCACTTGAGTGTAGTCCGTGCTATATTTTATAGCCACTTGAGTGTAGTCCGTGCTGTATTCTATAGCCACCTGAATGTGGTCCGTGCTATATTCTATAGCCACTTGAGTGTAGTCCGTGCTATATTCTATAGCCACTTGAATGTAGTCCGTGCTGTATTCTATAGCCACTTGAATGTGGTCCGTGCTGTATTCTATAGCCACTTGAATGTAGTCCGTGCTGTATTCTATAGCCACTTGAGTGTAGTCCGTGCTGTATTCTATAGCCACTTGAATGTGGTCCGTGCTGTATTCTATAGCCACTTGAGTGTAGTCCGTGCTATATTCTATAGCCACTTGAATGTAGTCCGTACGAGACATCGGCGTTTTCTTAGACAGTGGACTAGACATGTTGATGCGAGTTGTTCGCACCAGTCTGGCGGCTTATTTCCACCTGCACAACATCGTCAAGATACGACGTTGTCTGACCATTGATGCTTGTAAAATCATCGTTCACTCTCGTGTGTCGACAAAGCTAAACTACGTAAATGCGATGTTGTTTGGCATCAACGGGCGAGTGTTATTGCTTGGAGCCCCGGTCTCTGTGAACTGCACGATCAGCTAGTCGCCTTAGTCTTAGCGCTCAAAAACTACTAAATGAGATACCTTTAGATACAATGGAGCTAGCTCGCTCATACTTACAGGTAACGTGCGCAGTGTGAAGTAGATTCAAACCTTAGGTATACATCCTCCTCCAGAATTACCGTAAAATAAACTGCTAAATGAGATACCTTTAGATACAATGGAGCTAGCTCGCTCATACTTACAGATAACGTGCCCAGCATAAAGTAGATTCAAACCTTAGGTATACATCCTCCTCCAGAATTACCGTAAAATAAACTGCTAAATGAGATACCTTTAGATACATTGGAGCTAGCTCGCTCATATTTACAGGTAACGTGCCCAGCATAAAGTAGATTCAAACCTTAGGTTTACATCCTCCACCTGAATTACCGTAAAATAAACTGCTAAATGAGATACCTTTAGATACGATGGAGCTAGCTCGCTCATACTTACAGGTAACGTGCGCAGTATAAAGTAGATTCAAACCTTAGGTATACATCCTCCTCCTGAATTACCGTAAAATAAACTGCTAAATGAGATACCTTTAGATACAATGGAGCTAGCTCGCGCCTACTTATAGGTAACGTACGCAGTATAAATTAGATTCAAACCTTAGGTATAAATCCTCCTCCTGAATTACCGTAAAATAAACATATAGAACCCGATGAGCATGGTGCCCCACCGTGCATAGTGTCCCGGTCTCCCCTAACGCAGCAACGACACCGAGATCATCTCCATATCACGCCTGTGTTGATGCCGCTACATTGGCTGCCCGTTCGGTGACGTATAGTATATAAACAATAGGCGGATCCACGGGGGCTGGGGGCACGTGCCCCCCTACACTAGTGGAATTTGGCGTGCCCGTAGACCTTTTGAATGGGCCTACGTGACCGTGCCCCCTCCCCGTAGACCCTTGGAAAAGTGCCCCCGTGCGCCATTTATGTTACCGTCTCCTGATAGCATCCCACACCTTAAAACGGTATGGTCGGCGTGGTTTGTTAGTGACGACTCCGCGTCGATGGAGCGATTTACCGGACTGTCTCCGCCTAATGGACTCTCTCAAAGTGTTTATTTAAAGTCACATCTTAAAATGCATCTTTTTAAACCGCATTCTTGGATTATCTATAACATCTACAAACCATCAAATTATATATATATTAACAAAAAGTATTTTATGAGCCTCTGAGCAGAATGTTCCGGATATACGTTTTTTTATAAATACAATTATTATTGATATTATTAATGTAGTGACTATTTGTAGTTGTTTTATTACTATGAATGTTATCGTGTAACTTAAACACTTAATTTTTTAAGTAACTAAAGGTAAAATAAGCTACCTCATAATACATAGTTCACGGCTGTCTATTGCACGCTACGACAGTTGAATGTTACCTCTGTACTGAATAGCCCCAACATGATAAATGGCTAGATACGAGGCTACAACTGCCACCAGAACCCAGCATTTACCTGTCGTCTAGATCAGGTATCTGTGTACAACGGTACGCAGCCAGGCGTGACCGACAAGTAACACGCGATCAGCTGTTGTTTACCAACACAACCACATACAACCATTTATAGGCAATCACGTCTTTTGTGTTCGGGCACCATCTCTGTGCACGCTAGATGGCAGCAGTAGGCTCACACTGAGCACAGTGCTACGCAGCGACACCCGCTGTCACGAGGTGTAACTGCTGATTGAACGATTAGTGCGTGGAATGGAACACTGCAGTGTCAAGTTAATGTGAGATCATCAAGTTAGAAGTGCACACGCGCCACAAGATCTGGTCGTATAGCTGCACATTTATCATATTTGTTTAATAAAAAAATGGTTAAAACAATTGTTGAGGTAAATACAAATATTGTACTGACCTGTTGTTGGGACTCTCCCTCTCCCTCTCCCTCTCCCTCTCCCTCTCCCTCTCCCTCTCCCTCTCCCTCTCCCTCTCCCTCTCCCTCTCCCTCTCCCTCTCCCTCTCCCTCTCCCTCTCCCTCTCCCTCTCCCTCTCCCTCTCCCTCTCGCTCTCCCTCTCCCTCTCCCTCTCCCTCTCCCTCTCCCTCTCCCTCTCCCTCTCCCTCTCCCTCTCCCTCTCCCTCCTCTCTCTCTCTCTCTCTTCTCTCTCTCTCTCATTCTACCTCTCTCATTCTACCTCTCTCACTCACTCACTCTCTCTCTCTCTCTCTCTCTCTCTCTCTCTCTCTCTCTCTCTCTCTCTCTCTCTCTCTCTCTCTCTCTCTCTCTCCCTCCCCCTTTCTCTCTCTCACACTCTATCCCTCTTTCTCTTTCTTTATCTCTCTCTCTCCCTCTCTCGCTCTCCCTCTCTCTCTCTCTCTCTCTCTTTCTCTCTCACCCCCCCCCCCTCTCTCTCTCTGTCTGTCTGTCGCTCTCCCTCTTTCTCTCTGACTCACTCTCAAAATTGATGTGATCGTGTGTGTGCATGTGTGCGTGTGTGCGTGTGTGCGTGTGTGCGTGTGTGCGTGTGTGCGTGTGTGCGTGTGTGCGTGTGTGCGTGTGTGCGTGTGTGCGTGTGTGCGTGTGTGCGTGTGTGCGTGTGTGCGTGTGTGCGTGTGTGCGTGTGTGCGTGTGTGCGCGTGTGCGCGTGTGCGCGTGTGCGCGTGTGCGCGTGTGCGCGTGTGCGCGTGTGCGCGTGTGCGTGTGTGCGTGTGTGCGTGTGTGCATGTTTTGTATCTACGGTATCGAATGTCTTGCTAAAATCCAATACGGCCATGTCTACGTGGATTCCAGAGTAGAAAGAAGAGAAGAGGTCGTGCATGGTCGTAAGGCGTTGTGTTTCGCAGGAGAAGTCTGCTTTGAAGCCGTGGTTGAGGTGCGTTATGATGCTCTGTACTTCAAGACAGGTCATGAGATGGCGATAGATGATGTGATCGAGAATTGTGCATGGGACAGATGTAAGGGAGATGGGACGATAGTTTTCTGGTAGGTGCTTGTCTCTCTTCTTAAAGACAGCTGACACGCTTACTGTGTGCCAGTCTGAGGGTAGGAAGCCCGTGTCCAGGGATCTTTGAAAGATGTCCCGGAGTGCTGGAGATAGGGTGTCTACGCAGCTCTTCAATACGGCATTGGGGATAAGTTCAGGGTCACATGCTTTGTGAGGATAGATGGATTTGAATAATTTGCATACTCCGGCTGTGTTAATGGTGCTATTGCTTATAATGGGGTGTTGATTTGGTCAAGGTATGGGAGGGTGGATCTGTCTTCTCTAGTGAAGGTAATCTGGAACTGGTTCAGAAGGATCTCGGCCTTCTCCTTGCTGTCACCCACTAGTGATCCATTGTTTTAGAGGGGTATTCCGATGTTGTCTTGTTTTCTGGCTTTTATTTTTTCTAGTACATGACTTCTGTACGAATTTATAATTTGTCCAGGTAAGGTTTTTTATCGCTTTATTGTAGAGTATCCTCTTTTGCTTTATGCAGTTTTCCATTTAGCTATGGAAGGCTGCAGCGTATTATGTCTTCATTTCATTAAGCACGGTCCGAAGTCAGCATTGAGGCTTTCACGGTCAGAGCAAAATAGTAATGTTTTATGCGTTGTTTGTTTTGGTGTTGGAATCTTAAATCAAAATCTGTGACGATGAAGTCAAATTCTGATATCACAGGCAGAGAGACACAGTTTCTGACCACAGCAGAGTTGGCTGTGATATGACAGGCACAGAGACACAGTTTCTGACCACAGTAGAGTTGGCTGTGATATGACAGGCACAGAGACACAGTTTCTGACCACAGTAGAGTTGGCTGTGATATCACAGGCACAGAGACACAGTTTCTGACCACAGTAGAGTTGGCTGTGATATCACAGGCACAGAGACACAGTTTCTGACCACAGCAGAGTTGGCTGTGATATCACAGGCACAGAGACACAGTTTCTGACCAAAGTAGAGTTGGCTATCATATCACAGGCACAGAGACACAGTTTCTGACCACAGTAGAGTTGGCTGTGATATGACAGGCACAGAGACACCGTTTCTGACCACAGTAGAGTTGGCTGTGATATGACAGGCACAGAGACACAGTTTCTGACCACAGTAGAGTTGGCTGTGATATGACAGGCACAGAGACACAGTTTCTGACCACAGTAGAGTTGGCTGTGATATGACAGGCACAGAGACACAGTTTCTGACCACAGTAGAGTTGGCTGTGATATGACAGGCACAGAGACACAGTTTCTGACCACAGTAGAGTTGGCTGTGATATCACAGGCACAGAGACACAGTTTCTTACCACAGTAGAGTTGGCTGTGATATCACAGGAACAAAGACACAGTTTCTGACCACAGTAGAGTTGGCTGTGATATCACAGGCACAGAGACACAGTTTCTGACCACAGTAGAGTTGGCTGTGATATCACAGGCACAGAGACACAGTTTCTGACCACAGTAGAGTTGGCTGTGATATCACAGGCACAGAGACACAGTTTCTGACCACAGTAGAGTTGGCTGTGATATCACAGGCACAGAGACACAGTTTCTGACCACAGTAGAGTTGGCTGTGATATCACAGGAACAGAGACACAGTTTCTGACCACACTAGAGTTGGCTGTGATATGACAGGCACAGAGACACAGTTTGTAACCACAGTAGAGTTGGCTGTGATATCACAGGCACAGAGACACAGTTTCTAACCACAGTAGAGTTGGCTGTGATATCACAGGCACAGAGACACAGTTTCTGACCACAGCAGAGTTGGCTGTGATATCACAGGCACAGAGACACAGTTTCTGACCACAGTAGAGTTGGCTGTGATATGACAGGCACAGAGACACAGTTTCTGACCACAGCAGAGTTGGCTGTGATATCACAGGCACAGAGACACAGTTTCTGACCACAGTAGAGTTGGCTGTGATATCACAGGCACAGAGACACAGTTTCTGACCACAGTAGAGTTGGCTGTGATATGACAGGCACAGAGACACAGTTTCTGACCACAGTAGAGTTGGCTGTGATATGACAGGCACAGAGACACAGTTTCTGACCACAGTAGAGTTGGCTGTGATATCACAGGCACAGAGACACAGTTTCTGACCACAGTAGAGTTGGCTGTGATATCACAGGCACAGAGACACAGTTTCTGACCACAGTAGAGTTGGCTGTGATATCACAGGCACAGAGACACAGTTTCTGACCACAGTAGAGTTGGCTGTGATATGACAGGCACAGAGACACAGTTTCTGACCACAGTAGAGTTGGCTGTGATATCACAGGCACAGAGACACAGTTTCTGACCACAGTAGAGTTGTCTGTGATATGACAGGCACAGAGACACAGTTTCTGACCACAGTAGAGTAGGCTGTGATATGAGAGGCACAGAGACACAGTTTCTGACCACAGTAGAGTTGGCTGTGATATGACAGGCACAGAGACACAGTTTCTGACCACAGTAGAGTTGGCTGTGATATCACAGGCACAGAGACACAGTTTCTGACCACAGTAGAGTTGGCTGTGATATCACAGGCACAGAGACACAGTTTCTGACCACAGCAGAGTTGGCTGTGATATCACAGGCACAGAGACACAGTTTCTGACCAAAGTAGAGTTGGCTATCATATCACAGGCACAGAGACACAGTTTCTGACCACAGTAGAGTTGGCTGTGATATGACAGGCACAGAGACACCGTTTCTGACCACAGTAGAGTTGGCTGTGATATGACAGGCACAGAGACACAGTTTCTGACCAAAGTAGAGTTGGTTGTGATATGACAGGCACAGAGACACAGTTTCTGACCACAGTAGAGTTGGCTGTGATATGACAGGCACAGAGACACAGTTTCTGACCACAGTAGAGTTGGCTGTGATATGACAGGCACAGAGACACAGTTTCTGACCACAGTAGAGTTGGCTGTGATATCACAGGCACAGAGACACAGTTTCTTACCACAGTAGAGTTGGCTGTGATATCACAGGAACAGAGACACAGTTTCTGACCACAGTAGAGTTGGCTGTGATATCACAGGCACAGAGACACAGTTTCTGACCACAGTAGAGTTGGCTGTGATATCACAGGCACAGAGACACAGTTTCTGACCACAGTAGAGTTGGCTGTGATATCACAGGCACAGAGACACAGTTTCTGACCACAGTAGAGTTGGCTGTGATATCACAGGCACAGAGACACAGTTTCTGACCACAGTAGAGTTGGCTGTGATATCACAGGCACAGAGACACAGTTTCTGACCACAGTAGAGTTGGCTGTGATATGACAGGCACAGAGACACAGTTTATAACCACAGTAGAGTTGGCTGTGATATCACAGGCACAGAGACACAGTTTCTGACCACAGTAGAGTTGGCTGTGATATCACAGGCACAGAGACACAGTTTCTGACCACAGTAGAGTTGGCTGTGATATGACAGGCACAGAGACACAGTTTCTGACAACAGTAGAGTTGGCTGTGATATGACAGGCACAGAGACACAGTTTCTGACCACAGTAGAGTTGGCTGTGATATGACAGGCACAGAGAAACAGTTTCTGACCACAGTAGAGTTGGCTGTGATATGACAGGCACAGAGACACAGTTTCTGACCACAGTAGAGTTGGCTGTGATATGACAGGCACAGAGACACAGTTTCTGACCACAGTAGAGTTGGCTGTGATATCACAGGCACAGAGACACAGTTTCTGACCACAGTAGAGTTGGCTGTGATATGACAGGCACAGAGACACAGTTTCTGACCACAGTAGAGTTGGCTGTGATATGACAGGCACAGAGACACAGTTTCTGACCACAGTAGAGTTGGCTGTGATATGACAGGCACAGAGACACAGTTTCTGACCACAGTAGAGTTGGCTGTGATATCACAGGCACAGAGACACAGTTGCTGACCAAAGTAGAGTTGGCTGTGATATCACAGGCACAGAGACACAGTTTCTGACCACAGCAGAGTTGGCTGTGATATCACAGGCACAGAGACACAGTTTCTGACCAAAGTAGAGTTGGCTGTCATATCACAGGCACAGAGACACAGTTTCTGACCACAGTAGAGTTGGCTGTGATATGACAGGCACAGAGACACCGTTTCTGACCACAGTAGAGTTGGCTGTGATATCACAGGAACAGAGACACAGTTTCTGACCACAGTAGAGTTGGCTGTGATATCACAGGCACAGAGACACAGTTTCTGACCACAGTAGAGTTGGCTGTGATATCACAGGCACAGAGACACAGTTTCTGACCACAGTAGAGTTGGCTGTGATATCACAGGCACAGAGACACAGTTTCTGACCACAGTAGAGTTGGCTGTGATATCACAGGCACAGAGACACAGTTTCTGACCACAGTAGAGTTGGCTGTGATATGACAGGCACAGAGACACAGTTTATAACCACAGTAGAGTTGGCTGTGATATCACAGGCACAGAGACACAGTTTCTAACCACAGTAGAGTTGGCTGTGATATCACAGGCACAGAGACACAGTTTCTGACCACAGTAGAGTTGGCTGTGATATGACAGGCACAGAGACACAGTTTCTGACCACAGTAGAGTTGGCTGTGATATCACAGGCACAGAGACACAGTTTCTGACCACAGTAGAGTTGGCTGTGATATCACAGGCACAGAGACACAGTTTCTGACCACAGTAGAGTTGGCTGTGATATCACAGGCACAGAGACACAGTTTCTGACCACAGTAGAGTTGGCTGTGATATCACAGGCACAGAGACACAGTTTCTGACCACAGTAGAGTTGGCTGTGATATGACAGGCACAGAGACACAGTTTGTAACCACAGTAGAGTTGGCTGTGATATCACAGGCACAGAGACACAGTTTCTAACCACAGTAGAGTTGGCTGTGATATCACAGGCACAGAGACACAGTTTCTGACCACAGCAGAGTTGGCTGTGATATCACAGGCACAGAGACACAGTTTCTGACCACAGTAGAGTTGGCTGTGATATGACAGGCACAGAGACACAGTTTCTGACCACAGCAGAGTTGGCTGTGATATCACAGGCACAGAGACACAGTTTCTGACCACAGTAGAGTTGGCTGTGATATCACAGGCACAGAGACACAGTTTCTGGCCACAGTAGAGTTGGCTGTGATATGACAGGCACAGAGACACAGTTTCTGACCACAGTAGAGTTGGCTGTGATATGACAGGCACAGAGACACAGTTTCTGACCACAGTAGAGTTGGCTGTGATATCACAGGCACAGAGACACAGTTTCTGACCACAGTAGAGTTGGCTGTGATATCACAGGCACAGAGACACAGTTTCTGACCACAGTAGAGTTGGCTGTGATATCACAGGCACAGAGACACAGTTTCTGACCACAGTAGAGTTGGCTGTGATATCACAGGCACAGAGACACAGTTTCTGACCACAGTAGAGTTGGCTGTGATATCACAGGCACAGAGACACAGTTTCTGACCACAGTAGAGTTGGCTGTGATATGACAGGCACAGAGACACAGTTTATAACCACAGTAGAGTTGGCTGTGATATCACAGGCACAGAGACACAGTTTCTAACCACAGTAGAGTTGGCTGTGATATCACAGGCACAGAGACACAGTTTCTGACCACAGTAGAGTTGGCTGTGATATGACAGGCACAGAGACACAGTTTCTGACCACAGTAGAGTTGGCTGTGATATCACAGGCACAGAGACACAGTTTCTGACCACAGTAGAGTTGGCTGTGATATCACAGGCACAGAGACACAGTTTCTGACCACAGTAGAGTTGGCTGTGATATCACAGGCACAGAGACACAGTTTCTGACCACAGTAGAGTTGGCTGTGATATCACAGGCACAGAGACACAGTTTCTGACCACAGTAGAGTTGGCTGTGATATGACAGGCACAGAGACACAGTTTGTAACCACAGTAGAGTTGGCTGTGATATCACAGGCACAGAGACACAGTTTCTAACCACAGTAGAGTTGGCTGTGATATCACAGGCACAGAGACACAGTTTCTGACCACAGCAGAGTTGGCTGTGATATCACAGGCACAGAGACACAGTTTCTGACCACAGTAGAGTTGGCTGTGATATGACAGGCACAGAGACACAGTTTCTGACCACAGCAGAGTTGGCTGTGATATCACAGGCACAGAGACACAGTTTCTGACCACAGTAGAGTTGGCTGTGATATCACAGGCACAGAGACACAGTTTCTGACCACAGTAGAGTTGGCTGTGATATGACAGGCACAGAGACACAGTTTCTGACCACAGTAGAGTTGGCTGTGATATGACAGGCACAGAGACACAGTTTCTGACCACAGTAGAGTTGGCTGTGATATCACAGGCACAGAGACACAGTTTCTGACCACAGTAGAGTTGGCTGTGATATCACAGGCACAGAGACACAGTTTCTGACCACAGTAGAGTTGGCTGTGATATCACAGGCACAGAGACACAGTTTCTGACCACAGTAGAGTTGGCTGTGATATGACAGGCACAGAGACACAGTTTCTGACCACAGTAGAGTTGGCTGTGATATCACAGGCACAGAGACACAGTTTCTGACCACAGTAGAGTTGTCTGTGATATGACAGGCACAGAGACACAGTTTCTGACCACAGTAGAGTAGGCTGTGATATGACAGGCACAGAGACACAGTTTCTGACCACAGTAGAGTTGGCTGTGATATGACAGGCACAGAGACACAGTTTCTGACCACAGTAGAGTTGGCTGTGATATCACAGGCACAGAGACACAGTTTCTGACCACAGTAGAGTTGGCTGTGATATCACAGGCACAGAGACACAGTTTCTGACCACAGCAGAGTTGGCTGTGATATCACAGGCACAGAGACACAGTTTCTGACCAAAGTAGAGTTGGCTATCATATCACAGGCACAGAGACACAGTTTCTGACCACAGTAGAGTTGGCTGTGATATGACAGGCACAGAGACACCGTTTCTGACCACAGTAGAGTTGGCTGTGATATGACAGGCACAGAGACACAGTTTCTGACCAAAGTAGAGTTGGTTGTGATATGACAGGCACAGAGACACAGTTTCTGACCACAGTAGAGTTGGCTGTGATATGACAGGCACAGAGACACAGTTTCTGACCACAGTAGAGTTGGCTGTGATATGACAGGCACAGAGACACAGTTTCTGACCACAGTAGAGTTGGCTGTGATATCACAGGCACAGAGACACAGTTTCTTACCACAGTAGAGTTGGCTGTGATATCACAGGAACAGAGACACAGTTTCTGACCACAGTAGAGTTGGCTGTGATATCACAGGCACAGAGACACAGTTTCTGACCACAGTAGAGTTGGCTGTGATATCACAGGCACAGAGACACAGTTTCTGACCACAGTAGAGTTGGCTGTGATATCACAGGCACAGAGACACAGTTTCTGACCACAGTAGAGTTGGCTGTGATATCACAGGCACAGAGACACAGTTTCTGACCACAGTAGAGTTGGCTGTGATATCACAGGCACAGAGACACAGTTTCTGACCACAGTAGAGTTGGCTGTGATATGACAGGCACAGAGACACAGTTTATAACCACAGTAGAGTTGGCTGTGATATCACAGGCACAGAGACACAGTTTCTGACCACAGTAGAGTTGGCTGTGATATCACAGGCACAGAGACACAGTTTCTGACCACAGTAGAGTTGGCTGTGATATGACAGGCACAGAGACACAGTTTCTGACCACAGTAGAGTTGGCTGTGATATGACAGGCACAGAGACACAGTTTCTGACCACAGTAGAGTTGGCTGTGATATGACAGGCACAGAGAAACAGTTTCTGACCACAGTAGAGTTGGCTGTGATATGACAGGCACAGAGACACAGTTTCTGACCACAGTAGAGTTGGCTGTGATATGACAGGCACAGAGACACAGTTTCTGACCACAGTAGAGTTGGCTGTGATATCACAGGCACAGAGACACAGTTTCTGACCACAGTAGAGTTGGCTGTGATATGACAGGCACAGAGACACAGTTTCTGACCACAGTAGAGTTGGCTGTGATATGACAGGCACAGAGACACAGTTTCTGACCACAGTAGAGTTGGCTGTGATATGACAGGCACAGAGACACAGTTTCTGACCACAGTAGAGTTGGCTGTGATATCACAGGCACAGAGACACAGTTTCTGACCAAAGTAGAGTTGGCTGTGATATCACAGGCACAGAGACACAGTTTCTGACCACAGCAGAGTTGGCTGTGATATCACAGGCACAGAGACACAGTTTCTGACCAAAGTAGAGTTGGCTGTCATATCACAGGCACAGAGACACAGTTTCTGACCACAGTAGAGTTGGCTGTGATATGACAGGCACAGAGACACCGTTTCTGACCACAGTAGAGTTGGCTGTGATATCACAGGAACAGAGACACAGTTTCTGACCACAGTAGAGTTGGCTGTGATATCACAGGCACAGAGACACAGTTTCTGACCACAGTAGAGTTGGCTGTGATATCACAGGCACAGAGACACAGTTTCTGACCACAGTAGAGTTGGCTGTGATATCACAGGCACAGAGACACAGTTTCTGACCACAGTAGAGTTGGCTGTGATATCACAGGCACAGAGACACAGTTTCTGACCACAGTAGAGTTGGCTGTGATATCACAGGCACAGAGACACAGTTTCTGACCACAGTAGAGTTGGCTGTGATATGACAGGCACAGAGACACAGTTTATAACCACAGTAGAGTTGGCTGTGATATCACAGGCACAGAGACACAGTTTCTAACCACAGTAGAGTTGGCTGTGATATGACAGGCACAGAGACACAGTTTCTGACCACAGTAGAGTTGGCTGTGATATCACAGGCACAGAGACACAGTTTCTGACCACAGTAGAGTTGGCTGTGATATCACAGGCACAGAGACACAGTTTCTGACCACAGTAGAGTTGGCTGTGATATCACAGGCACAGAGACACAGTTTCTGACCACAGTAGAGTTGGCTGTGATATCACAGGCACAGAGACACAGTTTCTGACCACAGTAGAGTTGGCTGTGATATGACAGGCACAGAGACACAGTTTGTAACCACAGTAGAGTTGGCTGTGATATCACAGGCACAGAGACACAGTTTCTAACCACAGTAGAGTTGGCTGTGATATCACAGGCACAGAGACACAGTTTCTGACCACAGCAGAGTTGGCTGTGATATCACAGGCACAGAGACACAGTTTCTGACCACAGTAGAGTTGGCTGTGATATGACAGGCACAGAGACACAGTTTCTGACCACAGCAGAGTTGGCTGTGATATCACAGGCACAGAGACACAGTTTCTGACCACAGTAGAGTTGGCTGTGATATCACAGGCACAGAGACACAGTTTCTGGCCACAGTAGAGTTGGCTGTGATATGACAGGCACAGAGACACAGTTTCTGACCACAGTAGAGTTGGCTGTGATATGACAGGCACAGAGACACAGTTTCTGACCACAGTAGAGTTGGCTGTGATATCACAGGCACAGAGACACAGTTTCTGACCACAGTAGAGTTGGCTGTGATATCACAGGCACAGAGACACAGTTTCTGACCACAGTAGAGTTGGCTGTGATATCACAGGCACAGAGACACAGTTTCTGACCACAGTAGAGTTGGCTGTGATATCACAGGCACAGAGACACAGTTTCTGACCACAGTAGAGTTGGCTGTGATATCACAGGCACAGAGACACAGTTTCTGACCACAGTAGAGTTGGCTGTGATATGACAGGCACAGAGACACAGTTTATAACCACAGTAGAGTTGGCTGTGATATCACAGGCACAGAGACACAGTTTCTAACCACAGTAGAGTTGGCTGTGATATCACAGGCACAGAGACACAGTTTCTGACCACAGTAGAGTTGGCTGTGATATGACAGGCACAGAGACACAGTTTCTGACCACAGTAGAGTTGGCTGTGATATCACAGGCACAGAGACACAGTTTCTGACCACAGTAGAGTTGGCTGTGATATCACAGGCACAGAGACACAGTTTCTGACCACAGTAGAGTTGGCTGTGATATCACAGGCACAGAGACACAGTTTCTGACCACAGTAGAGTTGGCTGTGATATCACAGGCACAGAGACACAGTTTCTGACCACAGTAGAGTTGGCTGTGATATGACAGGCACAGAGACACAGTTTGTAACCACAGTAGAGTTGGCTGTGATATCACAGGCACAGAGACACAGTTTCTAACCACAGTAGAGTTGGCTGTGATATCACAGGCACAGAGACACAGTTTCTGACCACAGCAGAGTTGGCTGTGATATCACAGGCACAGAGACACAGTTTCTGACCACAGTAGAGTTGGCTGTGATATGACAGGCACAGAGACACAGTTTCTGACCACAGCAGAGTTGGCTGTGATATCACAGGCACAGAGACACAGTTTCTGACCACAGTAGAGTTGGCTGTGATATCACAGGCACAGAGACACAGTTTCTGACCACAGTAGAGTTGGCTGTGATATGACAGGCACAGAGACACAGTTTCTGACCACAGTAGAGTTGGCTGTGATATGACAGGCACAGAGACACAGTTTCTGACCACAGTAGAGTTGGCTGTGATATCACAGGCACAGAGACACAGTTTCTGACCACAGTAGAGTTGGCTGTGATATCACAGGCACAGAGACACAGTTTCTGACCACAGTAGAGTTGGCTGTGATATCACAGGCACAGAGACACAGTTTCTGACCACAGTAGAGTTGGCTGTGATATGACAGGCACAGAGACACAGTTTCTGACCACAGTAGAGTTGGCTGTGATATCACAGGCACAGAGACACAGTTTCTGACCACAGTAGAGTTGTCTGTGATATGACAGGCACAGAGACACAGTTTCTGACCACAGTAGAGTAGGCTGTGATATGACAGGCACAGAGACACAGTTTCTGACCACAGTAGAGTTGGCTGTGATATGACAGGCACAGAGACACAGTTTCTGACCACAGTAGAGTTGGCTGTGATATCACAGGCACAGAGACACAGTTTCTGACCACAGTAGAGTTGGCTGTGATATCACAGGCACAGAGACACAGTTTCTGACCACAGCAGAGTTGGCTGTGATATCACAGGCACAGAGACACAGTTTCTGACCAAAGTAGAGTTGGCTATCATATCACAGGCACAGAGACACAGTTTCTGACCACAGTAGAGTTGGCTGTGATATGACAGGCACAGAGACACCGTTTCTGACCACAGTAGAGTTGGCTGTGATATGACAGGCACAGAGACACAGTTTCTGACCAAAGTAGAGTTGGTTGTGATATGACAGGCACAGAGACACAGTTTCTGACCACAGTAGAGTTGGCTGTGATATGACAGGCACAGAGACACAGTTTCTGACCACAGTAGAGTTGGCTGTGATATGACAGGCACAGAGACACAGTTTCTGACCACAGTAGATTTGGCTGTGATATCACAGGCACAGAGACACAGTTTCTTACCACAGTAGAGTTGGCTGTGATATCACAGGCACAGAGACACAGTTTCTGACCACAGTAGAGTTGGCTGTGATATCACAGGCACAGAGACACAGTTTCTGACCACAGTAGAGTTGGCTGTGATATGACAGGCACAGAGACACAGTTTCTGACCACAGTAGAGTTGGCTGTGATATGACAGGCACAGAGACACAGTTTCTGACCACAGTAGAGTTGGCTGTGATATGACAGGCACAGAGAAACAGTTTCTGACCACAGTAGAGTTGGCTGTGATATGACAGGCACAGAGACACAGTTTCTGACCACAGTAGAGTTGGCTGTGATATGACAGGCACAGAGACACAGTTTCTGACCACAGTAGAGTTGGCTGTGATATCACAGGCACAGAGACACAGTTTCTGACCACAGTAGAGTTGGCTGTGATATGACAGGCACAGAGACACAGTTTCTGACCACAGTAGAGTTGGCTGTGATATGACAGGCACAGAGACACAGTTTCTGACCACAGTAGAGTTGGCTGTGATATGACAGGCACAGAGACACAGTTTCTGACCACAGTAGAGTTGGCTGTGATATCACAGGCACAGAGACACAGTTTCTGACCAAAGTAGAGTTGGCTGTGATATCACAGGCACAGAGACACAGTTTCTGACCACAGCAGAGTTGGCTGTGATATCACAGGCACAGAGACACAGTTTCTGACCAAAGTAGAGTTGGCTGTCATATCACAGGCACAGAGACACAGTTTCTGACCACAGTAGAGTTGGCTGTGATATGACAGGCACAGAGACACCGTTTCTGACCACAGTAGAGTTGGCTGTGATATCACAGGAACAGAGACACAGTTTCTGACCACAGTAGAGTTGGCTGTGATATCACAGGCACAGAGACACAGTTTCTGACCACAGTAGAGTTGGCTGTGATATCACAGGCACAGAGACACAGTTTCTGACCACAGTAGAGTTGGCTGTGATATCACAGGCACAGAGACACAGTTTCTGACCACAGTAGAGTTGGCTGTGATATCACAGGCACAGAGACACAGTTTCTGACCACAGTAGAGTTGGCTGTGATATCACAGGCACAGAGACACAGTTTCTGACCACAGTAGAGTTGGCTGTGATATGACAGGCACAGAGACACAGTTTATAACCACAGTAGAGTTGGCTGTGATATCACAGGCACAGAGACACAGTTTCTAACCACAGTAGAGTTGGCTGTGATATCACAGGCACAGAGACACAGTTTCTGACCACAGTAGAGTTGGCTGTGATATGACAGGCACAGAGACACAGTTTCTGACCACAGTAGAGTTGGCTGTGATATGACAGGCACAGAGACACAGTTTCTGACCACAGTAGAGTTGGCTGTGATATCACAGGCACAGAGACACAGTTTCTGACCACAGTAGAGTTGGCTGTGATATGACAGGCACAGAGACACAGTTTCTGACCACAGTAGAGTTGGCTGTGATATGACAGGCACAGAGACACAGTTTCTGACCACAGTAGAGTTGGCTGTGATATCACAGGCACAGAGACACAGTTTCTGACCACAGTAGAGTTGGCTGTGATATCACAGGCACAGAGACACAGTTTCTGACCACAGTAGAGTTGGCTGTGATATCACAGGCACAGAGACACAGTTTCTGACCACAGTAGAGTTGGCTGTGATATGACAGGCACAGAGACACAGTTTCTGACCACAGTAGAGTTGGCTGTGATATGACAGGCACAGAGACACAGTTTCTGACCACAGTAGAGTTGGCTGTGATATCACAGGCACAGAGACACAGTTTCTGACCAAAGTAGAGTTGGCTGTGATATCACAGGCACAGAGACACAGTTTCTGACCACAGCAGAGTTGGCTGTGATATCACAGGCACAGAGACACAGTTTCTGACCAAAGTAGAGTTGGCTGTCATATCACAGGCACAGAGACACAGTTTCTGACCACAGTAGAGTTGGCTGTGATATGACAGGCACAGAGACACCGTTTCTGACCACAGTAGAGTTGGCTGTGATATCACAGGAACAGAGACACAGTTTCTGACCACAGTAGAGTTGGCTGTGATATCACAGGCACAGAGACACAGTTTCTGACCACAGTAGAGTTGGCTGTGATATCACAGGCACAGAGACACAGTTTCTGACCACAGTAGAGTTGGCTGTGATATCACAGGCACAGAGACACAGTTTCTGACCACAGTAGAGTTGGCTGTGATATCACAGGCACAGAGACACAGTTTCTGACCACAGTAGAGTTGGCTGTGATATCACAGGCACAGAGACACAGTTTCTGACCACAGTAGAGTTGGCTGTGATATGACAGGCACAGAGACACAGTTTATAACCACAGTAGAGTTGGCTGTGATATCACAGGCACAGAGACACAGTTTCTAACCACAATAGAGTTGGCTGTGATATCACAGGCACAGAGACACAGTTTCTGACCACAGTAGAGTTGGCTGTGATATGACAGGCACAGAGACACAGTTTCTGACCACAGTAGAGTTGGCTGTGATATGACAGGCACAGAGACACAGTTTCTGACCACAGTAGAGTTGGCTGTGATATCACAGGCACAGAGACACAGTTTCTGACCACAGTAGAGTTGGCTGTGATATGACAGGCACAGAGACACAGTTTCTGACCACAGTAGAGTTGGCTGTGATATGACAGGCACAGAGACACAGTTTCTGACGACAGTAGAGTTGGCTGTGATATGACAGGCACAGAGACACAGTTTCTGACCACAGTAGAGTTGGCTGTGATATCACAGGCACAGAGACACAGTTTCTGACCACAGTAGAGTTGGCTGTGATATCACAGGCACAGAGACACAGTTTCTGACCACAGTAGAGTTGGCTGTGATATGACAGGCACAGAGACACAGTTTCTGACCACAGTAGAGTTGGCTGTGATATCACAGGCACAGAGACACAGTTTCTGACCACAGTAGAGTTGTCTGTGATATGACAGGCACAGAGACACAGTTTCTGACCACAGTAGAGTAGGCTGTGATATGACAGGCACAGAGACACAGTTTCTGACCACAGTAGAGTTGGCTGTGATATGACAGGCACAGAGACACAGTTTCTGACCACAGTAGAGTTGGCTGTGATATCACAGGCACAGAGACACAGTTTCTTACCACAGTAGAGTTGGCTGTGATATCACAGGAACAGAGACACAGTTTCTGACCACAGTAGAGTTGGCTGTGATATCACAGGCACAGAGACACAGTTTCTGACCACAGTAGAGTTGGCTGTGATATCACAGGCACAGAGACACAGTTTCTGACCACAGTAGAGTTGGCTGTGATATCACAGGCACAGAGACACAGTTTCTGACCACAGTAGAGTTGGCTGTGATATCACAGGCAGAGAGACACAGTTTCTGACCACAGTAGAGTTGGCTGTGATATCACAGGCACAGAGACACAGTTTCTGACCACAGTAGAGTTGGCTGTGATATGACAGGCACAGAGACACAGTTTATAACCACAGTAGAGTTGGCTGTGATATCACAGGCACAGAGACACAGTTTCTGACCACAGTAGAGTTGGCTGTGATATCACAGGCACAGAGACACAGTTTCTGACCACAGTAGAGTTGGCTGTGATATGACAGGCACAGAGACACAGTTTCTGACCACAGTAGAGTTGGCTGTGATATGACAGGCACAGAGACACAGTTTCTGACCACAGTAGAGTTGGCTGTGATATGACAGGCACAGAGAAACAGTTTCTGACCACAGTAGAGTTGGCTGTGATATGACAGGCACAGAGACACAGTTTCTGACCACAGTAGAGTTGGCTGTGATATGACAGGCACAGAGACACAGTTTCTGACCACAGTAGAGTTGGCTGTGATATCACAGGCACAGAGACACAGTTTCTGACCACAGTAGAGTTGGCTGTGATATGACAGGCACAGAGACACAGTTTCTGACCACAGTAGAGTTGGCTGTGATATGACAGGCACAGAGACACAGTTTCTGACCACAGTAGAGTTGGCTGTGATATGACAGGCACAGAGACACAGTTTCTGACCACAGTAGAGTTGGCTGTGATATCACAGGCACAGAGACACAGTTTCTGACCAAAGTAGAGTTGGCTGTGATATCACAGGCACAGAGACACAGTTTCTGACCACAGCAGAGTTGGCTGTGATATCACAGGCACAGAGACACAGTTTCTGACCAAAGTAGAGTTGGCTGTCATATCACAGGCACAGAGACACAGTTTCTGACCACAGTAGAGTTGGCTGTGATATGACAGGCACAGAGACACCGTTTCTGACCACAGTAGAGTTGGCTGTGATATCACAGGAACAGAGACACAGTTTCTGACCACAGTAGAGTTGGCTGTGATATCACAGGCACAGAGACACAGTTTCTGACCACAGTAGAGTTGGCTGTGATATCACAGGCACAGAGACACAGTTTCTGACCACAGTAGAGTTGGCTGTGATATCACAGGCACAGAGACACAGTTTCTGACCACAGTAGAGTTGGCTGTGATATCACAGGCACAGAGACACAGTTTCTGACCACAGTAGAGTTGGCTGTGATATCACAGGCACAGAGACACAGTTTCTGACCACAGTAGAGTTGGCTGTGATATGACAGGCACAGAGACACAGTTTATAACCACAGTAGAGTTGGCTGTGATATCACAGGCACAGAGACACAGTTTCTAACCACAGTAGAGTTGGCTGTGATATCACAGGCACAGAGACACAGTTTCTGACCACAGTAGAGTTGGCTGTGATATGACAGGCACAGAGACACAGTTTCTGACCACAGTAGAGTTGGCTGTGATATGACAGGCACAGAGACACAGTTTCTGACCACAGTAGAGTTGGCTGTGATATCACAGGCACAGAGACACAGTTTCTGACCACAGTAGAGTTGGCTGTGATATGACAGGCACAGAGACACAGTTTCTGACCACAGTAGAGTTGGCTGTGATATGACAGGCACAGAGACACAGTTTCTGACCACAGTAGAGTTGGCTGTGATATCACAGGCACAGAGACACAGTTTCTGACCACAGTAGAGTTGGCTGTGATATCACAGGCACAGAGACACAGTTTCTGACCACAGTAGAGTTGGCTGTGATATCACAGGCACAGAGACACAGTTTCTGACCACAGTAGAGTTGGCTGTGATATGACAGGCACAGAGACACAGTTTCTGACCACAGTAGAGTTGGCTGTGATATCACAGGCACAGAGACACAGTTTCTGACCACAGTAGAGTTGTCTGTGATATGACAGGCACAGAGACACAGTTTCTGACCACAGTAGAGTAGGCTGTGATATGACAGGCACAGAGACACAGTTTCTGACCACAGTAGAGTTGGCTGTGATATGACAGGCACAGAGACACAGTTTCTGACCACAGTAGAGTTGGCTGTGATATCACAGGCACAGAGACACAGTTTCTGACCACAGTAGAGTTGGCTGTGATATCACAGGCACAGAGACACAGTTTCTGACCACAGCAGAGTTGGCTGTGATATCACAGGCACAGAGACACAGTTTCTGACCAAAGTAGAGTTGGCTATCATATCACAGGCACAGAGACACAGTTTCTGACCAGAGTAGAGTTGGCTGTGATATGACAGGCACAGAGACACCGTTTCTGACCACAGTAGAGTTGGCTGTGATATGACAGGCACAGAGACACAGTTTCTGACCAAAGTAGAGTTGGTTGTGATATGACAGGCACAGAGACACAGTTTCTGACCACAGTAGAGTTGGCTGTGATATGACAGGCACAGAGACACAGTTTCTGACCACAGTAGAGTTGGCTGTGATATGACAGGCACAGAGACACAGTTTCTGACCACAGTAGAGTTGGCTGTGATATCACAGGCACAGAGACACAGTTTCTTACCACAGTAGAGTTGGCTGTGATATCACAGGAACAGAGACACAGTTTCTGACCACAGTAGAGTTGGCTGTGATATCACAGGCACAGAGACACAGTTTCTGACCACAGTAGAGTTGGCTGTGATATCACAGGCACAGAGACACAGTTTCTGACCACAGTAGAGTTGGCTGTGATATGACAGGCACAGAGACACAGTTTCTGACCACAGTAGAGTTGGCTGTGATATCACAGGCACAGAGACACAGTTTCTGACCACAGTAGAGTTGGCTGTGATATCACAGGCACAGAGACACAGTTTCTGACCACAGTAGAGTTGGCTGTGATATGACAGGCACAGAGACACAGTTTATAACCACAGTAGAGTTGGCTGTGATATCACAGGCACAGAGACACAGTTTCTGACCACAGTAGAGTTGGCTGTGATATCACAGGCACAGAGACACAGTTTCTGACCACAGTAGAGTTGGCTGTGATATGACAGGCACAGAGACACAGTTTCTGACCACAGTAGAGTTGGCTGTGATATGACAGGCACAGAGACACAGTTTCTGACCACAGTAGAGTTGGCTGTGATATGACAGGCACAGAGAAACAGTTTCTGACCACAGTAGAGTTGGCTGTGATATGACAGGCACAGAGACACAGTTTCTGACCACAGTAGAGTTGGCTGTGATATGACAGGCACAGAGACACAGTTTCTGACCACCGTAGAGTTGGCTGTGATATCACAGGCACAGAGACACAGTTTCTGACCACAGTAGAGTTGGCTGTGATATGACAGGCACAGAGACACAGTTTCTGACCACAGTAGAGTTGGCTGTGATATGACAGGCACAGAGACACAGTTTCTGACCACAGTAGAGTTGGCTGTGATATGACAGGCACAGAGACACAGTTTCTGACCACAGTAGAGTTGGCTGTGATATCACAGGCACAGAGACACAGTTTCTGACCAAAGTAGAGTTGGCTGTGATATCACAGGCACAGAGACACAGTTTCTGACCACAGCAGAGTTGGCTGTGATATCACAGGCACAGAGACACAGTTTCTGACCAAAGTAGAGTTGGCTGTCATATCACAGGCACAGAGACACAGTTTCTGACCACAGTAGAGTTGGCTGTGATATGACAGGCACAGAGACACCGTTTCTGACCACAGTAGAGTTGGCTGTGATATCACAGGAACAGAGACACAGTTTCTGACCACAGTAGAGTTGGCTGTGATATCACAGGCACAGAGACACAGTTTCTGACCACAGTAGAGTTGGCTGTGATATCACAGGCACAGAGACACAGTTTCTGACCACAGTAGAGTTGGCTGTGATATCACAGGCACAGAGACACAGTTTCTGACCACAGTAGAGTTGGCTGTGATATCACAGGCACAGAGACACAGTTTCTGACCACAGTAGAGTTGGCTGTGATATCACAGGCACAGAGACACAGTTTCTGACCACAGTAGAGTTGGCTGTGATATGACAGGCACAGAGACACAGTTTATAACCACAGTAGAGTTGGCTGTGATATCACAGGCACAGAGACACAGTTTCTAACCACAGTAGAGTTGGCTGTGATATCACAGGCACAGAGACACAGTTTCTGACCACAGTAGAGTTGGCTGTGATATGACAGGCACAGAGACACAGTTTCTGACCACAGTAGAGTTGGCTGTGATATGACAGGCACAGAGACACAGTTTCTGACCACAGTAGAGTTGGCTGTGATATGACAGGCACAGAGAAACAGTTTCTGACCACAGTAGAGTTGGCTGTGATATGACAGGCACAGAGACACAGTTTCTGACCACAGTAGAGTTGGCTGTGATATGACAGGCACAGAGACACAGTTTCTGACCACAGTAGAGTTGGCTGTGATATCACAGGCACAGAGACACAGTTTCTGACCACAGTAGAGTTGGCTGTGATATGACAGGCACAGAGACACAGTTTCTGACCACAGTAGAGTTGGCTGTGATATGACAGGCACAGAGACACAGTTTCTGACCACAGTAGAGTTGGCTGTGATATGACAGGCACAGAGACACAGTTTCTGACCACAGTAGAGTTGGCTGTGATATCACAGGCACAGAGACACAGTTTCTGACCAAAGTAGAGTTGGCTGTGATATCACAGGCACAGAGACACAGTTTCTGACCACAGCAGAGTTGGCTGTGATATCACAGGCACAGAGACACAGTTTCTGACCAAAGTAGAGTTGGCTGTCATATCACAGGCACAGAGACACAGTTTCTGACCACAGTAGAGTTGGCTGTGATATGACAGGCACAGAGACACCGTTTCTGACCACAGTAGAGTTGGCTGTGATATGACAGGCACAGAGACACAGTTTCTGACCACAGTAGAGTTGGCTGTGATATGACAGGCACAGAGACACAGTTTCTGACCACAGTAGAGTTGGCTGTGATATCACAGGCACAGAGACACAGTTTCTGACCACAGTAGAGTTGGCTGTGATATGACAGGCACAGAGACACAGTTTCTGACCACAGTAGAGTTGGCTGTGATATCACAGGCACAGAGACACAGTTTCTGACCACAGTAGAGTTGGCTGTGATATCACAGGCACAGAGACACAGTTTCTGACCACAGTAGAGTTGGCTGTGATATCACAGGCACAGAGACACAGTTTCTGACCACAGTAGAGTTGGCTGTGATATCACAGGCACAGAGACACAGTTTCTGACCACAGTAGAGTTGGCTGTGATATCACAGGCACAGAGACACAGTTTCTGACCACAGTAGAGTTGGCTGTGATATCACAGGCACAGAGACACAGTTTCTGACCACAGTAGATTTGGCTGTGATATGACAGGCACAGAGACACAGTTTCTGACCACAGTAGAGTTAGCTGTGATATGACAGGCACAGAGACACAGTTTCTGACCACAGTAGAGTTGGCTGTGATATGACAGGCACAGAGACACAGTTTCTGACCACAGTAGAGTTGGCTGTGATATGACAGGCACAGAGACACAGTTTCTGACCACAGTAGAGTTGGCTGTGATATCACAGGCACAGAGACACAGTTTCTGACCACAGTAGGGTTGGCTGTGATATGACAGGCACAGAGACACAGTTTCTGACCACAGTAGAGTTGGCTGTGATATCACAGGCACAGAGACACAGTTTCTGACCACAGTAGAGTTGGCTGTGATATCACAGGCACAGAGACACAGTTTCTGACCACAGTAGAGTTGGCTGTGATATCACAGGCACAGAGACACAGTTTCTGACCACAGTAGAGTTGGCTGTGATATCACAGGCACAGAGACACAGTTTCTGACCACAGTAGAGTTGGCTGTGATATCACAGGCACAGAGACACAGTTTCTGACCACAGTAGAGTTGGCTGTCATATCACAGGCACAGAGACACAGTTTCTGACCACAGTAGAGTTGGCTGTGATATCACAGGCACAGAGACACAGTTTCTGACCACAGTAGAGTTGGCTGTGATATGACAGGCACAGAGACACAGTTTCTGACCACAGTAGAGTTGGCTGTGATATGACAGGCACAGAGACACAGTTTCTGACCACAGTAGAGTTGGCTGTGATATGACAGGCACAGAGACACAGTTTCTGACCACAGTAGAGTTGGCTGTGATATGACAGGCACAGAGACACAGTTTCTGACAACAGTAGAGTTGGCTGTGATATGACAGGCACAGAGACACAGTTTCTGACCACAGTAGAGTTGGCTGTGATATGACAGGCACAGAGACACAGTTTCTGACCACAGTAGAGTTGGCTGTGATATCACAGGCACAGAGACACAGTTTCTGACCACAGTAGAGTTGGCTGTGATATCACAGGCACAGAGACACAGTTTCTGACCACAGTAGAGTTGGCTGTCATATCACAGGCACAGAGACACAGTTTCTGACCACAGTAGAGTTGGCTGTCATATCACAGGCACAGAGACACAGTTTCTGACCACAGTAGAGTTGGCTGTCATATCACAGGCACAGAGACACAGTTTCTGACCACAGTAGATTTGGCTGTGATATGACAGGCACAGAGACACAGTTTCTGACCACAGTAGAGTTGGCTGTGATATGACAGGCACAGAGACACAGTTTCTGACCACAGTAGTGTTGGCTGTGATATGACAGGCACAGAGACACAGTTTCTGACCACAGTAGAGTTGGCTGTGATATGACAGGCACAGAGACACAGTTTCTGACCACAGTAGAGTTGGCTGTGATATGACAGGCACAGAGACACAGTTTCTGACCACAGTAGAGTTGGCTGTGATATGACAGGCACAGAGACACAGTTTCTGACAACAGTAGAGTTGGCTGTGATATGACAGGCACAGAGACACAGTTTCTGACCACAGTAGAGTTGGCTGTGATATGACAGGCACAGAGACACAGTTTCTGACCACAGTAGAGTTGGCTGTGATATCACAGGCACAGAGACACAGTTTCTGACCACAGTAGAGTTGGCTGTGATATCACAGGCACAGAGACACAGTTTCTGACCACAGTAGAGTTGGCTGTCATATCACAGGCACAGAGACACAGTTTCTGACCACAGTAGAGTTGGCTGTCATATCACAGGCACAGAGACACAGTTTCTGACCACAGTAGAGTTGGCTGTCATATCACAGGCACAGAGACACAGTTTCTGACCACAGTAGATTTGGCTGTGATATGACAGGCACAGAGACACAGTTTCTGACCACAGTAGAGTTGGCTGTGATATGACAGGCACAGAGACACAGTTTCTGACCACAGTAGTGTTGGCTGTGATATGACAGGCACAGAGACACAGTTTCTGACCACAGTAGAGTTGGCTGTGATATGACAGGCACAGAGACACAGTTTCTGACCACAGTAGAGTTGGCTGTGATATGACAGGCACAGAGACACCGTTTCTGACCACAGTAGAGTTGGCTGTGATATGACAGGAACAGAGACACAGTTTCTGACCACAGTAGAGTTGGCTGTGATATGACAGGCACAGAGACACAGTTTTTGACCACAGTAGAGTTGGCTGTGATATGACAGGCACAGAGACACAGTTTCTGACCACAGTAGAGTTGGCTGTGATATGACAGGCACAGAGACACAGTTTCTGACCACAGTAGAGTTGGCTGTGATATGACAGGCACAGAGACACAGTTTCTGACCACAGTAGAGTTGGCTGTGATATCACAGGCACAGAGACACAGTTTCTGACCACAGTAGAGTTGGCTGTGATATCACAGGCACAGAGACACAGTTTCTGACCACAGTAGAGTTGGCTGTGATATCACAGGCACAGAGACACAGTTTCTGACCACAGTAGAGTTGGCTGTCATATCACAGGCACAGAGACACAGTTTCTGACCACAGTAGAGTTGGCTGTCATATCACAGGCACAGAGACACAGTTTCTGACCACAGTAGAGTTGGCTGTGATATCACAGGCACAGAGACACAGTTTCTGACCACAGTAGAGTTGGCTGTGATATGACAGGCACAGAGACACAGTTTCTGACCACAGTAGAGTTGGCTGTGATATGACAGGCACAGAGACACAGTTTCTGACCACAGTAGAGTTGGCTGTGATATGACAGGCACAGAGACACAGTTTCTGACCACAGTAGAGTTGGCTGTGATATGACAGGCACAGAGACACAGTTTCTGACCACAGTAGAGTTGGCTGTGATATGACAGGCACAGAGACACAGTTTCTGACCACAGTAGAGTTGGCTGTGATATAACAGGCACAGAGACACAGTTTCTGACAACAGTAGAGTTGGCTGTGATATGACAGGCACAGAGACACAGTTTCTGACCACAGTAGAGTTGGCTGTGATATGACAGGCACAGAGACACAGTTTCTGACCACAGTAGAGTTGGCTGTGATATCACAGGCACAGAGACACAGTTTCTGACCACAGTAGAGTTGGCTGTGATATCACAGGCACAGAGACACAGTTTCTGACCACAGTAGAGTTGGCTGTCATATCACAGGCACAGAGACACAGTTTCTGACCACAGTAGAGTTGGCTGTCATATCACAGGCACAGAGACACAGTTTCTGACCACAGTAGAGTTGGCTGTCATATCACAGGCACAGAGACACAGTTTCTGACCACAGTAGATTTGGCTGTGATATGACAGGCACAGAGACACAGTTTCTGACCACAGTAGAGTTGGCTGTGATATGACAGGCACAGAGACACAGTTTCTGACCACAGTAGTGTTGGCTGTGATATGACAGGCACAGAGACACAGTTTCTGACCACAGTAGAGTTGGCTGTGATATGACAGGCACAGAGACACAGTTTCTGACCACAGTAGAGTTGGCTGTGATATGACAGGCACAGAGACACCGTTTCTGACCACAGTAGAGTTGGCTGTGATATGACAGGAACAGAGACACAGTTTCTGACCACAGTAGAGTTGGCTGTGATATGACAGGCACAGAGACACAGTTTTTGACCACAGTAGAGTTGGCTGTGATATGACAGGCACAGAGACACAGTTTCTGACCACAGTAGAGTTGGCTGTGATATGACAGGCACAGAGACACAGTTTCTGACCACAGTAGAGTTGGCTGTGATATGACAGGCACAGAGACACAGTTTCTGACCACAGTAGAGTTGGCTGTGATATCACAGGCACAGAGACACAGTTTCTGACCACAGTAGAGTTGGCTGTGATATCACAGGCACAGAGACACAGTTTCTGACCACAGTAGAGTTGGCTGTGATATCACAGGCACAGAGACACAGTTTCTGACCACAGTAGAGTTGGCTGTCATATCACAGGCACAGAGACACAGTTTCTGACCACAGTAGAGTTGGCTGTCATATCACAGGCACAGAGACACAGTTTCTGACCACAGTAGAGTTGGCTGTGATATCACAGGCACAGAGACACAGTTTCTGACCACAGTAGAGTTGGCTGTGATATGACAGGCACAGAGACACAGTTTCTGACCACAGTAGAGTTGGCTGTGATATGACAGGCACAGAGACACAGTTTCTGACCACAGTAGAGTTGGCTGTGATATGACAGGCACAGAGACACAGTTTCTGACCACAGTAGAGTTGGCTGTGATATGACAGGCACAGAGACACAGTTTCTGACCACAGTAGAGTTGGCTGTGATATGACAGGCACAGAGACACAGTTTCTGACCACAGTAGAGTTGGCTGTGATATAACAGGCACAGAGACACAGTTTCTGACCACAGTAGAGTTGGCTGTGATATCACAGGCACAGAGACACAGTTTCTGACCACAGTAGCGTTGGCTGTGATATCACTGGCACAGAGATACAGTTTCTGACCACAGTAGAGTTGGCTGTGATATCACAGGCACAGATACACAGTTTCTGACCACAGTAGAGTTGGCTGTCATATCACAGGCACAGAGACACAGTTTCTGACCACAGTAGAGTTGGCTGTGATATCACAGGCACAGAGACACAGTTTCTGACCACAGTAGATTTGGCTGTGATATGACAGGCACAGAGACACAGTTTCTGACCACAGTACAGTTGGCTGTGATATCACAGGCACAGAGACACAGTTTCTGACCACAGTAGAGTTGGCTGTGATATGACAGGCACAGAGACACAGTTTCTGACCACAGTAGAGTTGGCTGTGATATGACAGGCACAGAGACACAGTTTCTGACCACAGTAGAGTTGGCTGTGATATGACAGGCACAGAGACACAGTTTCTGACCACAGTAGAGTTGGCTGTGATATGACAGGCACAGAGACACAGTTTCTGACCACAGTAGAGTTGGCTGTGATATGACAGGCACAGAGACACAGTTTCTGACCACAGTAGAGTTGGCTGTGATATGACAGGCACAGAGACACAGTTTCTGACCACAGTAGAGTTGGCTGTGATATCACAGGCACAGAGACACAGTTTCTGACCACAGTAGAGTTGGCTGTGATATCACAGGCACAGAGACACAGTTTCTGACCACAGCAGAGTTGGCTGTGATATCACAGGCACAGAGACACATTTTCTGACCAAAGTAGAGTTGGCTGTCATATCACAGGCACAGAGACACAGTTTCTGACCACAGTAGAGTTGGCTGTGATATGACAGGCACAGAGACACCGTTTCTGACCACAGTAGAGTTGGCTGTGATATGACAGGCACAGAGACACAGTTTCTGACCACAGTAGAGTTGGCTGTGATATGACAGGCACAGAGACACAGTTTTTGACCACAGTAGAGTTGGCTGTGATATGACAGGCACAGAGACACAGTTTCTGACCACAGTAGAGTTGGCTGTGATATGACAGGCACAGAGACACAGTTTCTGACCACAGTAGAGTTGGCTGTGATAAGACAGGCACAGAGACACAGTTTCTGACCACAGTAGAGTTGGCTGTGATATCACAGGCACAGAGACACAGTTTCTGACCACAGTAGGGTTGGCTGTGATATCACAGGCACAGAGACACAGTTTCTGACCACAGTAGAGTTGGCTGTGATATCACAGGCACAGAGACACAGTTTCTGACCACAGTAGAGTTGGCTGTGATATCACAGGCACAGAGACACAGTTTCTGACCACAGTAGAGTTGGCTGTCATATCACAGGCACAGAGACACAGTTTCTGACCACAGTAGAGTTGGCTGTGATATCACAGGCACAGAGACACAGTTTCTGACCACAGTAGTGTTGGCTGTGATATCACAGGCACAGAGACACAGTTTCTGACCACAGTAGAGTTGGCTGTGATATGACAGGCACAGAGACACAGTTTCTGACCACAGTAGAGTTGGCTGTGATATGACAGGCACAGAGACACAGTTTCTGACCACAGTAGAGTTGGATGTGATATGACAGGCACAGAGACACAGTTTCTGACCACAGTAGAGTTGGCTGTGATATCACAGGCACAGAGACACAGTTTCTGACCACAGTAGAGTTGGCTGTGATATGACAGGCACAGAGACACAGTTTCTGACCACAGTAGAGTTGGCTGTGATATGACAGGCACAGAGACACAGTTTCTGACCACAGTAGAGTTGGCTGTGATATGACAGGCACAGAGACACAGTTTCTGACCACAGTAGAGTTGGCTGTCATATCCCAGGCACAGAGACACAGTTTCTGACCACAGTAGAGTTGGCTGTGATATCACAGGCACAGAGACACAGTTTCTGACCACAGTAGAGTTGGCTGTGATATCACAGGCACAGAGACACAGTTTCTGACCACAGTAGAGTTGACTGTCATATCACAGGCACAGAGACACAGTTTCTGACCACAGTAGAGTTGGCTGTGATATGAGAGGCACAGAGACACCGTTTCTGACCACAGTAGAGTTGGCTGTGATATGACAGGCACAGAGACACAGTTTCTGACCACAGTAGAGTTGGCTGTGATATGACAGGCACAGAGACACAGTTTCTGACCACAGTAGAGTTGGCTGTGATATGACAGGCACAGAGACACAGTTTCTGACCACAGTAGAGTTGGCTGTGATATGACAGGCACAGAGACACAGTTTCTGACCACAGTAGAGTTGGCTGTGATATGACAGGCACAGAGACACAGTTTTTGACCACAGTAGAGTTGGCTGTGATATGACAGGCACAGAGACACAGTTTCTGACCACAGTAGAGTTGGCTGTGATATGACAGGCACAGAGACACAGTTTCTGACCACAGTAGAGTTGGCTGTGATATGACAGGCACAGAGACACAGTTTCTGACCACAGTAGAGTTGGCTGTGATATCACAGGCACAGAGACACAGTTTCTGACCACAGTAGAGTTGGCTGTGATATCACAGGCACAGAGACACAGTTTCTGACCACAGTAGAGTTGGCTGTGATATCACAGGCACAGAGACACAGTTTCTGACCACAGTAGAGTTGGCTGTGATATCACAGGCACAGAGACACAGTTTCTGACCACAGTAGAGTTGGCTGTCATATCACAGGCACAGAGACACAGTTTCTGACCACAGTAGAGTTGGCTGTGATATCACAGGCACAGAGACACAGTTTCTGACCACAGTAGAGTTGGCTGTGATATGACAGGCACAGAGACACAGTTTCTGACCACAGTAGAGTTGGCTGTGATATGACAGGCACAGAGACACAGTTTCTGACCACAGTAGAGTTGGCTGTGATATGACAGGCACAGAGACACAGTTTCTGACCACAGTAGAGTTGGCTGTGATATGACAGGCACAGAGACACAGTTTCTGACCACAGTAGAGTTGGCTGTGATATGACAGGCACAGAGACACAGTTTCTGACCACAGTAGAGTTGGCTGTGATATCACAGGCACAGAGACACAGTTTCTGACCACAGTAGAGTTGGATGTGATATCACAGGCACAGAGACACAGTTTCTGACCACAGTAGAGTTGGCTGTGATATCACAGGCACAGAGACACAGTTTCTGACCACAGTAGAGTTGGCTGTCATATCACAGGCACAGAGACACAGTTTCTGACCACAGTAGAGTTGGCTGTGATATCACAGGCACAGAGACACAGTTTCTGACCACAGTAGATTTGGCTGTGATATGACAGGCACAGAGACACAGTTTCTGACCACAGTAGAGTTGGCTGTGATATCACAGGCACAGAGACACAGTTTCTGACCACAGTAGAGTTGGCTGTGATATGACAGGCACAGAGACACAGTTTCTGACCACAGTAGAGTTGGCTGTGATATGACAGGCACAGAGACACAGTTTCTGACCACAGTAGGGTTGGCTGTGATATGACAGGCACAGAGACACAGTTTCTGACCACAGTAGAGTTGGCTGTGATATGACAGGCACAGAGACACAGTTTCTGACCACAGTAGAGTTGGCTGTGATATGACAGGCACAGAGACACAGTTTCTGACCACAGTAGAGTTGGCTGTGATATCACAGGCACAGAGACACAGTTTCTGACCACAGTAGAGTTGGCTGTGATATCACAGGCACAGAGACACAGTTTCTGACCACAGTAGAGTTGGCTGTGATATCACAGGCACAGAGACACAGTTTCTGACCACAGTAGAGTTGGCTGTGATATCACAGGCACAGAGACACAGTTTCTGACCACAGTAGAGTTGGCTGTCATATCACAGGCACAGAGACACAGTTTCTGACCACAGTAGAGTTGGCTGTGATATCACAGGCACAGAGACACAGTTTCTGACCACAGTAGAGTTGGCTGTGATATGACAGGCACAGAGACACAGTTTCTGACCACAGTAGAGTTGGCTGTGATATGACAGGCACAGAGACACAGTTTCTGACCACAGTAGAATTGGCTGTGATATGACAGGCACAGAGACACAGTTTCTGACCACAGTAGAGTTGGCTGTGATATGACAGGCACAGAGACACAGTTTCTGACCACAGTAGAGTTGGCTGTGATATGACAGGCACAGAGACACAGTTTCTGACCACAGTAGAGTTGGCTGTGATATAACAGGCACAGAGACACAGTTTCTGACCAGAGTAGAGTTGGCTGTGATATCACAGGCACAGAGACACAGTTTCTGACCACAGTAGCGTTGGCTGTGATATCACAGGCACAGAGATACAGTTTCTGACCACAGTAGAGTTGGCTGTGATATCACAGGCACAGATACACAGTTTCTGACCACAGTAGAGTTGGCTGTCATATCACAGGCACAGAGACACAGTTTCTGACCACAGTAGAGTTGGCTCTGATATCACAGGCACAGAGACACAGTTTCTGACCACAGTAGATTTGGCTGTGATATGACAGGCACAGAGACACAGTTTCTGACCACAGTAGAGTTGGCTCTGATATCACAGGCACAGAGACACAGTTCCTGACCACAGTAGAGTTGGCTGTGATATCACAGGCACAGAGACACAGTTCCTGACCACAGTAGAGTTGGCTGTGATATGACAGGCACAGAGACACAGTTTCTGACCACAGTAGAGTTGGCTGTGATATCACAGGCACAGAGACACAGTTTCTGACCACAGTAGAGTTGGCTGTGATATGACAGGCACATAGACACAGTTTCTGACCACAGTAGAGTTGGCTGTGATATGACAGGCACAGAGACACAGTTTCTGACCACAGTAGAGTTGGCTGTGATATGACAGGCACAGAGACACAGTTTCTGACCACAGTAGAGTTGGCTGTGATATGACAGGCACAGAGACACAGTTTCTGACCACAGTAGAGTTGGCTGTGATATCACAGGCACAGAGACACAGTTTCTGACCACAGTAGAGTTGGCTGTGATATCACAGGCACAGAGACACAGTTTCTGACCACAGCAGAGTTGGCTGTGATATCACAGGCACAGAGAAACAGTTTCTGACCAAAGTAGAGTTGGCTGTCATATCACAGGCACAGAGACACAGTTTCTGACCACAGTAGAGTTGGCTGTGATATGACAGGCACAGAGACACCGTTTCTGACCACAGTAGAGTTGGCTGTGATATGACAGGCACAGAGACACAGTTTCTGACCACAGTAGAGTTGGCTGTGATATGACAGGCACAGAGACACAGTTTTTGACCACAGTAGAGTTGGCTGTGATATGACAGGCACAGAGACACAGTTTCTGACCACAGTAGAGTTGGCTGTGATATGACAGGCACAGAGACACAGTTTCTGACCACAGTAGAGTTGGCTGTGATATGACAGGCACAGAGACACAGTTTTTGACCACAGTAGAGTTGGCTGTGATATGACAGGCACAGAGACACAGTTTCTGACCACAGTAGAGTTGGCTGTGATATGACAGGCACAGAGACACAGTTTCTGACCACAGTAGAGTTGGCTGTGATATGACAGGCACAGAGACACAGTTTCTGACCACAGTAGAGTTGGCTTTGATATCACAGGCACAGAGACACAGTTTCTGACCACAGTAGGGTTGGCTGTGATATCACAGGCACAGAGACACAGTTTCTGACCACAGTAGAGTTGGCTGTGATATCACAGGCACAGAGACACAGTTTCTGACCACAGTAGAGTTGGCTGTGATATCACAGGCACAGAGACACAGTTTCTGACCACAGTAGAGTTGGCTGTCATATCACAGGCACAGAGACACAGTTTCTGACCACATTAGAGTTGGCTGTGATATCACAGGCACAGAGACACAGTTTCTGACCACAGTAGTGTTGGCTGTGATATGACAGGCACAGAGACACAGTTTCTGACCACACTAGAGTTGGCTGTGATATGACAGGCACAGAGACACAGTTTCTGACCACAGTAGAGTTGGCTGTGATATGACAGGCACAGAGACACAGTTTCTGACCACAGTAGAGTTGGATGTGATATGACAGGCACAGAGACACAGTTTCTGACCACAGTAGAGTTGGCTGTGATATCACAGGCACAGAGACACAGTTTCTGACCACAGTAGAGTTGGCTGTGATATGACAGGCACAGAGACACAGTTTCTGACCACAGTAGAGTTGGCTGTGATATGACAGGCACAGAGACACAGTTTCTGACCACAGTAGAGTTGGCTGTGATATGACAGGCACAGAGACACAGTTTCTGACCACAGTAGAGTTGGCTGTCATATCCCAGGCACAGAGACACAGTTTCTGACCACAGTAGAGTTGGCTGTGATATCACAGGCACAGAGACACAGTTTCTGACCACAGTAGAGTTGGCTGTGATATCACAGGCACAGAGACACAGTTTCTGACCACAGTAGAGTTGGCTGTCATATCACAGGCACAGAGACACAGTTTCTGACCACAGTAGAGTTGGCTGTGATATGACAGGCACAGAGACACCGTTTCTGACCACAGTAGAGTTGGCTGTGATATGACAGGCACAGAGACACAGTTTCTGACCACAGTAGAGTTGGCTGTGATATGACAGGCACAGAGACACAGTTTCTGACCACAGTAGAGTTGGCTGTGATATGACAGGCACAGAGACACAGTTTCTGACCACAGTAGATTTGGCTGTGATATGACAGGCACAGAGACACAGTTTTTGACCACAGTAGAGTTGGCTGTGATATGACAGGAACAGAGACACAGTTTCTGACCACAGTAGAGTTGGCTGTGATATCACAGGCACAGAGACACAGTTTCTGACCACAGTAGAGTTGGCTGTGATATGACAGGCACAGAGACACAGTTTCTGACCACAGTAGAGTTGGCTGTGATATCACAGGCACAGAGACACAGTTTCTGACCACAGTAGAGTTGGCTGTGATATCACAGGCACAGAGACACAGTTTCTGACCACAGTAGAGTTGGCTGTGATATCACAGGCACAGAGACACAGTTTCTGACCACAGTAGAGTTGGCTGTGATATCACAGGCACAGAGACACAGTTTCTGACCACAGTAGAGTTGGCTGTCATATCACAGGCACAGAGACACAGTTTCTGACCACAGTAGAGTTGGCTGTGATATGACAGGCACAGAGACACAGTTTCTGACCACAGTAGAGTTGGCTTTGATATCACAGGCACAGAGACACAGTTTCTGACCACAGTAGGGTTGGCTGTGATATCACAGGCACAGAGACACAGTTTCTGACCACAGTAGAGTTGGCTGTGATATCACAGGCACAGAGACACAGTTTCTGACCACAGTAGAGTTGGCTGTGATATCACAGGCACAGAGACACAGTTTCTGACCACAGTAGAGTTGGCTGTCATATCACAGGCACAGAGACACAGTTTCTGACCACATTAGAGTTGGCTGTGATATCACAGGCACAGAGACACAGTTTCTGACCACAGTAGTGTTGGCTGTGATATGACAGGCACAGAGACACAGTTTCTGACCACACTAGAGTTGGCTGTGATATGACAGGCACAGAGACACAGTTTCTGACCACAGTAGAGTTGGCTGTGATATGACAGGCACAGAGACACAGTTTCTGACCACAGTAGAGTTGGATGTGATATGACAGGCACAGAGACACAGTTTCTGACCACAGTAGAGTTGGCTGTGATATCACAGGCACAGAGACACAGTTTCTGACCACAGTAGAGTTGGCTGTGATATGACAGGCACAGAGACACAGTTTCTGACCACAGTAGAGTTGGCTGTGATATGACAGGCACAGAGACACAGTTTCTGACCACAGTAGAGTTGGCTGTGATATGACAGGCACAGAGACACAGTTTCTGACCACAGTAGAGTTGGCTGTCATATCCCAGGCACAGAGACACAGTTTCTGACCACAGTAGAGTTGGCTGTGATATCACAGGCACAGAGACACAGTTTCTGACCACAGTAGAGTTGGCTGTGATATCACAGGCACAGAGACACAGTTTCTGACCACAGTAGAGTTGGCTGTCATATCACAGGCACAGAGACACAGTTTCTGACCACAGTAGAGTTGGCTGTGATATGACAGGCACAGAGACACCGTTTCTGACCACAGTAGAGTTGGCTGTGATATGACAGGCACAGAGACACAGTTTCTGACCACAGTAGAGTTGGCTGTCATATCCCAGGCACAGAGACACAGTTTCTGACCACAGTAGAGTTGGCTGTGATATCACAGGCACAGAGACACAGTTTCTGACCACAGTAGAGTTGGCTGTGATATCACAGGCACAGAGACACAGTTTCTGACCACAGTAGAGTTGGCTGTCATATCACAGGCACAGAGACACAGTTTCTGACCACAGTAGAGTTGGCTGTGATATGACAGGCACAGAGACACCGTTTCTGACCACAGTAGAGTTGGCTGTGATATGACAGGCACAGAGACACAGTTTCTGACCACAGTAGAGTTGGCTGTGATATGACAGGCACAGAGACACAGTTTCTGACCACAGTAGAGTTGGCTGTGATATGACAGGCACAGAGACACAGTTTCTGACCACAGTAGAGTTGGCTGTGATATGACAGGCACAGAGACACAGTTTTTGACCACAGTAGAGTTGGCTGTGATATGACAGGCACAGAGACACAGTTTCTGACCACAGTAGAGTTGGCTGTGATATGACAGGCACAGAGACACAGTTTCTGACCACAGTAGAGTTGGCTGTGATATGACAGGCACAGAGACACAGTTTCTGACCACAGTAGGGTTGGCTGTGATATCACAGGCACAGAGACACAGTTTCTGACCACAGTAGAGTTGGCTGTGATATCACAGGCACAGAGACACAGTTTCTGACCACAGTAGAGTTGGCTGTGATATCACAGGCACAGAGACACAGTTTCTGACCACAGTAGAGTTGGCTGTCATATCACAGGCACAGAGACACAGTTTCTGACCACATTAGAGTTGGCTGTGATATCACAGGCACAGAGACACAGTTTCTGACCACAGTAGTGTTGGCTGTGATATGACAGGCACAGAGACACAGTTTCTGACCACACTAGAGTTGGCTGTGATATGACAGGCACAGAGACACAGTTTCTGACCACAGTAGAGTTGGCTGTGATATGACAGGCACAGAGACACAGTTTCTGACCACAGTAGAGTTGGATGTGATATGACAGGCACAGAGACACAGTTTCTGACCACAGTAGAGTTGGCTGTGATATCACAGGCACAGAGACACAGTTTCTGACCACAGTAGAGTTGGCTGTGATATGACAGGCACAGAGACACAGTTTCTGACCACAGTAGAGTTGGCTGTGATATGACAGGCACAGAGACACAGTTTCTGACCACAGTAGAGTTGGCTGTGATATGACAGGCACAGAGACACAGTTTCTGACCACAGTAGAGTTGGCTGTCATATCCCAGGCACAGAGACACAGTTTCTGACCACAGTAGAGTTGGCTGTGATATCACAGGCACAGAGACACAGTTTCTGACCACAGTAGAGTTGGCTGTGATATGACAGGCACAGAGACACAGTTTCTGACCACAGTAGGGTTGGCTGTGATATCACAGGCACAGAGACACAGTTTCTGACCACAGTAGAGTTGGCTGTGATATCACAGGCACAGAGACACAGTTTCTGACCACAGTAGAGTTGGCTGTGATATCACAGGCACAGAGACACAGTTTCTGACCACAGTAGAGTTGGCTGTCATATCACAGGCACAGAGACACAGTTTCTGACCACATTAGAGTTGGCTGTGATATCACAGGCACAGAGACACAGTTTCTGACCACAGTAGTGTTGGCTGTGATATGACAGGCACAGAGACACAGTTTCTGACCACACTAGAGTTGGCTGTGATATGACAGGCACAGAGACACAGTTTCTGACCACAGTAGAGTTGGCTGTGATATGACAGGCACAGAGACACAGTTTCTGACCACAGTAGAGTTGGATGTGATATGACAGGCACAGAGACACAGTTTCTGACCACAGTAGAGTTGGCTGTGATATCACAGGCACAGAGACACAGTTTCTGACCACAGTAGAGTTGGCTGTGATATGACAGGCACAGAGACACAGTTTCTGACCACAGTAGAGTTGGCTGTGATATGACAGGCACAGAGACACAGTTTCTGACCACAGTAGAGTTGGCTGTGATATGACAGGCACAGAGACACAGTTTCTGACCACAGTAGAGTTGGCTGTCATATCCCAGGCACAGAGACACAGTTTCTGACCACAGTAGAGTTGGCTGTGATATCACAGGCACAGAGACACAGTTTCTGACCACAGTAGAGTTGGCTGTGATATCACAGGCACAGAGACACAGTTTCTGACCACAGTAGAGTTGGCTGTCATATCACAGGCACAGAGACACAGTTTCTGACCACAGTAGAGTTGGCTGTGATATGACAGGCACAGAGACACCGTTTCTGACCACAGTAGAGTTGGCTGTGATATGACAGGCACAGAGACACAGTTTCTGACCACAGTAGAGTTGGCTGTGATATGACAGGCACAGAGACACAGTTTCTGACCACAGTAGAGTTGGCTGTGATATGACAGGCACAGAGACACAGTTTCTGACCACAGTAGATTTGGCTGTGATATGACAGGCACAGAGACACAGTTTTTGACCACAGTAGAGTTGGCTGTGATATGACAGGAACAGAGACACAGTTTCTGACCACAGTAGAGTTGGCTGTGATATCACAGGCACAGAGACACAGTTTCTGACCACAGTAGAGTTGGCTGTGATATGACAGGCACAGAGACACAGTTTCTGACCACAGTAGAGTTGGCTGTGATATCACAGGCACAGAGACACAGTTTCTGACCACAGTAGAGTTGGCTGTGATATCACAGGCACAGAGACACAGTTTCTGACCACAGTAGAGTTGGCTGTGATATCACAGGCACAGAGACACAGTTTCTGACCACAGTAGAGTTGGCTGTGATATCACAGGCACAGAGACACAGTTTCTGACCACAGTAGAGTTGGCTGTCATATCACAGGCACAGAGACACAGTTTCTGACCACAGTAGAGTTGGCTGTGATATGACAGGCACAGAGACACAGTTTCTGACCACAGTAGAGTTGGCTGTGATATGACAGGCACAGAGACACAGTTTCTGACCACAGTAGAGTTGGCTGTGATATGACAGGCACAAAGACACAGTTTCTGACCACAGTAGAGTTGGCTGTGATATGACAGGCACAGAGACACAGTTTCTGACCACAGTAGAGTTGGCTGTGATATGACAGGCACAGAGACACAGTTTCTGACCACAGTAGAGTTGGCTGTGATATGACAGGCACAGAGACACAGTTTCTGACCACAGTAGAGTTGGCTGTGATATGACAGGCACAGAGACACAGTTTCTGACCACAGTAGAGTTGGCTGTGATATGACAGGCACAGAGACACAGTTTCTGACCACAGTAGAGTTGGTTGTGATATCCCAGGCACAGAGACACAGTTTCTGACCACAGTAGAGTTGGCTGTGATATCACAGGCACAGAGACACAGTTTCTGACCACAGCAGAGTTGGCTGTGATATCACAGGCACAGAGACACAGTTTCTGACCAAAGTAGAGTTGGCTGTCATATCACAGGCACAGAGACACAGTTTCTGACCACAGTAGAGTTGGCTGTGATATGACAGGCACAGAGACACCGTTTCTGACCACAGTAGAGTTGGCTGTGATATGACAGGCACAGAGACACAGTTTCTGACCACAGTAGAGTTGGCTGTGATATGACAGGCACAGAGACACAGTTTCTGACCACAGTAGAGTTGGCTGTGATATGACAGGCACATAGACACAGTTTCTGACCACAGTAGAGTTGGCTGTGATATGACAGGCACAGAGACACAGTTTCTGACCACAGTAGAGTTGGCTGTGATATGACAGGCACAGAGACACAGTTTCTGACCACAGTAGAGTTGGCTGTGATATCACAGGCACAGAGACACAGTTTCTGACCACATTAGAGTTGGCTGTGATATCACAGGCACAGAGACACAGTTTCTGACCAGAGTAGAGTTGGCTGTGATATCACAGGCACAGAGACACAGTTTCTGACCACAGTAGAGTTGGCTGTGATATCACAGGCACAGAGACACCGTTTCTGACCACAGTAGAGTTGGCTGTGATATGACAGGCACAGAGACACAGTTTCTGACCACAGTAGAGTTGGCTGTGATATCACAGGCACAGAGACACAGTTTCTGACCACAGTAGAGTTGGCTGTGATATCACAGGCACAGAGACACAGTTTCTGACCACAGTAGAGTTGGCTGTGATATCACAGGGACAGAGACACAGTTTCTAACCACAGTAGAGTTGGCTGTGATATCACAGGCACAGAGACACAGTTTCTGACCACAGTGGAGTTGGCTGTGATATCACAGGCACAGAGACACAGTTTCTGACCACAGTAGAGTTGGCTGTGATATCACAGGGACAGAGACACAGTTTCTAACCACAGTAGAGTTGGCTGTGATATCACAGGCACAGAGACACAGTTTCTGACCACAGTAGAGTTGGCTGTGATATCACAGGCACAGAGACACAGTTTCTGACCACAGTAGAGTTGGCTGTCATATCACAGGCACAGAGACACAGTTTCTGACCACAGTAGAGTTGGCTGTGATATGACAGGCACAGAGACACAGTTTCTGACCACAGTAGAGTTGGCTGTGATATGACAGGCACAGAGACACAGTTTCTGACCACAGTAGAGTTGGCTGTGATATGACAGGCACAGAGACACAGTTTCTGACCACAGTAGAGTTGGCTGTGATATGACAGGCACAGAGACACAGTTTCTGACCACAGTAGAGTTGGCTGTGATATGACAGGCACAGAGACACAGTTTCTGACCACAGTAGAGTTGGCTGTGATATGACAGGCACAGAGACACAGTTTCTGACCACAGTAGAGTTGGCTGTGATATGACAGGCACAGAGACACCGTTTCTGACCACAGTAGAGTTGGCTGTGATATGACAGGCACAGAGACACAGTTTCTGACCACAGTAGAGTTGGCTGTGATATGACAGGCACAGAGACACAGTTTCTGACCACAGTAGAGTTGGCTGTGATATGACAGGCACAGAGACACAGTTTCTGACCACAGTAGAGTTGGCTGTGATATGACAGGCACAGAGACACAGTTTTTGACCACAGTAGAGTTGGCTGTGATATGACAGGCACAGAGACACAGTTTCTGACCACAGTAGAGTTGGCTGTGATATGACAGGCACAGAGACACAGTTTCTGACCACAGTAGAGTTGGCTGTGATATGACAGGCACAGAGACACAGTTTCTGACCACAGTAGGGTTGGCTGTGATATCACAGGCACAGAGACACAGTTTCTGACCACAGTAGAGTTGGCTGTGATATCACAGGCACAGAGACACAGTTTCTGACCACAGTAGAGTTGGCTGTGATATCACAGGCACAGAGACACAGTTTCTGACCACAGTAGAGTTGGCTGTCATATCACAGGCACAGAGACACAGTTTCTGACCACATTAGAGTTGGCTGTGATATCACAGGCACAGAGACACAGTTTCTGACCACAGTAGTGTTGGCTGTGATATGACAGGCACAGAGACACAGTTTCTGACCACACTAGAGTTGGCTGTGATATGACAGGCACAGAGACACAGTTTCTGACCACAGTAGAGTTGGCTGTGATATGACAGGCACAGAGACACAGTTTCTGACCACAGTAGAGTTGGATGTGATATGACAGGCACAGAGACACAGTTTCTGACCACAGTAGAGTTGGCTGTGATATCACAGGCACAGAGACACAGTTTCTGACCACAGTAGAGTTGGCTGTGATATGACAGGCACAGAGACACAGTTTCTGACCACAGTAGAGTTGGCTGTGATATGACAGGCACAGAGACACAGTTTCTGACCACAGTAGAGTTGGCTGTGATATGACAGGCACAGAGACACAGTTTCTGACCACAGTAGAGTTGGCTGTCATATCCCAGGCACAGAGACACAGTTTCTGACCACAGTAGAGTTGGCTGTGATATCACAGGCACAGAGACACAGTTTCTGACCACAGTAGAGTTGGCTGTGATATCACAGGCACAGAGACACAGTTTCTGACCACAGTAGAGTTGGCTGTCATATCACAGGCACAGAGACACAGTTTCTGACCACAGTAGAGTTGGCTGTGATATGACAGGCACAGAGACACCGTTTCTGACCACAGTAGAGTTGGCTGTGATATGACAGGCACAGAGACACAGTTTCTGACCACAGTAGAGTTGGCTGTGATATGACAGGCACAGAGACACAGTTTCTGACCACAGTAGAGTTGGCTGTGATATGACAGGCACAGAGACACAGTTTCTGACCACAGTAGATTTGGCTGTGATATGACAGGCACAGAGACACAGTTTTTGACCACAGTAGAGTTGGCTGTGATATGACAGGAACAGAGACACAGTTTCTGACCACAGTAGAGTTGGCTGTGATATCACAGGCACAGAGACACAGTTTCTGACCACAGTAGAGTTGGCTGTGATATGACAGGCACAGAGACACAGTTTCTGACCACAGTAGAGTTGGCTGTGATATCACAGGCACAGAGACACAGTTTCTGACCACAGTAGAGTTGGCTGTGATATCACAGGCACAGAGACACAGTTTCTGACCACAGTAGAGTTGGCTGTGATATCACAGGCACAGAGACACAGTTTCTGACCACAGTAGAGTTGGCTGTGATATCACAGGCACAGAGACACAGTTTCTGACCACAGTAGAGTTGGCTGTCATATCACAGGCACAGAGACACAGTTTCTGACCACAGTAGAGTTGGCTGTGATATGACAGGCACAGAGACACAGTTTCTGACCACAGTAGAGTTGGCTGTGATATGACAGGCACAGAGACACAGTTTCTGACCACAGTAGAGTTGGCTGTGATATGACAGGCACAAAGACACAGTTTCTGACCACAGTAGAGTTGGCTGTGATATGACAGGCACAGAGACACAGTTTCTGACCACAGTAGAGTTGGCTGTGATATGACAGGCACAGAGACACAGTTTCTGACCACAGTAGAGTTGGCTGTGATATGACAGGCACAGAGACACAGTTTCTGACCACAGTAGAGTTGGCTGTGATATGACAGGCACAGAGACACAGTTTCTGACCACAGTAGAGTTGGCTGTGATATGACAGGCACAGAGACACAGTTTCTGACCACAGTAGAGTTGGTTGTGATATCCCAGGCACAGAGACACAGTTTCTGACCACAGTAGAGTTGGCTGTGATATCACAGGCACAGAGACACAGTTTCTGACCACAGCAGAGTTGGCTGTGATATCACAGGCACAGAGACACAGTTTCTGACCAAAGTAGAGTTGGCTGTCATATCACAGGCACAGAGACACAGTTTCTGACCACAGTAGAGTTGGCTGTGATATGACAGGCACAGAGACACCGTTTCTGACCACAGTAGAGTTGGCTGTGATATGACAGGCACAGAGACACAGTTTCTGACCACAGTAGAGTTGGCTGTGATATGACAGGCACAGAGACACAGTTTCTGACCACAGTAGAGTTGGCTGTGATATGACAGGCACATAGACACAGTTTCTGACCACAGTAGAGTTGGCTGTGATATGACAGGCACAGAGACACAGTTTCTGACCACAGTAGAGTTGGCTGTGATATGACAGGCACAGAGACACAGTTTCTGACCACAGTAGAGTTGGCTGTGATATCACAGGCACAGAGACACAGTTTCTGACCACATTAGAGTTGGCTGTGATATCACAGGCACAGAGACACAGTTTCTGACCAGAGTAGAGTTGGCTGTGATATCACAGGCACAGAGACACAGTTTCTGACCACAGTAGAGTTGGCTGTGATATCACAGGCACAGAGACACCGTTTCTGACCACAGTAGAGTTGGCTGTGATATGACAGGCACAGAGACACAGTTTCTGACCACAGTAGAGTTGGCTGTGATATCACAGGCACAGAGACACAGTTTCTGACCACAGTAGAGTTGGCTGTGATATCACAGGCACAGAGACACAGTTTCTGACCACAGTAGAGTTGGCTGTGATATCACAGGGACAGAGACACAGTTTCTAACCACAGTAGAGTTGGCTGTGATATCACAGGCACAGAGACACAGTTTCTGACCACAGTGGAGTTGGCTGTGATATCACAGGCACAGAGACACAGTTTCTGACCACAGTAGAGTTGGCTGTGATATCACAGGGACAGAGACACAGTTTCTAACCACAGTAGAGTTGGCTGTGATATCACAGGCACAGAGACACAGTTTCTGACCACAGTAGAGTTGGCTGTGATATCACAGGCACAGAGACACAGTTTCTGACCACAGTAGAGTTGGCTGTCATATCACAGGCACAGAGACACAGTTTCTGACCACAGTAGAGTTGGCTGTGATATGACAGGCACAGAGACACAGTTTCTGACCACAGTAGAGTTGGCTGTGATATGACAGGCACAGAGACACAGTTTCTGACCACAGTAGAGTTGGCTGTGATATGACAGGCACAGAGACACAGTTTCTGACCACAGTAGAGTTGGCTGTGATATGACAGGCACAGAGACACAGTTTCTGACCACAGTAGAGTTGGCTGTGATATGACAGGCACAGAGACACAGTTTCTGACCACAGTAGAGTTGGTTGTGATATCCCAGGCACAGAGACACAGTTTCTGACCACAGTAGAGTTGGCTGTGATATCACAGGCACAGAGACACAGTTTCTGACCACAGCAGAGTTGGCTGTGATATCACAGGCACAGAGACACAGTTTCTGACCAAAGTAGAGTTGGCTGTCATATCACAGGCACAGAGACACAGTTTCTGACCACAGTAGAGTTGGCTGTGATATGACAGGCACAGAGACACCGTTTCTGACCACAGTAGAGTTGGCTGTGATATGACAGGCACAGAGACACAGTTTCTGACCACAGTAGAGTTGGCTGTGATATGACAGGCACATAGACACAGTTTCTGACCACAGTAGAGTTGGCTGTGATATGACAGGCACAGAGACACAGTTTCTGACCACAGTAGAGTTGGCTGTGATATGACAGGCACAGAGACACAGTTTCTGACCACAGTAGAGTTGGCTGTGATATCACAGGCACAGAGACACAGTTTCTGACCACATTAGAGTTGGCTGTGATATCACAGGCACAGAGACACAGTTTCTGACCAGAGTAGAGTTGGCTGTGATATCACAGGCACAGAGACACAGTTTCTGACCACAGTAGAGTTGGCTGTGATATCACAGGCACAGAGACACCGTTTCTGACCACAGTAGAGTTGGCTGTGATATGACAGGCACAGAGACACAGTTTCTGACCACAGTAGAGTTGGCTGTGATATCACAGGCACAGAGACACAGTTTCTGACCACAGTAGAGTTGGCTGTGATATCACAGGCACAGAGACACAGTTTCTGACCACAGTAGAGTTGGCTGTGATATCACAGGGACAGAGACACAGTTTCTAACCACAGTAGAGTTGGCTGTGATATCACAGGCACAGAGACACAGTTTCTGACCACAGTAGAGTTGGCTGTGATATGACAGGCACAGAGACATAGTTTCTGACCACAGTAGAGTTGGCTGTGATATGACAGGCACAGAGACACAGTTTCTGACCACAGTAGAGTTGGCTGTGATATGACAGGCACAGAGACACAGTTTCTGACCACAGTAGAGTTGGCTGTGATATCACAGGCACAGAGACACAGTTTCTGACCACAGTAGAGTTGGCTGTCATATCACAGGCACAGAGACACAGTTTCTGACCACAGTAGAGTTGGCTGTGATATGACAGGCACAGAGACACAGTTTCTGACCACAGTAGAGTTGGCTGTGATATGACAGGCACAGAGACACAGTTTTTGACCACAGTAGAGTTGGCTGTGATATGACAGGCACAGAGACACAGTTTCTGACCACAGTAGAGTTGGCTGTGATATGACAGGCACAGAGACACAGTTTCTGACCACAGTAGAGTTGGCTGTGATATGACAGGCACAGAGACACAGTTTCTGACCACAGTAGAGTTGGCTGTGATATGACAGGCACAGAGACACAGTTTCTGACCACAGTAGGGTTGGCTGTGATATCACAGGCACAGAGACACAGTTTCTGACCACAGTAGAGTTGGCTGTGATATCACAGGCACAGAGACACAGTTTCTGACCACAGTAGAGTTGGCTGTGATATCACAGGCACAGAGACACAGTTTCTGACCACAGTAGAGTTGGCTGTCATATCACAGGCACAGAGACACAGTTTCTGACCACATTAGAGTTGGCTGTGATATCACAGGCACAGAGACACAGTTTCTGACCAGAGTAGTGTTGGCTGTGATATGACAGGCACAGAGACACAGTTTCTGACCACACTAGAGTTGGCTGTGATATGACAGGCACAGAGACACAGTTTCTGACCACAGTAGAGTTGGCTGTGATATGACAGGCACAGAGACACAGTTTCTGACCACAGTAGAGTTGGATGTGATATGACAGGCACAGAGACACAGTTTCTGACCACAGTAGAGTTGGCTGTGATATCACAGGCACAGAGACACAGTTTCTGACCACAGTAGAGTTGGCTGTGATATCACAGGCACAGAGACACAGTTTCTGACCACAGTAGAGTTGGCTGTGATATGACAGGCACAGAGACACAGTTTCTGACCACAGTAGAGTTGGCTGTGATATGACAGGCACAGAGACACAGTTTCTGACCACAGTAGAGTTGGCTGTCATATCCCAGGCACAGAGACACAGTTTCTGACCACAGTAGAGTTGGCTGTGATATCACAGGCACAGAGACACAGTTTCTGACCACAGTAGAGTTGGCTGTGATATCACAGGCACAGAGACACAGTTTCTGACCACAGTAGAGTTGGCTGTCATATCACAGGCACAGAGACACAGTTTCTGACCACAGTAGAGTTGGCTGTGATATGACAGGCACAGAGACACCGTTTCTGACCACAGTAGAGTTGGCTGTGATATGACAGGCACAGAGACACAGTTTCTGACCACAGTAGAGTTGGCTGTGATATGTCAGGCACAGAGACACAGTTTCTGACCACAGTAGAGTTGGCTGTGATATGACAGGCACAGAGACACAGTTTCTGACCACAGTAGATTTGGCTGTGATATGACAGGCACAGAGACACAGTTTTTGACCACAGTAGAGTTGGCTGTGATATGACAGGCACAGAGACACAGTTTCTGACCACAGTAGAGTTGGCTGTGATATGACAGGCACAGAGACACAGTTTCTGACCACAGTAGAGTTGGCTGTGATATGACAGGCACAGAGACACAGTTTCTGACCACAGTAGAGTTGGCTGTGATATCACAGGCACAGAGACACAGTTTCTGACCACAGTAGAGTTGGCTGTGATATCACAGGCACAGAGACACAGTTTCTGACCACAGTAGAGTTGGCTGTGATATCACAGGCACAGAGACACAGTTTCTGACCACAGTAGAGTTGGCTGTGATATCACAGGCACAGAGACACAGTTTCTGACCACAGTAGAGTTGGCTGTCATATCACAGGCACAGAGACACAGTTTCTGACCACAGTAGAGTTGGCTGTGATATGACAGGCACAGAGACACAGTTTCTGACCACAGTAGAGTTGGCTGTGATATGACAGGCACAGAGACACAGTTTCTGACCACAGTAGAGTTGGCTGTGATATCACAGGCACAAAGACACAGTTTCAGACCACAGTAGAGTTGGCTGTGATATGACAGGCACAGAGACACAGTTTCTGACCACAGTAGAGTTGGCTGTGATATGACAGGCACAGAGACACAGTTTCTGACCACAGTAGAGTTGGCTGTGATATGACAGGCACAGAGACACAGTTTCTGACCACAGTAGAGTTGGCTGTGATATGACAGGCACAGAGACACAGTTTCTGACCACAGTAGAGTTGGCTGTGATATGACAGGCACAGAGACACAGTTTCTGACCACAGTAGAGTTGGTTGTGATATCCCAGGCACAGAGACACAGTTTCTGACCACAGTAGAGTTGGCTGTGATATCACAGGCACAGAGACACAGTTTCTGACCACAGCAGAGTTGGCTGTGATATCACAGGGACAGAGACACAGTTTCTGACCAAAGTAGAGTTGGCTGTCATATCACAGGCACAGAGACACAGTTTCTGACCACAGTAGAGTTGGCTGTGATATGACAGGCACAGAGACACCGTTTCTGACCACAGTAGAGTTGGCTGTGATATGACAGGCACAGAGACACAGTTTCTGACCACAGTAGAGTTGGCTGTGATATGACAGGCACAGAGACACAGTTTCTGACCACAGTAGAGTTGGCTGTGATATGACAGGCACATAGACACAGTTTCTGACCACAGTAGAGTTGGCTGTGATATGACAGGCACAGAGACACAGTTTCTGACCACAGTAGAGTTGGCTGTGATATGACAGGCACAGAGACACAGTTTCTGACCACAGTAGAGTTGGCTGTGATATCACAGGCACAGAGACACAGTTTCTGACCACATTAGAGTTGGCTGTGATATCACAGGCACAGAGACACAGTTTCTGACCAGAGTAGAGTTGGCTGTGATATCACAGGCACAGAGACACAGTTTCTGACCACAGTAGAGTTGGCTGTGATATCACAGGCACAGAGACACAGTTTCTGACCACAGTAGATTTGGCTGTGATATGACAGGCACAGAGACATAGTTTCTGACCACAGTAGAGTTGGCTGTGATATGACAGGCACAGAGACACAGTTTCTGACCACAGTAGAGTTGGCTGTGATATCACAGGCACAGAGACACAGTTTCTGACCACAGTAGAGTTGGCTGTGATATCACAGGCACAGAGACACAGTTTCTGACCACAGTAGAGTTGGCTGTCATATCACAGGCACAGAGACACAGTTTTTGACCACAGTAGAGTTGGCTGTGATATCACAGGCACAGAGACACAGTTTCTGACCACAGTAGAGTTGGCTGTCATATCACAGGCACAGAGACACAGTTTCTGACCACAGTAGAGTTGGCTGTGATATGACAAGCACAGAGACACAGTTTCTGACCACAGTAGAGTTGGCTGTGATATGACAGGCACAGAGACACATTTTCTGACCACAGTAGAGTTGGCTGTGATATCACAGGCACAGAGACACAGTTTCTGACCACAGTAGAGTTGGCTGTGATATCACAGGCACAGAGACACAGTTTCTGACCACAGCAGAGTTGGTTGTGATATCACAGGCACAGAGACACAGTTTCTGACCAAAGTAGAGTTGGCTGTCATATCACAGGCACAGAGACACAGTTTCTGACCACAGTAGAGTTGGCTGTGATATGACAGGCACAGAGACACCGTTTCTGACCACAGTAGAGTTGGCTGTGATATGACAGGCACAGAGACACAGTTTCTGACCACAGTAGAGTTGGCTGTGATATGACAGGCACAGAGACACAGTTTTTGACCACAGTAGAGTTGGCTGTGATATGACAGGCACAGAGACACAGTTTCTGACCACAGTAGAGTTGGCTGTGATATGACAGGCACAGAGACACAGTTTCTGACCACAGTAGAGTTGGCTGTGATATGACAGGCACAGAGACACAGTTTCTGACCACAGTAGAGTTGGCTGTGATATGACAGGCACAGAGACACAGTTTCTGACCACAGTAGAGTTGGCTGTGATATCACAGGCACAGAGACACAGTTTCTGACCACAGTAGAGTTGGCTGTGATATGACAGGCACAGAGACACAGTTTCTGACCACAGTAGAGTTGGCTGTGATATGACAGGCACAGAGACACAGTTTCTGACCACAGTAGAGTTGGCTGTGATATGACAGGCACAGAGACACAGTTTCTGACCACAGTAGAGTTGGCTGTGATATGACAGGCACAGAGACACAGTTTCTGACCACAGTAGATTTGGCTGTGATATGACAGGCACAGAGACACAGTTTTTGACCACAGTAGAGTTGGCTGTGATATGACAGGCACAGAGACACAGTTTCTGACCACAGTAGAGTTGGCTGTGATATCACAGGCACAGAGACACAGTTTCTGACCACAGTAGAGTTGGCTGTGATATGACAGGCACAGAGACACAGTTTCTGACCACAGTAGAGTTGGCTGTGATATCACAGGCACAGAGACACAGTTTCTGACCACAGTAGAGTTGGCTGTGATATCACAGGCACAGAGACACAGTTTCTGACCACAGTAGAGTTGGCTGTGATATCACAGGCACAGAGACAGAGTTTCTGACCACAGTAGAGTTGGCTGTGATATCACAGGCACAGAGACACAGTTTCTGACCACAGTAGAGTTGGCTGTGATATCACAGGCACAGAGACACAGTTTCTGACCACAGTAGAGTTGGCTGTGATATGACAGGCACAGAGACACAGTTTCTGACCACAGTAGAGTTGGCTGTGATATGACAGGCACAGAGACACAGTTTCTGACCACAGTAGAGTTGGCTGTGATATGACAGGCACAGAGACACAGTTTCTGACCACAGTAGAGTTGGCTGTGATATGACAGGCACAGAGACACAGTTTCTGACCACAGTAGAGTTGGCTGTGATATGACAGGCACAGAGACACAGTTTCTGACCACAGTAGAGTTGGCTGTGATATGACAGGCACAGAGACACAGTTTCTGACCACAGTAGAGTTGGCTGTGATATGACAGGCACAGAGACACAGTTTCTGACCACAGTAGAGTTGGCTGTGATATGACAGGCACAGAGACACAGTTTCTGACCACAGTAGAGTTGGCTGTGATATGACAGGCACAGAGACACAGTTTCTGACCACAGGAGAGTTGGCTGTGATATCCCAGGCACAGAGACACAGTTTCTGACCACAGTAGAGTTGGCTGTGATATCACAGGCACAGAGACACAGTTTCTGACCACAGCAGAGTTGGCTGTGATATCACAGGCACAGAGACACAGTTTCTGACCACAGTAGAGTTGGCTGTGATATGACAGGCACAGAGACACCGTTTCTGACCACAGTAGAGTTGGCTGTGATATGACAGGCACAGAGACACAGTTTCTGACCACAGTAGAGTTGGCTGTGATATCACAGGCACAGAGACACAGTTTCTGACCACAGTAGAGTTGGCTGTGATATCACAGGCACAGAGACACAGTTTCTGACCAGAGTAGAGTTGGCTGTGATATCACAGGCACAGAGACACAGTTTCTGACCACAGTAGAGTTGGCTGTGATATGACAGGCACAGAGACACAGTTTCTGACCACAGTAGAGTTGGCTGTGATATGACAGGCACAGAGACACAGTTTCTGACCACAGTAGAGTTGGCTGTGATATCACAGGCACAGAGACACAGTTTCTGACCACAGTAGAGTTGGCTGTGATATCACAGGCACAGAGACACAGTTTCTGACCACAGTAGAGTTGGCTGTGATATCACAGGGACAGAGACACAGTTTCTAACCACAGTAGAGTTGACTGTGATATCACAGGCACAGAGACACAGTTTCTGATCACAGTAGAGTTGGCTGTGATATGACAGGCACAGAGACACAGTTTCTGACCACAGTAGAGTTGGCTGTGATATGACAGGCACAGAGACACAGTTTCTGACCACAGTAGAGTTGGCTGTGATATGACAGGCACAGAGACACAGTTTCTGACCACAGTAGAGTTGGCTGTGATATCACAGGCACAGAGACACAGTTTCTGACCACAGTAGAGTTGGCTGTCATATCACAGGCACAGAGACACAGTTTCTGACCACAGTAGAGTTGGCTGTGATATCACAGGCACAGAGACACAGTTTCTGACCACAGTAGAGTTGGCTGTGATATCACAGGCACAGAGACACAGTTTCTGACCACAGTAGAGTTGGCTGTGATATGACAGGCACAGAGACACAGTTTCTGACAACAGTAGAGTTGGCTGTGATATGACAGGCACAGAGACACAGTTTCTGACCACAGTAGAGTTGGCTGTGATATCACAGGCACAGAGACACAGTTTCTGACCACAGTAGAGTTGGCTGTGATATCACAGGCACAGAGACACAGTTTCTGACCACAGCAGAGTTGGCTGTGATATCACAGGCACAGAGACACAGTTTCTGACCAAAGTAGAGTTGGCTGTCATATCACAGGCACAGAGACACAGTTTCTGACCACAGTAGAGTTGGCTGTCATATCACAGGCACAGAGACACCGTTTCTGACCACAGTAGAGTTGGCTGTGATATGACAGGCACAGAGACACAGTTTCTGACCACAGTAGAGTTGGCTGTGATATGACAGGCACAGAGACACAGTTTCTGACCACAGTAGAGTTGGCTGTGATATCACAGGCACAGAGACACAGTTTCTGACCACAGTAGAGTTGGCTGTGATATCACAGGCACAGAGACACAGTTTCTGACCACAGTAGAGTTGGCTGTGATATGACAGGCACAGAGACACAGTTTCTGACCACAGTAGAGTTGGCTGTGATATCACAGGCACAGAGACACAGTTTCTGACCACAGTAGAGTTGGCTGTGATATCACAGGCACAGAGACACAGTTTCTGACCACAGTAGAGTTGGCTGTGATATCACAGGGACAGAGACACAGTTTCTAACCACAGTAGAGTTGGCTGTGATATCACAGGCACAGAGACACAGTTTCTGACCACAGTAGAGTTGGCTGTGATATGACAGGCACAGAGACACAGTTTCTTACCACAGTAGAGTTGGCTGTGATATGACAGGCACAGAGACACAGTTTCTGACCACAGTAGAGTTGGCTGTGATATGACAGGCACAGAGACACAGTTTCTGACCACAGTAGAGTTGGCTGTGATATCACAGGCACAGAGACACAGTTTCTGACCACAGTAGAGTTGGCTGTCATATCACAGGCACAGAGACACAGTTTCTGACCACAGTAGAGTTGGCTGTGATATGACAGGCACAGAGACACAGTTTCTGACCACAGTAGAGTTGGCTGTGATATGACAGGCACAGAGACACAGTTTCTGACCACAGTAGAGTTGGCTGTGATATGACAGGCACAGAGACACAGTTTCTGACAACAGTAGAGTTGGCTGTGATATGACAGGCACATAGACACAGTTTCTGACCACAGTAGAGTTGGCTGTGATATCACAGGCACAGAGACACAGTTTCTGACCACAGTAGAGTTGGCTGTGATATCACAGGCACAGAGACACAGTTTCTGACCACAGCAGAGTTGGCTGTGATATCACAGGCACAGAGACACAGTTTCTGACCAAAGTAGAGTTGGCTGTCATATCACAGGCACAGAGACACAGTTTCTGACCACAGTAGAGTTGGCTGTCATATCACAGGCACAGAGACACCGTTTCTGACCACAGTAGAGTTGGCTGTGATATGACAGGCACAGAGACACAGTTTCTGACCACAGTAGAGTTGGCTGTGATATGACAGGCACAGAGACACAGTTTTTGACCACAGTAGAGTTGGCTGTGATATGACAGGCACAGAGACACAGTTTCTGACCACAGTAGAGTTGGCTGTGATATGACAGGCACAGAGACACAGTTTCTGACCACAGTAGAGTTGGCTGTGATATGACAGGCACAGAGACACAGTTTCTGACCACAGTAGAGTTGGCTGTGATATCACAGGCACAGAGACACAGTTTCTGACCACAGTAGAGTTGGCTGTCATATCACAGGCACAGAGACACAGTTTCTGACCACAGTAGAGTTGGCTGTGATATGACAGGCACAGAGACACAGTTTCTGACCACAGTAGAGTTGGCTGTGATATGACAGGCACAGAGACACAGTTTCTGACCACAGTAGAGTTGGCTGTGATATGACAGGCACAGAGACACAGTTTCTGACCACAGTAGAGTTGGCTGTGATATGACAGGCACAGAGACACATTTTCTGACCACAGTAGAGTTGGCTGTGATATCACAGGCACAGAGACACAGTTTCTGACCACAGTAGAGTTGGCTGTGATATCACAGGCACAGAGACACAGTTTCTGACCACAGCAGAGTTGGTTGTGATATCACAGGCACAGAGACACAGTTTCTTACCAAAGTAGAGTTGGCTGTCATATCACAGGCACAGAGACACAGTTTCTGACCACAGTAGAGTTGGCTGTGATATGACAGGCACAGAGACACCGTTTCTGACCACAGTAGAGTTGGCTGTGATATGACAGGCACAGAGACACAGTTTCTGACCACAGTAGAGTTGGCTGTGATATCACAGGCACAGAGACACAGTTTCTGATCACAGTAGAGTTGGCTGTGATATGACAGGCACAGAGACACAGTTTCTGACCACAGTAGAGTTGGCTGTGATATGACAGGCACAGAGACACAGTTTCTGACCACAGTAGAGTTGGCTGTGATATGACAGGCACAGAGACACAGTTTCTGACCACAGTAGAGTTGGCTGTGATATCACAGGCACAGAGACACAGTTTCTGACCACAGTAGAGTTGGCTGTCATATCACAGGCACAGAGACACAGTTTCTGACCACAGTAGAGTTGGCTGTGATATCACAGGCACAGAGACACAGTTTCTGACCACAGTAGAGTTGGCTGTGATATGACAGGCACAGAGACACAGTTTCTGACCACAGTAGAGTTGGCTGTGATATGACAGGCACAGAGACACAGTTTCTGACAACAGTAGAGTTGGCTGTGATATGACAGGCACAGAGACACAGTTTCTGACCACAGTAGAGTTGGCTGTGATATCACAGGCACAGAGACACAGTTTCTGACCACAGTAGAGTTGGCTGTGATATCACAGGCACAGAGACACAGTTTCTGACCACAGCAGAGTTGGCTGTGATATCACAGGCACAGAGACACAGTTTCTGACCAAAGTAGAGTTGGCTGTCATATCACAGGCACAGAGACACAGTTTCTGACCACAGTAGAGTTGGCTGTCATATCACAGGCACAGAGACACCGTTTCTGACCACAGTAGAGTTGGCTGTGATATGACAGGCACAGAGACACAGTTTCTGACCACAGTAGAGTTGGCTGTGATATGACAGGCACAGAGACACAGTTTCTGACCACAGTAGAGTTGGCTGTGATATCACAGGCACAGAGACACAGTTTCTGACCACAGTAGAGTTGGCTGTGATATCACAGGCACAGAGACACAGTTTCTGACCACAGTAGAGTTGGCTGTGATATGACAGGCACAGAGACACAGTTTCTGACCACAGTAGAGTTGGCTGTGATATCACAGGCACAGAGACACAGTTTCTGACCACAGTAGAGTTGGCTGTGATATCACAGGCACAGAGACACAGTTTCTGACCACAGTAGAGTTGGCTGTGATATCACAGGGACAGAGACACAGTTTCTAACCACAGTAGAGTTGGCTGTGATATCACAGGCACAGAGACACAGTTTCTGACCACAGTAGAGTTGGCTGTGATATGACAGGCACAGAGACACAGTTTCTTACCACAGTAGAGTTGGCTGTGATATGACAGGCACAGAGACACAGTTTCTGACCACAGTAGAGTTGGCTGTGATATCACAGGCACAGAGACACAGTTTCTGACCACAGTAGAGTTGGCTGTGATATGACAGGCACAGAGACACAGTTTCTGACCACAGTAGAGTTGGCTGTGATATGACAGGCACAGAGACACAGTTTCTGACAACAGTAGAGTTGGCTGTGATATGACAGGCACAGAGACACAGTTTCTGACCACAGTAGAGTTGGCTGTGATATCACAGGCACAGAGACACAGTTTCTGACCACAGTAGAGTTGGCTGTGATATCACAGGCACAGAGACACAGTTTCTGACCACAGCAGAGTTGGCTGTGATATCACAGGCACAGAGACACAGTTTCTGACCAAAGTAGAGTTGGCTGTCATATCACAGGCACAGAGACACAGTTTCTGACCACAGTAGAGTTGGCTGTCATATCACAGGCACAGAGACACCGTTTCTGACCACAGTAGAGTTGGCTGTGATATGACAGGCACAGAGACACAGTTTCTGACCACAGTAGAGTTGGCTGTGATATGACAGGCACAGAGACACAGTTTCTGACCACAGTAGAGTTGGCTGTGATATCACAGGCACAGAGACACAGTTTCTGACCACAGTAGAGTTGGCTGTGATATCACAGGCACAGAGACACAGTTTCTGACCACAGTAGAGTTGGCTGTGATATGACAGGCACAGAGACACAGTTTCTGACCACAGTAGAGTTGGCTGTGATATCACAGGCACAGAGACACAGTTTCTGACCACAGTAGAGTTGGCTGTGATATCACAGGCACAGAGACACAGTTTCTGACCACAGTAGAGTTGGCTGTGATATCACAGGGACAGAGACACAGTTTCTAACCACAGTAGAGTTGGCTGTGATATCACAGGCACAGAGACACAGTTTCTGACCACAGTAGAGTTGGCTGTGATATGACAGGCACAGAGACACAGTTTCTTACCACAGTAGAGTTGGCTGTGATATGACAGGCACAGAGACACAGTTTCTGACCACAGTAGAGTTGGCTGTGATATGACAGGCACAGAGACACAGTTTCTGACCACAGTAGAGTTGGCTGTGATATCACAGGCACAGAGACACAGTTTCTGACCACAGTAGAGTTGGCTGTCATATCACAGGCACAGAGACACAGTTTCTGACCACAGTAGAGTTGGCTGTGATATGACAGGCACAGAGACACAGTTTCTGACCACAGTAGAGTTGGCTGTGATATGACAGGCACAGAGACACAGTTTCTGACCACAGTAGAGTTGGCTGTGATATGACAGGCACAGAGACACAGTTTCTGACAACAGTAGAGTTGGCTGTGATATGACAGGCACATAGACACAGTTTCTGACCACAGTAGAGTTGGCTGTGATATCACAGGCACAGAGACACAGTTTCTGACCACAGTAGAGTTGGCTGTGATATCACAGGCACAGAGACACAGTTTCTGACCACAGCAGAGTTGGCTGTGATATCACAGGCACAGAGACACAGTTTCTGACCAAAGTAGAGTTGGCTGTCATATCACAGGCACAGAGACACAGTTTCTGACCACAGTAGAGTTGGCTGTCATATCACAGGCACAGAGACACCGTTTCTGACCACAGTAGAGTTGGCTGTGATATGACAGGCACAGAGACACAGTTTCTGACCACAGTAGAGTTGGCTGTGATATGACAGGCACAGAGACACAGTTTTTGACCACAGTAGAGTTGGCTGTGATATGACAGGCACAGAGACACAGTTTCTGACCACAGTAGAGTTGGCTGTGATATGACAGGCACAGAGACACAGTTTCTGACCACAGTAGAGTTGGCTGTGATATGACAGGCACAGAGACACAGTTTCTGACCACAGTAGAGTTGGCTGTGATATCACAGGCACAGAGACACAGTTTCTGACCACAGTAGAGTTGGCTGTGATATCACAGGCACAGAGACACAGTTTCTGACCACAGTAGAGTTGGCTGTGATATCACAGGCACAGAGACACAGTTTCTGACCACAGTAGAGTTGGCTGTGATATCACAGGGACAGAGACACAGTTTCTAACCACAGTAGAGTTGGCTGTGATATCACAGGCACAGAGACACAGTTTCTGACCACAGTAGAGTTGGCTGTGATATGACAGGCACAGAGACACAGTTTCTTACCACAGTAGAGTTGGCTGTGATATGACAGGCACAGAGACACAGTTTCTGACCACAGTAGAGTTGGCTGTGATATGACAGGCACAGAGACACAGTTTCTGACCACAGTAGAGTTGGCTGTGATATCACAGGCACAGAGACACAGTTTCTGACCACAGTAGAGTTGGCTGTCATATCACAGGCACAGAGACACAGTTTCTGACCACAGTAGAGTTGGCTGTGATATGACAGGCACAGAGACACAGTTTCTGACAACAGTAGAGTTGGCTGTGATATGACAGGCACAGAGACACAGTTTCTGACCACAGTAGAGTTGGCTGTGATATGACAGGCACAGAGACACAGTTTCTGACAACAGTAGAGTTGGCTGTGATATGACAGGCACATAGACACAGTTTCTGACCACAGTAGAGTTGGCTGTGATATCACAGGCACAGAGACACAGTTTCTGACCACAGTAGAGTTGGCTGTGATATCACAGGCACAGAGACACAGTTTCTGACCACAGCAGAGTTGGCTGTGATATCACAGGCACAGAGACACAGTTTCTGACCAAAGTAGAGTTGGCTGTCATATCACAGGCACAGAGACACAGTTTCTGACCACAGTAGAGTTGGCTGTCATATCACAGGCACAGAGACACCGTTTCTGACCACAGTAGAGTTGGCTGTGATATGACAGGCACAGAGACACAGTTTCTGACCACAGTAGAGTTGGCTGTGATATGACAGGCACAGAGACACAGTTTTTGACCACAGTAGAGTTGGCTGTGATATGACAGGCACAGAGACACAGTTTCTGACCACAGTAGAGTTGGCTGTGATATGACAGGCACAGAGACACAGTTTCTGACCACAGTAGAGTTGGCTGTGATATGACAGGCACAGAGACACAGTTTCTGACCACAGTAGAGTTGGCTGTGATATCACAGGCACAGAGACACAGTTTCTGACCACAGTAGAGTTGGCTGTCATATCACAGGCACAGAGACACAGTTTCTGACCACAGTAGAGTTGGCTGTGATATGACAGGCACAGAGACACAGTTTCTGACCACAGTAGAGTTGGCTGTGATATGACAGGCACAGAGACACAGTTTCTGACCACAGTAGAGTTGGCTGTGATATGACAGGCACAGAGACACAGTTTCTGACCACAGTAGAGTTGGCTGTGATATGACAGGCACAGAGACACATTTTCTGACCACAGTAGAGTTGGCTGTGATATGACAGGCACAGAGACACAGTTTCTGACCACAGTAGAGTTGGCTGTGATATCACAGGCACAGAGACACAGTTTCTGACCACAGCAGAGTTGGTTGTGATATCACAGGCACAGAGACACAGTTTCTTACCAAAGTAGAGTTGGCTGTCATATCACAGGCACAGAGACACAGTTTCTGACCACAGTAGAGTTGGCTGTGATATGACAGGCACAGAGACACCGTTTCTGACCACAGTAGAGTTGGCTGTGATATGACAGGCACAGAGACACAGTTTCTGACCACAGTAGAGTTGGCTGTGATATGACAGGCACAGAGACACAGTTTTTGACCACAGTAGAGTTGGCTGTGATATGACAGGCACAGAGACACAGTTTCTGACCACAGTAGAGTTGGCTGTGATATGACAGGCACAGAGACACAGTTTCTGACCACAGTAGAGTTGGCTGTGATATGACAGGCACAGAGACACAGTTTCTGACCACAGTAGAATTGGCTGTGATATCACAGGCACAGAGACACAGTTTCTGACCACAGTAGAGTTGGCTGTGATATCACAGGCACAGAGACACAGTTTCTGACCACAGTAGATTTGGCTGTGATATGACAGGCACAGAGACACAGTTTTTGACCACAGTAGAGTTGGCTGTGATATGACAGGCACAGAGACACAGTTTCTGACCACAGTAGAGTTGGCTGTGATATGACAGGCACAGAGACACAGTTTCTGACCACAGTAGAGTTGGCTGTGATATGACAGGCATAGAGACACAGTTTCTGACCACAGTAGAGTTGGCTGTGATATGACAGGCACAGAGACACAGTTTCTGACCACAGTTGAGTTGGCTGTGATATGACAGGCACAGAGACACAGTTTCTGACCACAGTAGAGTTGGCTGTGATATGACAGGCACAGAGACACAGTTTCTGACCACAGTAGAGTTGGCTGTGATATGACAGGCACAGAGACACAGTTTCTGACCACAGTAGATTTGGCTGTGATATGACAGGCACAGAGACACAGTTTTTGACCACAGTAGAGTTGGCTGTGATATGACAGGCACAGAGACACAGTTTCTGACCACAGTAGAGTTGGCTGTGATATCACAGGCACAGAGACACAGTTTCTGACCACAGTAGAGTTGGCTGTGATATGACAGGCACAGAGACACAGTTTCTGACCACAGTAGAGTTGGCTGTGATATCACAGGCACAGAGACACAGTTTCTGACCACAGTAGAGTTGGCTGTGATATCACAGGCACAGAGACACAGTTTCTGACCACAGTAGAGTTGGCTGTGATATCACAGGCACAGAGACAGAGTTTCTGACCACAGTAGAGTTGGCTGTGATATCACAGGCACAGAGACACAGTTTCTGACCACAGTAGAGTTGGCTGTGATATGACAGGCACAGAGACACAGTTTCTGACCACAGTAGAGTTGGCTGTGATATGACAGGCACAGAGACACAGTTTCTGACCACAGTAGAGTTGGCTGTGATATGACAGGCACAGAGACACAGTTTCTGACCACAGTAGAGTTGGCTGTGATATGACAGGCACAGAGACACAGTTTCTGACCACAGTAGAGTTGGCTGTGATATGACAGGCACAGAGACACAGTTTCTGACCACAGTAGAGTTGGCTGTGATATCACAGGCACAGAGACACAGTTTCTGACCACAGTAGAGTTGGCTGTGATATGACAGGCACAGAGACACAGTTTCTGACCACAGTAGAGTTGGCTGTGATATGACAGGCACAGAGACACAGTTTCTGACCACAGTAGAGTTGGCTGTGATATGACAGGCACAGAGACACAGTTTCTGACCACAGGAGTGTTGGCTGTGATATCCCAGGCACAGAGACACAGTTTCTGACCACAGTAGATTTGGCTGTGATATCACAGGCACAGAGACACAGTTTCTGACCACAGCAGAGTTGGCTGTGATATCACAGGCACAGAGACACAGTTTCTGACCAAAGTAGAGTTGGCTGTCATATCACAGGCACAGAGACACAGTTTCTGACCACAGTAGAGTTGGCTGTGATATGACAGGCACAGAGACACCGTTTCTGACCACAGTAGAGTTGGCTGTGATATGACAGGCACAGAGACACAGTTTCTGACCACAGTAGAGTTGGCTGTGATATGACAGGCACAGAGACACAGTTTCTGACCACAGTAGAGTTGGCTGTGATATCACAGGCACAGAGACACAGTTTCTGACCACAGTAGAGTTGGCTGTGATATGACAGGCACAGAGACACAGTTTCTGACCACAGTAGAGTTGGCTGTGATATCACAGGCACAGAGACACAGTTTCTGACCACAGTAGAGTTGGCTGTGATATCACAGGCACAGAGACACAGTTTCTGACCACAGTAGAGTTGGCTGTGATATCACAGGCACAGAGACACAGTTTCTGACCAGAGTAGAGTTGGCTGTGATATCACAGGCACAGAGACACAGTTTCTGACCACAGTAGAGTTGGCTGTGATATCACAGGCACAGAGACACAGTTTCTGACCACAGTAGAGTTGGCTGTGATATGACAGGCACAGAGACACAGTTTCTGACCACAGTAGATTTGGCTGTGATATCACAGGCACAGAGACACAGTTTCTGACCACAGTAGAGTTGACTGTGATATCACAGGCACAGAGACACAGTTTCTGACCACAGTAGAGTTGGCTGTGATATCACAGGGACAGAGACACAGTTTCTAACCACAGTAGAGTTGGCTGTGATATCACAGGCACAGAGACACAGTTTCTGACCACAGTAGAGTTGGCTGTGATATGACAGGCACAGAGACACAGTTTCTGACCACAGTAGAGTTGGCTGTGATATGACAGGCACAGAGACACAGTTTCTGACCACAGTAGAGTTGGCTGTGATATGACAGGCACAGAGACACAGTTTCTGACCACAGTAGAGTTGGCTGTGATATCACAGGCACAGAGACACAGTTTCTGACCACAGTAGAGTTGGCTGTCATATCACAGGCACAGAGACACAGTTTCTGACCACAGTAGAGTTGGCTGTGATATCACAGGCACAGAGACACAGTTTCTGACCACAGTAGAGTTGGCTGTGATATGACAGGCACAGAGACACAGTTTCTGACCACAGTAGAGTTGGCTGTGATATGACAGGCACAGAGACACAGTTTCTGACAACAGTAGAGTTGGCTGTGATATGACAGGCACAGAGACACAGTTTCTGACCACAGTAGAGTTGGCTGTGATATCACAGGCACAGAGACACAGTTTCTGACCACAGTAGAGTTGGCTGTGATATCTCAGGCACAGAGACACAGTTTCTGACCACAGCAGAGTTGGCTGTGATACCACAGGCACAGAGACACAGTTTCTGACCAAAGTAGAGTTGGCTGTCATATCACAGGCACAGAGACACAGTTTCTGACCACAGTAGAGTTGGCTGTCATATCACAGGCACAGAGACACCGTTTCTGACCACAGTAGAGTTGGCTGTGATATGACAGGCACAGAGACACAGTTTCTGACCACAGTAGTGTTGGCTGTGATATGACAGGCACAGAGACACAGTTTCTGACCACAGTAGAGTTGGCTGTGATATCACAGGCACAGAGACACAGTTTCTGACCACAGTAGAGTTGGCTGTGATATCACAGGCACAGAGACACAGTTTCTGACCACAGTAGAGTTGGCTGTGATATGACAGGCACAGAGACACAGTTTCTGACCACAGTAGAGTTGGCTGTGATATCACAGGCACAGAGACACAGTTTCTGACCACAGTAGAGTTGGCTGTGATATCACAGGCACAGAGACACAGTTTCTGACCACAGTAGAGTTGGCTGTGATATCACAGGGACAGAGACACAGTTTCTAACCACAGTAGAGTTGGCTGTGATATCACAGGCACAGAGACACAGTTTCTGACCACAGTAGAGTTGGCTGTGATATGACAGGCACAGAGACACAGTTTCTGACCACAGTAGAGTTGGCTGTGATATGACAGGCACAGAGACACCGTTTCTGACCACAGTAGAGTTGGCTGTGATATGACAGGCACAGAGACACAGTTTCTGACCACAGTAGAGTTGGCTGTGATATGACAGGCACAGAGACACAGTTTCTGACCACAGTAGAGTTGGCTGTGATATCACAGGCACAGAGACACAGTTTCTGACCACAGTAGAGTTGGCTGTGATATGACAGGCACAGAGACACAGTTTCTGACCACAGTAGAGTTGGCTGTGATATCACAGGCACAGAGACACAGTTTCTGACCACAGTAGAGTTGGCTGTGATATCACAGGCACAGAGACACAGTTTCTGACCACAGTAGAGTTGGCTGTGATATCACAGGCACAGAGACACAGTTTCTGACCAGAGTAGAGTTGGCTGTGATATCACAGGCAGAGAGACACAGTTTCTGACCACAGTAGAGTTGGCTGTGATATCACAGGCACAGAGACACAGTTTCTGACCACAGTAGAGTTGGCTGTGATATGACAGGCACAGAGACACAGTTTCTGACCACAGTAGATTTGGCTATGATATCACAGGCACAGAGACACAGTTTCTGACCACAGTAGAGTTGACTGTGATATCACAGGCACAGAGACACAGTTTCTGACCACAGTAGAGTTGGCTGTGATATCACAGGGACAGAGACACAGTTTCTAACCACAGTAGAGTTGGCTGTGATATGACAGGCACAGAGACACAGTTTCTGACCACAGTAGAGTTGGCTGTGATATGACAGGCACAGAGACACAGTTTCTGACCACAGGAGAGTTGGCTGTGATATGACAGGCACAGAGACACAGTTTCTGACCACAGTAGAGTTGGCTGTGATATGACAGGCACAGAGACACAGTTTCTGACCACAGTAGAGTTGGCTGTGATATCACAGGCACAGAGACACAGTTTCTGACCACAGTAGAGTTGGCTGTCATATCACAGGCACAGAGACACAGTTTCTGACCACAGTAGAGTTGGCTGTGATATCACAGGCACAGAGACACAGTTTCTGACCACAGTAGAGTTGGCTGTGATATGACAGGCACAGAGACACAGTTTCTGACCACAGTAGAGTTGGCTGTGATATGACAGGCACAGAGACACAGTTTCTGACAACAGTAGAGTTGGCTGTGATATGACAGGCACAGAGACACAGTTTCTGACCACAGTAGAGTTGGCTGTGATATCACAGGCACAGAGACACAGTTTCTGACCACAGTAGAGTTGGCTGTGATATCTCAGGCACAGAGACACAGTTTCTGACCACAGCAGAGTTGGCTGTGATACCACAGGCACAGAGACACAGTTTCTGACCAAAGTAGAGTTGGCTGTCATATCACAGGCACAGAGACACAGTTTCTGACCACAGTAGAGTTGGCTGTCATATCACAGGCACAGAGACACCGTTTCTGACCACAGTAGAGTTGGCTGTGATATGACAGGCACAGAGACACAGTTTCTGACCACAGTAGAGTTGGCTGTGATATGACAGGCACAGAGACACAGTTTCTGACCACAGTAGAGTTGGCTGTGATATCACAGGCACAGAGACACAGTTTCTGACCACAGTAGAGTTGGCTGTGATATCACAGGCACAGAGACACAGTTTCTGACCACAGTAGAGTTGGCTGTGATATGACAGGCACAGAGACACAGTTTCTGACCACAGTAGAGTTGGCTGTGATATCACAGGCACAGAGACACAGTTTCTGACCACAGTAGAGTTGGCTGTGATATCACAGGCACAGAGACACAGTTTCTGACCACAGTAGAGTTGGCTGTGATATCACAGGGACAGAGACACAGTTTCTAACCACAGTAGAGTTGGCTGTGATATCACAGGCACAGAGACACAGTTTCTGACCACAGTAGAGTTGGCTGTGATATGACAGGCACAGAGACACAGTTTCTTACCACAGTAGAGTTGGCTGTGATATGACAGGCACAGAGAAACAGTTTCTGACCACAGTAGAGTTGGCTGTGATATGACAGGCACAGAGACACAGTTTCTGACCACAGTAGAGTTGGCTGTGATATCACAGGCACAGAGACACAGTTTCTGACCACAGTAGAGTTGGCTGTCATATCACAGGCACAGAGACACAGTTTCTGACCACAGTAGAGTTGGCTGTGATATGACAGGCACAGAGACACAGTTTCTGACCACAGTAGATTTGGCTGTGATATCACAGGCACAGAGACACAGTTTCTGACCACAGTAGAGTTGACTGTGATATCACAGGCACAGAGACACAGTTTCTGACCACAGTAGAGTTGGCTGTGATATCACAGGGACAGAGACACAGTTTCTAACCACAGTAGAGTTGGCTGTGATATCACAGGCACAGAGACACAGTTTCTGACCACAGTAGAGTTGGCTGTGATATGACAGGCACAGAGACACAGTTTCTGACCACAGTAGAGTTGGCTGTGATATGACAGGCACAGAGACACAGTTTCTGACCACAGTAGAGTTGGCTGTGATATGACAGGCACAGAGACACAGTTTCTGACCACAGTAGAGTTGGCTGTGATATCACAGGCACAGAGACACAGTTTCTGACCACAGTAGAGTTGGCTGTCATATCACAGGCACAGAGACACAGTTTCTGACCACAGTAGAGTTGGCTGTGATATCACAGGCACAGAGACACAGTTTCTGACCACAGTAGAGTTGGCTGTGATATGACAGGCACAGAGACACAGTTTCTGACCACAGTAGAGTTGGCTGTGATATGACAGGCACAGAGACACAGTTTCTGACAACAGTAGAGTTGGCTGTGATATGACAGGCACAGAGACACAGTTTCTGACCACAGTAGAGTTGGCTGTGATATCACAGGCACAGAGACACAGTTTCTGACCACAGTAGAGTTGGCTGTGATATCTCAGGCACAGAGACACAGTTTCTGACCACAGCAGAGTTGGCTGTGATACCACAGGCACAGAGACACAGTTTCTGACCAAAGTAGAGTTGGCTGTCATATCACAGGCACAGAGACACAGTTTCTGACCACAGTAGAGTTGGCTGTCATATCACAGGCACAGAGACACCGTTTCTGACCACAGTAGAGTTGGCTGTGATATGACAGGCACAGAGACACAGTTTCTGACCACAGTAGAGTTGGCTGTGATATGACAGGCACAGAGACACAGTTTCTGACCACAGTAGAGTTGGCTGTGATATCACAGGCACAGAGACACAGTTTCTGACCACAGTAGAGTTGGCTGTGATATCACAGGCACAGAGACACAGTTTCTGACCACAGTAGAGTTGGCTGTGATATGACAGGCACAGAGACACAGTTTCTGACCACAGTAGAGTTGGCTGTGATATCACAGGCACAGAGACACAGTTTCTGACCACAGTAGAGTTGGCTGTGATATCACAGGCACAGAGACACAGTTTCTGACCACAGTAGAGTTGGCTGTGATATCACAGGGACAGAGACACAGTTTCTAACCACAGTAGAGTTGGCTGTGATATCACAGGCACAGAGACACAGTTTCTGACCACAGTAGAGTTGGCTGTGATATGACAGGCACAGAGACACAGTTTCTTACCACAGTAGAGTTGGCTGTGATATGACAGGCACAGAGACACAGTTTCTGACCACAGTAGAGTTGGCTGTGATATGACAGGCACAGAGACACAGTTTCTGACCACAGTAGAGTTGGCTGTGATATCACAGGCACAGAGACACAGTTTCTGACCACAGTAGAGTTGGCTATCATATCACAGGCACAGAGACACAGTTTCTGACCACAGTAGAGTTGGCTGTGATATCACAGGCACAGAGACACAGTTTCTGACCACAGTAGAGTTGGCTGTGATATGACAGGCACAGAGACACAGTTTCTGACCACAGTAGAGTTGGCTGTGATATGACAGGCACAGAGACACAGTTTCTGACAACAGTAGAGTTGGCTGTGATATGACAGGCACAGAGACACAGTTTCTGACCACAGTAGAATTGGCTGTGATATCACAGGCACAGAGACACAGTTTCTGACCAGAGTAGAGTTGGCTGTGATATCACAGGCACAGAGACACAGTTTCTGACCACAGCAGAGTTGGCTGTGATATCACAGGCACAGAGACACAGTTTCTGACCAAAGTAGAGTTGGCTGTCATATCACAGGCACAGAGACACAGTTTCTGACCACAGTAGAGTTGGCTGTCATATCACAGGCACAGAGACACCGTTTCTGACCACAGTAGAGTTGGCTGTGATATGACAGGCACAGAGACACAGTTTCTGACCACAGTAGAGTTGGCTGTGATATGACAGGCACAGAGACACAGTTTTTGACCACAGTAGAGTTGACTGTGATATGACAGGCACAGAGACACAGTTTCTGACCACAGTAGAGTTGGCTGTGATATGACAGGCACAGAGACACAGTTTCTGACCACAGTAGATTTGGCTGTGATATCACAGGCACAGAGACACAGTTTCTGACCACAGTAGAGTTGACTGTGATATCACAGGCACAGAGACACAGTTTCTGACCACAGTAGAGTTGGCTGTGATATCACAGGGACAGAGACACAGTTTCTAACCACAGTAGAGTTGGCTGTGATATCACAGGCACAGAGACACAGTTTCTGACCACAGTAGAGTTGGCTGTGATATGACAGGCACAGAGACACAGTTTCTGACCACAGTAGAGTTGGCTGTGATATGACAGGCACAGAGACACAGTTTCTGACCACAGTAGAGTTGGCTGTGATATGACAGGCACAGAGACACAGTTTCTGACCACAGTAGAGTTGGCTGTGATATCACAGGCACAGAGACACAGTTTCTGACCACAGTAGAGTTGGCTGTCATATCACAGGCACAGAGACACAGTTTCTGACCACAGTAGAGTTGGCTGTGATATCACAGGCACAGAGACACAGTTTCTGACCACAGTAGAGTTGGCTGTGATATGACAGGCACAGAGACACAGTTTCTGACCACAGTAGAGTTGGCTGTGATATGACAGGCACAGAGACACAGTTTCTGACAACAGTAGAGTTGGCTGTGATATGACAGGCACAGAGACACAGTTTCTGACCACAGTAGAGTTGGCTGTGATATCACAGGCACAGAGACACAGTTTCTGACCACAGTAGAGTTGGCTGTGATATCTCAGGCACAGAGACACAGTTTCTGACCACAGCAGAGTTGGCTGTGATACCACAGGCACAGAGACACAGTTTCTGACCAAAGTAGAGTTGGCTGTCATATCACAGGCACAGCGACACAGTTTCTGACCACAGTAGAGTTGGCTGTCATATCACAGGCACAGAGACACCGTTTCTGACCACAGTAGAGTTGGCTGTGATATGACAGGCACAGAGACACAGTTTCTGACCACAGTAGAGTTGGCTGTGATATGACAGGCACAGAGACACAGTTTCTGACCACAGTAGAGTTGGCTGTGATATCACAGGCACAGAGACACAGTTTCTGACCACAGTAGAGTTGGCTGTGATATCACAGGCACAGAGACACAGTTTCTGACCACAGTAGAGTTGGCTGTGATATGACAGGCACAGAGACACAGTTTCTGACCACAGTAGAGTTGGCTGTGATATCACAGGCACAGAGACACAGTTTCTGACCACAGTAGAGTTGGCTGTGATATCACAGGCACAGAGACGCAGTTTCTGACCACAGTAGAGTTGGCTGTGATATCACAGGGACAGAGACACAGTTTCTAACCACAGTAGAGTTGGCTGTGATATCACAGGCACAGAGACACAGTTTCTGACCACAGTAGAGTTGGCTGTGATATGACAGGCACAGAGACACAGTTTCTTACCACAGTAGAGTTGGCTGTGATATGACAGGCACAGAGACACAGTTTCTGACCACAGTAGAGTTGGCTGTGATATGACAGGCACAGAGACACAGTTTCTGACCACAGTAGAGTTGGCTGTGATATCACAGGCACAGAGACACAGTTTCTGACCACAGTAGAGTTGGCTGTCATATCACAGGCACAGAGACACAGTTTCTGACCACAGTAGAGTTGGCTGTGATATCACAGGCACAGAGACACAGTTTCTGACCACAGTAGAGTTGGCTGTGATATGACAGGCACAGAGACACAGTTTCTGACCACAGTAGAGTTGGCTGTGATATGACAGGCACAGAGACACAGTTTCTGACAACAGTAGAGTTGGCTGTGATATGACAGGCACAGAGACACAGTTTCTGACCACAGTAGAATTGGCTGTGATATCACAGGCACAGAGACACAGTTTCTGACCACAGTAGAGTTGGCTGTGATATCACAGGCACAGAGACACAGTTTCTGACCACAGCAGAGTTGGCTGTGATATCACAGGCACAGAGACACAGTTTCTGACCAAAGTAGAGTTGGCTGTCATATCACAGGCACAGAGACACAGTTTCTGACCACAGTAGAGTTGGCTGTCATATCACAGGCACAGAAACACCGTTTCTGACCACAGTAGAGTTGGCTGTGATATGACAGGCACAGAGACACAGTTTCTGACCACAGTAGAGTTGGCTGTGATATGACAGGCACAGAGACACAGTTTTTGACCACAGTAGAGTTGACTGTGATATGACAGGCACAGAGACACAGTTTCTGACCACAGTAGAGTTGGCTGTGATATGACAGGCACAGAGACACAGTTTCTGACCACAGTAGAGTTGGCTGTGATATGACAGGCACAGAGACACAGTTTCTGACCACAGTAGAGTTGGCTGTGATATCACAGGCACAGAGACACAGTTTCTGACCACAGTAGATTTGGCTGTGATATCACAGGCACAGAGACACAGTTTCTGACCACAGTAGAGTTGGCTGTGATATGACAGGCACAGAGACACAGTTTCTGACCACAGTAGAGTTGGCTGTGATATCACAGGGACAGAGACACAGTTTCTAACCACAGTAGAGTTGGCTGTGATATCACAGGCACAGAGACACAGTTTCTGACCACAGTAGAGTTGGCTGTGATATCACAGGCACAGAGACACAGTTTCTTACCTCAGTAGAGTTGGCTGTGATATCACAGGCACAGAGACACAGTTTCTTACCTCAGTAGAGTTGGCTGTGAAGATTAGATCTAGTAGTTTGCTTTCTCTAGTGGAGCCAATGTGTACTTGTCTAAGTAGGGCACTTTATGTTGTGTCAATGACAGATTGCTGGGTGGATCGCTGTGAGGCGCAGGTTTTCACGGTACCCATGTGCCATGATATATAGGGACAGTTGAAATCTCCGCAGAGGATTATCTGTTTTTGCTTTGAGTGCGTCACTTTCATGACTGTACATCGCATCCAAGACCGACCGAGTGCTAAGTATGTTTAGAAAACCCTGACCGCAGGCCAACAGGAGAAACGTTTATTCAGTTGTCACCAGATCCCAACAATTACCCGTCTTCGCCTGCACACACCTGTTTGACATTTCATAGGTATTTGTTTACAACGGTGTGCAGTCAGGCGTGACCAACACGTGCAGTCGATCAGTTGTGGTTGGTAAACAAACACACGAAACAAAAATGCTGCCATATCTAAGGCAATTCCACATTTCCACGATCTTCTGCCGAGGATGAAGAGATGTCGGGCTGGTCATTACGTAACCAATATCTATAACTACATCCGTGTAGTTAGCTATAGCAATATCGCCATTTGCTTATTTGCTCAAGTAGATAACGGCAATATGCATACAACCGTCGCGGCACAAAGCAGCTACTCGGCTTCATTACGCCACAATGTTTAATAAGTCCAGCTCTCTCCAGTCCCAGCTTTCCATACATCTGTCCACAAGTCATACGCCTTGTACAATAAAGGCCGATATTTTCTGTTTTAGCCTATGCCAGTTTGTTTTATTATGTCCGTTCGTTTGTTCGTTCGTTCGTTTGTTCGGTCGATCGTTTGTTCGGTCAATCTTTCGTTCTTTCCTTCGTTAGTTCGTTAGTTTTCCTTGATGATTTCGCGTATGCACGCTAAGCGCATGCGTGTGTGCATGCGTGTACGTGTGGGTGCCTGCTTGTCCTCGTGTGCGGTTCGCGTGCGTGTATGTATGCATATATATATTATATATATATATATGTACGTACATGTGCGTCTGTGTGTAAGTGTGTGTGTGTGAGTGTGTGTGTGTGTGTGTGTGTGTGTGTGTGTGTGTGTGTGTGTGTGTGTGTGTGTGTGTGTGTGTGTGTGTGTGTGTGTGTATGTGTATGTGTGTGAGAGTGTGTGGGTGTGTGTGTGTGTGTGTATGTATGTATGGGTATGTGCGTACTTGTGTGCGTTATTACGTGCAAGTATGGCAGAGCATATATGAGTGCAAATGTGCGTTTTTTGCCTATGCATGGATATATTTACTTTAGTGTGTCTGTACGTGCGTAAGTGTTTGGACATTTATTATAGTATGTGTGGTTGCATGTGCCTATATTATTTTGTTTAGTAAGTTGTTATTGACTCATGCTTCTCTGTTCATAAATTGTTTTTGTTGTTTTTACTAAATCCATGTGTGAGTTGTAAACTAGTGAGGTAATTGCTTAATCCCCCTCAACATCGCACTGTTGTGACGTCAGCACTATTACATATTCCCAAGTTTAAATGCTCAAACACCTCTACATCACATTGTTGTGACGTCAGCACTATTGCATATTCCCAGGTTTAAATGCTCCAACACCTGTACATCACATTGTTGTGACGTCAGCACTATTACATTATGTATGCAGACAATTCATTATCACCTAAAGTGTTTTGATTACAAGCCTACTTCTATACGTTCTGTTGGTTAGTGCCGGAGTGTTGGCCACGCTGGTTCTGTAGTGTACAATATCGCGACATTAACTGGTAGTCTTTTGATTCTACCGTTCACTTGGCTCGATACGCCCGTCAACTGTATCCGTAGCTTGTATACATTCATATAGATAAATCCACTTATTTCGCCAAGACGAAGATTGTTTCATTAACAAGATTTAACAAGATTTAACAAGATTGCCACCCAGAGAATTAACTCTAGGTAGCAGGTGGACAAGGAAGCCCTTGGCTTTTCGAGAGTTCGAGAGTCCGACGCTCATTAGTCAACGGAAGAGCCTACATAGTTCCTGCCTGTACTTCGCATACATCTGTAGCGAACAGTAGTGCGACATTCGTGTCTGCCAGACATCGACTTCTTAAGCACCTTATACCAGACGAGACATACGAGATATGAGGTCAGAGCTTACATTTATGTTACCAGCAACGATCAGTCAGCGCTATGCGCGCACATGTAAACAGTCGACTTGTAAACAATTATCTTTCATTGGAATATGTCGCAGGCGATGTGTCAGTATGCGCGCGTGCGTGCGTGCGTGCGTTCGTTCGTTCAGGCGTGCGTGCGTGCGTGCGAGCGTGATGTGTCCTCTTTCATCTGTGGAGGATTCTGAGGTGAATGTGTTCTCTCTGATCAATGGTGTATTCTGAGGTGAATGTGTGATCTGTGTCCCTCCCCCCCTCCCTCCCTCCCTCCCTCCCTCCCTCCCTCCCTCCCTCCCTCCCTCCCTCCCTCCCTCCCTCCCTCCCTCCCTCCCTCCCTCCCTCCCTCCTTCCCTCCCTCCCTCCCTCCCTCCCTCCCTCCCTCCCTCCCTCCCTCCCTCCCTCCCTACCTCCTTACCTCCTTACCTCCCTGTCTCGCTGCCTCCCTACCTCCCTGCCTCCCTGCCTCCCTACCTCCTTGGATCCCTACCACCCTAACTCCCTACCTCCCTCCCTCCCTACGTCCCTACCTCCCTGTCTCCCTACCTCCCTGTCTCCCTACCTCCCTACCTCCCTGCCTCCCTGCCTCCCTGCCTCCCTGCCTCCCTACCTCCCCACCTCCCCACCTCCCCACCTCCCCACCTCCCCACCTCCCCACCTCCCCACCTCCCCACCTCCCCACCTCACTACCGCCCTGTCTCCCTGCCTCCATGTCTCTATGGTTCCCTCTTTGCCTCCCTTCATTGCTTACCTATCTCCCTGCCTCCCTACCTTCCTACATCCCTGCCTCCCTACCTCCCTTCCTCCCTGTCTCCTTGTTTCCCTGTCTCTAAGCTGCTCTACCCTCTTGTCCCCCTGCGTCCCTGCCTCCCAACTTCCCGGCTTATATCCCAGCTTCCGTGCTTACCCCAATCCCTGCGTCTCTGTCTCCCTTCTCTCCCTCTCTCGTAGCTACTTGTTTCTAATAAAATTCCCTTCTTTACCCACCTAGCAAACGGGTTTAAACCGCCCCTCCAAACGACATTTCAACGGTGAATATACAACGTGCGACAGTTAGATAAGGTACTTCTCGAAAGACATTCCACAGACATGACGCGGTGCTCGATGCAGCGGCAGCCACAAAGGCAACCACACACACAACCACACACACAGATCCACACACACACACACACACACACACACACACACACACACACACACACACACACACACACACACACACACACACACACACACACACACACACACACACACACACACACACACACACACACACACACACACACACAGACAGACAGACGCACACTCACACACCACCACCACCACCACCATGCAACACCACACCACACAACACAACACAACACAACACCACACACACAAACACAGTGTGTAAATGTGTAAGTAAGTGTAACGAATAGGCCCCAACAGCATCAGATTCGCACGCGTAAGTCCGCGCGCGCACGTGTACACGCAACTAAACTCATTAGCGCACGCAAACGCGAGTACTCAAATGCAACCCTCGAATATTCGCTCCATTGAACCAGGACACACCATAACAATATCACCAGCGCACACACACTCACGCACACACACTCGCTCTCACACACACTCACGCACACACACTCGCTCTCACACACACTCACGCACATACACTCGCTCTCACACACACCCACGCACACACACTCGCTCTCACACACACTCACGCACACACACACTCACTCTCACACACCCTCATGCACACACACTCGCTCTCACACACCCTCACGCACACACACTCGCTCTCACACACACCCACGCACACACACTCGCTCTCACACACCCTCACACGCCGATTCACGCACACATACCCGCTCCCACACTCCCTCACGCGAACACGCCGACTCACGCACACTCACGAGCAAACATGGGTAAACGTACGCACGCTACGAAACCCACCAGCGCAAGCGAACATGCAGTATTCAAATGTCATTCGCGATCATTCGGGCACACACGCTGATGAGCAAACGCGCGCACGTGTATTCACACGAGCCGACCGGTGCA
>OZ023207.1:20756417-20960411 GCA_963995525.1 Escarpia spicata | reverse complement strand
ATTAACATTCGCTAGTTAAAATATATGTGCGATACTGTGGACCAAATTACAATAGTTTCTACCTGTTGTTCTTTCGTTCATCTCCCCACCCCCAACTCACTCACTCCCCACTTTCTCTCTCCTAACTCATTCACTCCTTTTCATCGACATCATGTTTCTTTCTCTCTCTCTCTCTCTCTCTCTCTCTCTCTCTCTCTCTCTCTCTCTCTCTCTCTCTCTCTCTCTCTCTCTCTCTCTCTCTCTCTCTCTCTCTCTCTCTCTCTCTCTCTCTCTCTCTCTTTCTATCTCTCTCTCTCTCTCTATATATATATATATATATATCTTTCTCTCTATCTATCTATCTATGTCTCTGTCTCCGTGTCTCTCTCTCTGTCTCTCTGTACCTCTGTCTCTCTCTCTCTCTCTCTGTCTCTCTCTCTCTCTCTCTCTCTTCCTGTCTTCACATCCTTCTCTCTCATCTCTCTTTCTCATATTCCCTCTCTCTCTCTCGTTGTTTTCATCTCGCTGTTTCCCTATCTCCATGTTTTACATTTTACTTGTCTCCTTTCCTCGTACCCCAAATTCTTTCTCATTCCATCAATTATCTCCCTCTCTACCTTGTTCCCTGAATCCCTATCAATCTCGTTCTATCCTGCTTTGTACCATCCCCATCATTCCCTCCTTTCGTTCCTTATAGCTCTATATCCACATATCTCACGTGTCTACATATCTCCCCCTTCACTCTCAATCTCCCTATATAATTTATCCACCTGTTTCCATCTCCTCACGCCATGGCATTCTGACGCTCTTCTACCTCCCAATATATATTTCCCTATACTCTATGTATATATATGTCCACCTCACCTCTACTTCCTATATCCGACTGCTCTCTGTGCACTTGTGTTTCATTATCCCCATGTTTCCCTAACCCTGTCTGCTATCTCCCTCCTCCTCTCCCTAAGTCCATACCACACTTTCTGTCTTCCTCATTCATTCCTCTCTCCCTTTCTCTCCCTCACTCCTTTTCACAATCACATCATCACTACTGCGCTGCTTATCCCCCGCTGTCTCCTTCTCCCGGACGCTCCTTTCCCGCTTCCGTCTACTTTTTCTTTGTCGCCCACTTTCTTTCCATCACCCCCTCATCTGTCCTCTGCCTCTTTGTATTTTGCAATACGTCAATTCCTTATGTAATAATTATAATAATATTTACTTTTTGATAAAGCGCTATTTACTGTAAATTGCTCAACGCGATGTTTAAAGTATAATTAACGTAAAACGTTACATGTAGCATAAATATGAGCACAAGAAGTATATATCTATCCACTTGTATAATCTCTATCAACATATATTTCAAATTTGTTCATTTAAATCCATATGGAAGCAACCGAGTGGATTTGCTTACACCGACGCCGGTACTCACCGAAATGGTACACTTCAGTGTACTTCGACAGCTGCTGATTTAAACAAAAACACTGTGATTATTAAAGCATGAAAAGCCGGTTGGCGCTCGTTAACATAGAACTTAGTTTCGTTCAGCTTGTGTTCGTGCCAACATGTGTCACTAATCGCAGCTTGGGCAAAACAAAAGAAACAAAATAGGAAAACAAAAAGAACATAAGAACATGATGATATTTTTTTTTGGTCACATTATATGTGAAGTGTTCTTTTTAATTAATTGTGTGAAGTTCATACAAAGTATACAAAAACTAGTGATAGTATGACTTTGGGTGTCCATATCATAACCCAGCAGCAACCATTCATCAAATACACCAGTTAGCCCCATGTATGTATCTGCATTTGAAGATGCATCTGCCATTTTAGATTGATAAGACGTGTGTTAGGAGCTCCGCAACAAATTGTGTTTTTGTTCGGTTGTATGCGTGCGATTTATATCAAGATTGGGTTGTGCACAGGCGAGTAAGTGAATCTTCATATATGTGAAGGAATTCACAACTTGTACAGCTAAACACGTGAACATTTGTATATTTACATCGGATATTGTACTGTTGCACAGGGAATATTGCCTATCTGGACAGTACGGCGCGGGAAATTTCGCCTTCGCTGACACGGAATCATAGCGTTCACCTGGACACATTGAAGACGAACAATAGCAGCTGAAGTGGTGTCCACTTAAATGCGTCAATGATAAGCCATTGTTGGTGGCTAAGCTGCTGAAACTCGCTGGGTGTCAACAAAAACGTGATGACGAAGGCAAAACCGTCCAAGACCGGAGCGGGCGTGAGTGGTGCAGTGGTGTAACCTGCTGCTGACATCTACCTAGAAGTAAGCACTGACGCGGATGAAAGCCAGACTTACAGTACATTCGTTGAGAATCTTCTGAAAATACAACAAGATGCGTACAAGGCGTGTTTACAAGGCGCGGTAGCTGAAATCAACAGGAGGGTGGACTGTTTTACGCGTGAGACAACCACGGCGCTGACCGAACTCCGAGTCAGCCTGCAGTACACGCAAACCCAAGTTGAGGAGATCAAACAGAAGCAGTCGAAGGAAAGCATTGACGATCTGTCGAGGAAGATGATCCAGTTTGAAGAAATTACTAAGAAAGTCGAGCACGCGATCTACTGCTAAGAAAACCAGTCAAGACGTTGTAATCTACGTTTCGACGGCGTTGCTGAGGTCGACGGTGAGACGTGGGAGCAGACGGAGCAGAGCGTGTGCAGGGCTATGACAAACGCCCTAGAACTCCCCGAAGCTCAACATCGGGCGGGCACACCAAACTGGCGGCACGTGGACGAGAGCACGGACCATCGTGGTCAAGTTCAAGTCGTTCAAGGACCGCGAGGTGGTACTGCAGTCGGCGAAGAAGAAACGGCCTCGTGGCATCTACGTGAACGAGGATTATTCGCAGATGGTCATGGCAAGGCGGAAAGAACTGCTATCAATATGGTGAAGCCCAAGGAAGAAGGCAAAATCGCGTGTTTGTGATTTGACAAACTGGTGGTAGGAGAACGACCTGATGTCGCAAACCGTGGTTACACAACCAAGTATATGCTGACTATCCTGGCAAACGTTATTGTGATGACTTAACTATGGTGTGAACTACACAACAACATTTGCCCAAGCAACTACACCCCAGCACAATGTTCAACCAACTTTAGCAGTGCCGGCAAAAACCAACCAATCAAATTGAGTATGATACACTGTAATGCCCGGAGTTTAAAAGCTAACTTACCGAATATTAAAGATACTATCCAAAGCGTGGAGCACACATTTCTTATAATTGCTACATCAGAATGGTGGCTTAAATAAATGAGTTGGGACGGAAGTGAAGTAAACTGAAACGATGTAGTATTTTGGGCTACAAACTGTAGTGTTATTCCAGAACAAAACAAGGTGGTGGCGTTGCCATATATGTTTGTCAATCTGTACTTAACAATTGCGAGTCTTCTTATATTTGTTTAAGGAATATATCTTATGCTGTTGATGACTGTTTTGAAAGCATCTTTATTGAGATACAAATTCGTGAACACGAACAAATCATTGTCGGTTATATGTATAGAGCACCGATTACCAGAATCAGCAAATATTTAGTGACAATCTCTCATTCAAAATGGGAAATTTCACCAGTAATTTATATATATATATATATATATATGTGATGATTATAACAAAGACATATTGCACTGCGAAGATGAAGCTGAACCAAAATAATACATTGTCTAAATGTTCAGCTCTGGATTATATCCCTAGATCACCAGACCCACACGAATAACAGGCACGACTGGTAGTACAATAGATAACATGTTCTGTCCTGAGCTGTGTGGAAACAAAATGTGCGGCATTGTGTTAAGGGATGCTACAGACCATATGCCAATTTTCGTCTTCTGTGACAACAGCACCTATGCGGTTTTTAACGATGTTCCAACATATAAATAAAAAAAACGTTAGATGAGGACTCATTAAACCAATTTAAGCACGATTTAAATTATGCAAACTGGGACATTGTAATGAACGAGTCAAACCCTGATTTAGCGTTCTCACGCTTTATGCAAATACTAAGTAACACTTATAACGATGACTGTCCTGTCAAAATAACAATGTATTCAGGAAAGACAAAAACGTATGATAAACTTTGGTTATGAAGAGGGTTATAAACGCTTTCAAAAAGAAGAAGAATATATACTTAGCGTTTCTAAAAAAAATAGGACAAAATTAACAGAAAGCCGCTACAAAAATTAAAAAAATAAGTTAACAAAATTATTACGCCTAGAAAAGATAAACTATTAGAGAACAAAAATCGACGATTGTAAGACTAATATCAGATAAACTTGGAAAACTCTTAACAGCACATAAAAGAAAATCTGATACGACAGATTTGAACAAGTTTCATGTTGGTGAAAACCTAGTAGTATTAGAAAATAAAGAAATAGCTAAACATTTTAACAATTTCTTCGTTGACATAGGTACCAAATTATCCAACCTCATAGAACTCTGCCCGGGAACAAAGCCAACCGATTTTGTAAAACTTACTGTATCACCAACAATGTATGTGTTCCCATAACTGAGCAGGAAGTACTCGAAATTATGTCTGGGTGCAAAAGTAAAACTTAATACGGACACGATGTAATCAGCATGAAGACAGTTAAACTTGTAATAAAGCAAATTGTACAACCGCTAACCCACATTTGTTAACAGATATTTGATCAGCGGATCATTTCCAAATGATATGAAATTAGCAAAATTAAGTAAATTGCATTGCTACGGAATAAGGGTTCTGGCTTTGGACTGGATAAACCGCAGACGCTTTCTCTTGTATGCTATAACAAGAGAAACTCAGAACAAAAGGAAATCAAGTGTTGAGTCCCACAAGGTTCAATCCTTGGCCCGTTATTATTTATTCTGTACATATATGACATGTGTGAAATCTCAAAATTGCTTGATATTATTTTGTTTGCTGATGATACAAACATTTATATTCCGCTAGTAACACAGATGATGTAACACTGTTGTTAACAAGGAACTAAAAATAATTAGACCTGTGGTTACGAGCGAACAAATTATCACTTAATGTTAACAACTTTGTTTATAATATTTAACAATAAAAAACACAACCTAGAACAGATATGAATATAGTTTTGAATGGGACAAACATTGAGTAGATATCATAATTTAAAAAAATTCCTTGGAGTGACCACTGACGAAAATTTAACATGGCGAGAACACATAAAAATGGTTGAATCAAAAGTATCAAAAAGCATAGCAGTTTTGTATAAAACTACGCATGTTCTTGATTGTCAAGCGTTACACACATTATATAATTCACTTGTTGAACCTCCTATGTTATATTGTTGTGAGATCTGGGGAAATACTTATCAATGTAGATTAAGAAAATTATATATGTTACAGAAGAAAGCTATACGGCTTATTTATAACCTTAATTACCATGATCATACATATGTATTTGTCGATCTGTCAAACATGCTTAAATTTTATGATTTAGTTAAATACAAAAATATGATTATACTTTATAAAGCAAACAACCATTCTATAAATGGTCGTTTTCAAGCATTATTTGAACCAACCGCAGTCATACATTATACCAGGCAAAGAAAACTGTTCTATGTTAAAAAGACACACACCAGTCACAGTCAAGGGTATAAAAACGTGGAAAAAAGTACAAAATAAATTGACTCAGAATCCAAGTTTAACACAATTTAAACAAAAACCGTCAAGTTGTCATTACTTTCTACATATCTGTGAATTATTAATTAAATATGTTGTTTAGTTAATCCCATGTATTAGCAACACAAGCACTATGGTAACAAGTTTATATATGAGTGGTGAATATTATTTTGTGATTTATTTTATAATTTGTGTTGTATTAATTCAGTTTTTTTAGTTTGAGAAGGGCATAGCAACATATAAGTATATGACTTCAGTTATGTCTATTCAGCAGCAGCACACCATACTGTGAATATATTATGGTGTTGTTGTTGTTGAATAAACTTTCATTCATTTAATGTGATTGAATAATACTTATCACCATCATCGTAATCCTCGTTGTGCAGCCGTAGTGTCCCGCGGTTGGACGAAGGCCTCAGCATGTCGTTTCCAAATCTGCCTGTCTTGCGCTATCATCAGCCAGATGGTGCCCTTCCAGTGCTCGTCTAGTTCGTCTCTCCAACGTTCCGCCGGTCTTCCTCTAGATCATTTCCCTTCGTTAGGTCTCCAGGTGGTGATACGCGATGTCCATCGGATATCTCGTAGTCTGGTGATGTGCCCTGCCCATGTCAAATTTTGTCTGATTGCTTTTTATCACGACTATGATTTTGTCTACTCTCTTACTCAGATGTTTGTTTTCTCTCTCGATATGTGATGTTTAACATACTTCTTTCCATCTTTGTTTGTGCTGTTAGCTTGTTATTTGGCTGGATGGTGAGTACCCATGTGAGATGGTGTTTGGCGAACACTCTCTACACGGCATAGATTCTTATTTGTCTTCCTTGTCTCGGTTTTTTTCTCTGATAGTGTATATTCTCCCTTTATCCTCAAGCCTCTGCCTTTCAAGGTCAATCTTCGGAAAATGCTTTCGAGAGTTGCCATAAACAGCTCGGGCAATATGGTGTCACCCTGTCGTAGTCCTCTCTTGGTGTTGGTCTTGTTGCTCTTTTTGTGTAGGTGGATTGTCACCTAACTGTTGGTGTAGATATCATTCAGGAGTTCGACGTATACGTCTTCTCTCCCATGTTCTTGAAGGGAGGTCAGTATTGTTTGAGTTTGTAAGAAAGCGATGCAGATCGGGTTTTTATATTCTTGGCAGTTCTCTTTCAGTTGGTTCACGACGTGTATGTGGTCTGTTGTTAAGGATCTGCTTCTTAATCCTGCTTTTTCTCATGTTTTTTTGGTCGAATGTATTTTCAAACATATTCGTTAGAATCTTTGTAAGTAATTTGTAGATGTTTTATAACAGACATATCGATATGTAATTCTTTAAGTATTTTTAATTTCCTTGTTTGAAGATTATCACAATCTTTGCGTTCATCCATGTGGTGGGTATTCTTCTTTCTTAATTTTTTTTACTATACAGCTGAGCTAGTGTTTTCGAGATGGTATCTTATCCTGTTTTTAAAGTTTCTATTGACGAAGGGCTGTGCTTCACGGCGGCGACGGCGGCGACGGCTTCGACGGCGGCGGCAATACTGATTGCTGGCTATTGTGTAGGGTGTATGTGTGGGTGTATTGTTAGGGTGTAATGCGGATGTGCGTACTTATCTTTGGTGTGCGAACTATTTACAGTGTTACTCCGCACTACATTCCCCCCAATCATAAAAAGAACGGGATATATTACGATGAATATGTATTGGGTATTTTATGCAAATAGTCGTGAACTATGGATAATTACAACATAAACTATATACACTAAATGTGACCGGTTAACCAAAACCCGAACGCCGACTAGCATCTCAGGCAAATGCTTCACTCAATTCTCAATATTGGATATTTAGATTATTTCCTTTTTACACTTAATTAAACCATTTATGTAAACCCGAACACTGACGTAATATTTAAATATTTTGGGTATTTCATTATACATACATTTAATTAAACCCAACCACCATTATTTTAACACTTGTGTAATAAAGCAAAACGAACTTATTGAAAATGAAACTTCACTCCCAGTCATTATAAGACTATATACACAAAACTATATATACAAATTATATATAGACCCTAGACCCCGGACACCGACAGGTGTCTGATGCATCATATACTACGATAGTATATATACACGAAAATATTTATGTCCTAGAACCCGGACACCGACAAGCGTCCTAGGCTACTTGATTGTGTATGTGCGTGTGTGTATGCGTGTCAGAATATCCTACGGCTATGAATTACATTAATTACTCAGGCGTCATATATTCCACGAATGCCTGCATGGGCAGCTTTCGGTGGAACAAGACTGACGGCCCATCCTGACCCTTGAACTGCGTACATTCTCCATTTAGTCATAACCGACAAAGCAGACAGCAACGCTGCTGCTACTTGCAACAGTCGTGGTCACCATCGCTGACGTGCACCATTTCTCGTCATAAGGGATCTGTGTTTTGCAAGGCATGCTAGTCAGGGCTCCGCAACTGTCATCGTTGGCGATTTTGTCCGACAGTAGGGGAAGTTCCATCATTGAAAGTCTTGTTTGAAGGCACCGAAAGTTGTGTGGCGATACGGGTGAGGAAACATGGAATACGTGCGTATCACTTGGCTTTAATGGTGTACACTTGTACCTGACAACATCAGACTCTTTGTCATAGAGACTACAGTCGGTCTCAACCGAGTAGTACCCATCTTTTGCTGAGGCAATGACACGCCAATGACGTAAGTCATCTTTGCGGCATTTCCGTCGAATCGACATGCCAACGCTTCAGTTGACAATGTGGCGGACTCCGTGTGTAGCAACTGCCCAGCGAAGTCGCCCTTGTTGGTGTATACCATCGACACATTACCCGTGCCTGTGTCAACCCTGGTGGTACAAGTGATATGGACACATTACCGGTGGCTGTGTAAACCCTGGTGATACAAGCGATATGGTCACAACAATGTCTACTCTCCCTTGTAGATTTAGCATCCTGACCACTACACCAACTCTCCTCCCTGACAAACGTTTCAGGATCATAGTACTCGTGCATTTCAACTGGCAAATGGGTCAACCTATCGTCCCACAGAAACTCGTCCGCGTCAGCAAGTTGCGCATTGTCAGTGTTGTTTTCACCGCTGTCATCGTCTTCAGTTTCTTCCGAGAATTCTGGTTTGTTTCTCAGCTCCCAGTTGTTACCTGTCTCACCGAAAGGCGCGTTATTGAGCTGCTCCGACAATCGTGTCAATGCAGTCTCGTCACCCTCAAGTTGACACCAGAATTGGGCGGATGATACACACGCCTCCATCGTGCGACCAACTGAGTCCGCTCGAGACATACTCAAGTTGTCTCTGTGCGGTCCAGTATCGGCTGTCTTGCTGACCCGTCGTCCGGCGACACCTCCGCAGTTGGCGTCATTCGTTCCGGGAAGTGGGACGCGATATCAGCTGTATCATGCACGGGCGGTGCTCCAGTGTGTACCTTGTTGTCTCGTCCTCGGTCAATGTGTGCGACTATGTTGGAGTCAGGGTTACCATGTGTTCTAGCGAGTGACGCCATCGTCTCTACCACGTCGCCTGAAGCGATGACTGCAGTTACAGACCGCATGTTTCCGTCACACACCGATACGACTCCCGGGTATTTACCATCAACACGTTCACAGGATTCGTGCAAGGCTGCGCCTGTTCTGATCTGAGCATTCACATTGACTTTCGTATCCAACGGTACGATAACTTCTGGGTACCGCATGATGACAGGTAAAAATGTTGGCTTTAGTGCATTGACGTCAGATGATATCATATTCACCAGCTTTTTTGTTTCGACCACGATCTTCTCTGTGTGTGTTTTGGGTATGTATCTATTTTCTTGACGTAGCGACGGACAATCTAGTTAGCTGTCTTTCTGTGGGACTAGTTCACGTTTCACACCGACTGGAGTGTATGTGTGAACTAGTTCAGGACCATGTAGCTCACAAGTCTTGTGTTTAATAGTGTCGGAACCGACTGGTTCCTGACACTTGTCAATCTCTAACGGACTTGTTGTTTCATGGCGACCGACACCGTGAGATGAAACATATGTGGCGTACACGTACATTTCGTCTTCAGACGCTACATGTCCCGCTGACATTGACAGCCTTCAACCTAGAACAGCATTTTGACGAATGATGCTAGTGCTATATGGGCGATTTCTTAGCGCACAAGAGGACCCATACATTCCACGTGTGGACTGGTCATCGCAGGATAATTTCTCGTTATAAGTGTAGATTAGAGATTGATCGTTGTAGGTATAATCATACGATGTGTATGGACGCGTACACTGGTAGTCTTCCATTGTCAAATTTGTCATCTTCATCACACGATCCTATTCCTCCTTTTCCGTACGGCGTCTGAGAAGCTTTCGATTCATCTTGTTCATATCTTTTAGCGCTTTCCTAATCGACTTCGGATGTTTGTTACAAGCTGCTAACGCTATTTCCTCCTCCCTAACACCCCTGAGGAACAGCTTTGAGGCATATTTAGATACGTCTTTGTTTCCTGTCCCTTTATCTCCCCTTTTGACAGCATACTGAACACGATCAGCGAAGTTTTCCAAAGATTCGCCGACTTCCTGCTTCATATCTTGGAGATTCCAACGCACAAGGCTTGGATCTTATTTTGTTTCAAATTTGCTTTTCAGGCGTTTCATGAGCCTTCGAAAATCGCTAAAAGTCTTGCTGGAACGGGTCCGGATGTAATCAAGTACTTCGTCTCGCAAGCATTCCTTTAGCCTCTGTAGTTTCTGGTGACTACCGCGGTGATAATGTTTTGCAGCACCATTGGAGAGGTACAGAAAGACACCCCAGTCTGTAGAGTCCCCCGAGAACGTAAGTAATTTAGGTCCGGGAGGGCTATTTCGTTGACGATGTCTTGTGTCATTCCCCCGTCTATCCCTTTCCACTGATTCGTCAGACGATGCTGAGTTTGAGTTAAGAGAGTCAGAACACGATGAAGACGACGATGAAGACATTGAAGACGATTCTTCGTCGGAATATCGGTGATGTGATTTGCCGTCTTTCTTCTTCGACCACGGGCTACGTCACGTGGGTGATGACCCTTATTTTTATCATGTGTGTGATGTCCATCGGTTGTATCGTGTGTGTGATGTCCATCGGTTTGTGGTGTGGTGTCTATTCCTCCCATTGGTTCGTGTTTCACACCGACTGGAAGATTTGTGTTGCTAGTAGGGTGAAATGGGGTATCTTTCCTGCGTGCTTATTGTCCCAACAACCGAGAGGGACCGGAGCTGTATATGCCATCCTTTGGATGCGCATCAAGTAGAGGTTTGTCATCAAAAGGATGCCCCAATGTTTTGGAAGGGCTATTATACTCCATGTTCTTTCTCTCATACATTTCTCATCTCATTTCACCACCGATCTGCGCCTATTCGTTGTGTCATCCCATTCTTCCATTTCCATTCTTATTCTTTCTTCCAGTTCTCTTCTCTTTACTTCCCTCACCCTAATGAATTCATACTCGTCAATACCAAACCTGTCTCTGTTTGATCTCTCTCTTTCATATTCTTTGATTTTGCAATCCCTCTCATCAAGTTACACATGATATTGTGCTTCCATCCTGTCCAGTTTATCTTTTGACATATCTACCTCGTTGCTACTAGAATCTATTGAAGTAGCTCCTCCTGTCTGGGGTTTCTCTAAACTGATTCGTCCTGTTTCCAGCAAGTTATTCCAAAATGTTGTAGTAGCGCCCGTGGCTGTCGCTAAATCATGAATTTATATGTTATTCTTCTTCCTGAGATTCAGTATTTTGGTAGTCTCTGTGGTGGATACCCCTGCTACTTCCATGACCTGTTCTTTAGTGCACGTATACCAGTTGATTGTGGACGTCCTGTTGACGTCTAGAATCGTGTAAATGTATATATCAGTGTGTGCATACGAGATAAATGGATATTACTACTATGAGAACGAAAGAAACTATCCACATATCTACGATCACAAAATAATAAACCATATCACGCAATAGATACAAGACAATTAGTCAGCGACAATACCCTATTGGTAGGTTCTGGAAGTAAACAACACATTATAGCTTCACATAACCAAACCAAAATGTAGCTAGCTTTATGATAAACACAAATGTCATAAACACGACAAAGTTATAAAGAACATAAACACAAGTTAAGGCGGAATTAAATTATATGACAAACTATCCACGATGCAAAAACAACGACGTAGTAAAAGGATTACACCCAGTTCAAGAATTGTCGCGTAGCAACGGACAGTGACGCACAACGTTGGGTGAATGCGGACAGCGGCCACTCCAAGAAACTGGTTATGAAGACGTCAAAATGTATTTACTAAATTTCAAATAACTTTAGTGGTCGAATTATACGATACAATGATTAGATAAACCTTAACTTACAATACAATCATAATTGATTGAAGCCTAGCCAGAACCGGCTAATTCCTAACTTACGCTTCTAGGAATTTGAAGCGTTGTAAATTGTAAACAATTAGCACTCCAGAACCGACAGGTTCCTCCTGGCTAATTATCTAGAAATTAAACGCAGATTCGCTAAAAAATAATACCCTGCTCGCAGCGCCAATATTGTGCGCGGCGTTTACTTGGGCAGGCACAATGGAGTAGCTCGCAGCGGAGGCCGAAGGCCGACGGAAGCGTTTCCTCGACGAGGAGCTGTGCTTCAAAGCGGCGGCGGCAATACGGACTGCTGGCTATTGTGTAGCACGGGTATTTATATGGTGTATGTGTGTGTGTGGGTGTATTGTTAGGGTGTAATGCGGATGTGCGTACTTATCTTGGGTGTGCGAACTATTTACGAACTATTTACGCACTACATTTCAATGTTTACATGGTCGTTGCCTGGTGTCTTCCCATTCTTCATATCTCTTAGCACTGATTCTACTCCAGTGGTGTTATCTCTGGTACCTCTTTCGAGTCGGTGTGAGTTTTGGTATTATATTCACTGTCGAATAGCTCGGTGTAGTTTTCCTCTATTCGTTCTATGATCATACTTTGTTCTTATATGTTTCTACCCTGCTTGTCTAGAAATACGATTACTCTGTCTCGGCCTAGTGCATGTGTACTTCTGGTTTTCTTCTGGCCGTTGATACTGTCATTATTTCTAGTATGATCTCTTGTTTGTACTTCCTTGTATCGTCTTCGCTTTCCTTTTCATGGCCGTATATATTTGGTGGTCTCTTGTTAAGCAACTTCTTCTTTTAAACCTTGCTGTCCAGTTTCATGTTGGTCATTGCTATTCTGTGTTCACTTCCGATGTTTACTAGGTTGACGACAGTTACGTCAATGACCATGTCTGGCATGGTTGTTAGGATATGGTCAAGTTCGTTCTCCGTTTCTCCATTTAGGCTTTTCCACGTCCATCTCCTCCCTGTTTTCTTCTATGCTTTTTACTTTCATGATGTTGCCTATTCTGCCAAGGTGTCGCCTCTTTCGTTTCTCACATCTAGGCCAAATTTGCCAGTTGCCCTTTATGAAATGTGTGTTCGTTTCTCTTCATACCCATTAAAGTCGCCATCACTATCGTGTAGTGGGTTGGCGTTTCTAAGGTATCATACACGTCGTTGTAGAAGAGGTTTGTGTCTTCTTCTGAATATGATGTTGTACTGTTTTCTCTTGGTAGCGTTTTGTTATGGATGTAACAAGTTCTGCTATACTGGGGCTGATGGAGTTTACATGTCTTTCCATTTCTTGTCTATGAGAAAGCCTTCTTCTGCTTGGCCTTTATTCACCACGGAATGGTATAGTAGATGTCCGCTTTGTAATGTAGTGAATCATCCTCTCTTCTTCTGATTTCTCCGATCCCGATCACATCCCATTCCAATCTGGTTTCCCTAAGTCCTTCCTCCAGTTCTTGTATCTGTTTATCTCTTAGTGGTGTTCTAAAGTTAAGTGTTGCTATCTTTAGTCTACTTACCTTCTCTTGGCGACTCTTCTTGACCCATAAATTCTTAGCCTTCCCTGTACGTAACACTAGATAATCCGTACCGCCTCCTTGTTCATAACAAACTGTCGATGCTGCTGGGAACTGGGAACATTGGCTTCATTGTACTTTGCATGCTGGTGTCTTTGGCCTAACCTTCCACGTTGGCCGGTGCGGAATGGAAGGGGGGCGACGTATTGTGAACGGAATTGCACAAGTTACGATACGACGACCGAAAACATACGCGTTGTGTTAGAAGTGGACACTGTTAGAGAATTACCCATGAACTCACTGGGAGTCTCCCGTGGATACCCGTATTGTATTGTTCGACCGATATTTTGTTACGATATTCTACAATTCACAAATATAAATTGATTCGTTCTCCTGTCATTCGCAATCAACCATTTCGCTAATATATAATGTAATATAATATAATATTTAAAACTGAATAGGATTTTTTTTAATTCAGAGGATCTGATTGACTGCGCCGATTTCCGCCCAGTGAGCAAATTACGCGAATTATGGAGGATGATATGTGCGTGTCCGTGTGTTTGTGTGTCTGTCTGTATGCGTGTGTGTGTGTGTGTGTGTGTGTGTGTTTGTGTGTGTGTGTGTGTGTGTGTGTGTGTGTGTGTGTGTGTGTGTGTGTGTGTGTGTGTGTGTGTGTGTGTGTGTGTGTGTGTGTCGAAAGGTGTGCTGTAGGATGTGACAGAGACAGAGACAGAGACAGAGAGAGCGAGAGAGAAAAAACAGAGTGACAGAGAGTGAGAGACGGAGAAAGACAGACATACATATATATATATAGAGAGAGAGAGAGAGAGAGAGAGAGAGAGAGAGAGAGAGAGAGAGAGAGAGAGAGAGAGAGAGAGAGAGAGAGAGAGAGAGAGAGAGAGAGAGAGAGAGAGAGAGAGAGAGAGAGAGAGAGAGAGAGAGAGAGAGAGAGAGAGAGAGAGAGAGAGACAGACAGACAGACAGACAGACAGAGAGAGACAGAGACAGAGACAGAGACAGAGACAGAGAGACAGAGAGACAGAGATACAGAAACAGAGAGACAGAGAGACAGAGAGATAGAGAGTCAATTCAACAAATTCTGATATAAAACTGAGACAATTTGAGCGCATTTGCGGAGACTCTATTGACCGCGTCCTATGCAACTAATGAACAAGGTGCTTTCACAAACGGTCTAAGGACTTCCCTGTCACCGTCTCAGCTCGCTGGGCCATGGCCACTTCTGCCCATTCCACTATCGGAAACTTGTAATTCTAACCTTCATTTGTGTGAAACGTTCTCTGCACAGGATTATTTTGAACTGTCGTTTAGGCCAGATAGATCATCGGGGAATACATTTTCAATAATAATTATAAGGGCTTTGTTCGAAATTGTATGGGAATACGGCGTTATCGTGGTGAACGACCGCTGTTCGGTGTAGTTGAAAAACATCATTAATAATTAGTTAGTAGTCTATTGAGGGTTGACATTCAGGTTTCCTATTACGTGTTGCGGCGCCGGTTACAAGCGGCTCTGGAGAATTAAAGCGACAACAAGAACAGAAGGTGCAAATTTGCGCGAATATACGAGTATGAAAATAATTAGCGGAAACGAAAGGGGAATATACCGTTGATGCACACACAAAATATCAGATCTTTTGACATTTTCTGTTTACAGGACAGGTTAGCTCATAAATTGTTAAGCCTGATGTTGAACACTCTGCAGCATTGCCACATGTGTACACAGAACGAAGAGTAATAACTTAATTGTTGTCCAACAGCGCCACTGCAACCGCCGCCACCATTACCCGAATCATTGCCACCACCAGAATCACCGCCACCACTGGACCCACCAACACTACCAGAACGACCACCACCTCCAGAACCACTGCCAATACTAGATCAATCGCCACCACCCGTACCGACGCCATCACTACAATTACCCCCACCATTAAAACCAACACCACCACTCGACCCACCACCTTAATTGTAACCTGCGCCACCACCCGAACAACCACCACCAGAATGACCGCCACCACCAGAACCATCGCCACTAAAGCCCTACGCGGGCTGGAAATCTGAACCCGCACCCGCCCCGCAACTATGTCATTTGTCCCGCAGCCCGCCCCGCATATTACAACTCAGGCCGCAGCCCGCCCCGCCCCGCATATTTTGTCACATCCTGGTCCGCAGCCCGCCCCACCCCGCAGTAACTTGGCCCGCAACCCGCCCCGCAGTAATAAGTAAAAAGTCAGCCTGCACCCGCCCCGCAGTCCACAACAGATGACATGGAATCACTAAAATATATCATCTTTATTAATCGTATTTGTTTACAATATTAACAAATGCACGGCGCTGGGTGACAACCATGTCGTACTTGGAATTCCATCTTTAAGAAAAATAGAACCCTTGTCATTAATCTAATTGATATAACTCAGCACAAGGGAATATGCAATGGCAGTTGATCATTTTTTAATGAAGAACAATGAAATTCACACCGTTGGCATTAATTCCAGTGGCATTATTATATTATTGTTGTATAGTAACTGTTGTTTGTTGTCTATTAACTTACCCGTGCACTTGCATGTTGGTGATTTCCAGTCGCACACTTTCTTATTGTCGTTCCATACAAGCCCATCCGCGCACGGCCTGTTATCGTTTATTACATAAGACGAACAGGTGACGTACACATGACATCCTTTGCACGATTGGTAGTTGCCACTGCGTTGTTTCGCGCACGATCGAACGCAGTTTCTACCTGTGCTCACGCATTTGCTTTCAACTGTAACACATATGTTTACATTTATCGTACATGAAATAGCCCGCACACTTGAAAGCATGCATTTACATGTGTACGCTTTCACATGCACATGTGTCTCGGCACATACCCACACACAGACACAAACAAACAAACGTACGCAAGCACGAACACAAATAAACACTCACACACAAACACACACACGCACTCTCACGAACGCACACACACGCGTTCACGAATTCACACACACGCACACATATACACACGCATACGTACACGCACACAGACACACACACACAAACATATATACACGGGATAATATAGAATACACATTAAGCACCTGAATACATATCATATTTAGTAATTAATCTCAAATAGTTCCTAATTCAATACACTTTGTCCCAGAAATAGGTTTCATACATATCATATAATTCCTCAACTCGCAACTCCCTACCTGACAACAGCACCGACACTAGAACTGCCGCAATCACAAATATGCATCGAGTGCGTTTCATGGTACCACCTTGCGTTAGGTCTGCCGACGACTGAACGATTCTCACCGCCCAAGAGCGGTATGATCGATGTCGTACTGTCTGTCTTTTATCCACACTGACAGGCAATAGCGACAAGGGGCGTGGTTACTTGACAAATGGCTATGACGGTTGAATGTGACGTGTGACCTTTGTTCGTCTTAAAGGTACGCGACCAGGTATGTAAACTTTCACTTCTATAATGTTTATACTTACACTTACAGGTTAATGGGCTGATTTAAGCCATTGGCCTTTGTTGGTGCCCATATCCCAGGCTATTCCAGTGCTTTTCGGGTCTGGCCTTAAACTGTGTGACGGTCTTGGCATCTACCACATGTTGTGGGAGCCTGTTCCACTGATCCACGGCTCTAACTGAGAATTAATTCTGTCTGACCAGCAGTCTTGTTTTTTGCTTGACAAGCTTTCTCGTGTGTCCTCGTGTTGCTGTACTGCCACTCTCCTGGAAGAAGTGACGAGCTTCAACTTTGTCGATTCCGTTAAGTATTTTGTACGTTTCGATAAGGTCCCCTGATATTGGTAATTACTGATTTTTTGGATGTTCTTTACCCGAAGAACACGAACAATAAACACGCATGCGAATATTCTAACACATCTACTAAGCAAAACGGCTGATTAAAGAATAAAAAAATTAATACGTTGGGCACGGAGAGAATAACCCCATCCTATGAAATATAATTTATTATAATGATGTTTTTCGCATTATGAGGGCGATCACAAATATAACAATATTGCTTAGCAATGTGTTTTGTCCTTTCTCGACGCAGACATCGTCGAAACTTTCTGAATAGAAATAAAACGCCGTGCAGTCGGGAAATTTCCCCAATCCTCAGGGTTAATCACGCGTTTATGTCGCCAATTACGGGTCAGGCTGCCCTAATGTGCATTCGACCGTGTCGACTGTCGTTTGCCGCGACTACCTGTCATATGAACTGTCTCATGTCTTGGGTCATGTTGACCTAACCTGTCACCTACACATTTGTGGTTTTCATCGACGTACAGTAAATATGTGAACAAAAGTGTTAAGGTAATAAAAATAATAACGTTGCGAAATATGTACAAAGTTTGTATGTAGAAGTTTAGTTCCACGTGTCACTACTGGTTCCGAAGATTACTCGATAGAAATACTTCTCAGATTTGTCTCGCTTCAAAACTCAGCGAATTATACGTTTGTCCTTTGCTTCTCGTTATACCGTGGAACACACATAGGTTATCTACGCTTAACATTACCATGTCGCCTCTAAAACGTAGAGCGTACCAGCTGAATGTAGGAAATAATCAATATATGCATTCTTGTTGTGTTTTTTTCCTAAATCGCCTTGGTGTAGGAATTAGTCAACGTGTTATCACTGAGTTGATTGTTTATATATATACAGTCGCAGAAAACGGTGTCCCTAATATTACAAAATATAGAGATAAGTTCGCACACGCACACGCACACGCACACGCACACGCACACGCACACGCACACGCACACGCACAAGCACAAGCACACGCACACACATTCAGACCCAGTCTCAACTCTGGATAGATGCATTGGCAGAAACAGTTTCTTTCCGCTGTCCTATAATTAATGACTATCTGACGCAGTAAATCAGGATTGAGTGTGTTGTTATTCCGCCAATTACTGGTCAGTCTGCCATGGTGTGAACTCATCCGTGTTCCAATGTTACCAGTCATGAACTCTCGCGTTAAACGTAGTCAGGTCAGACTGACCTAACCGATGCCCCCGTTCAACCCTGCGTATTGGGTATTCCCGATATTTAAACAGTAAAATAATACTGGCAACCGTATTTACAGTACACACAAATGTATATTGTTATTGATTAGCTAGACGTGTTCCCTGTTATTACCGCCGCAATGCAGTACGGTGTTAAATATACGTTATTCCTCCTGCTTATGAATAACTTGTTGAAAGGTACCCTATCTTTATTTGCAGAACACTTTCATAAGGAAGTTTTATTGACATTGCCTGTGGTTAATTTATGCTTAGTGACATGTATATAATTTGAAAGGCACATATAGACTTACGGTTCTGCATTGTATTGCCCCGATTCTATATTGTATGTACTTGAGGAAATATACAGACTGTTTGTTAGTGCAAACTTCCATATACTATCACATTTCGATAATTAGTCATTTCTCAGCTAAGGACTTCGTCGATTGTATTCAACTTCGCGCACCAGGGATTCTGCTGATTCCACCAGCCTCAATACCACTGACATATCGCCTTGGTAAAAACGCTCAATGTAAGCGCAGCAAATGTCCTCGTTTACTTGTTTTTTTAAAGATTCGGCTGTTTGTGTTTTGATTTGGGAAGGTAATTACATGCACATACGATATGGCTCAGCTGCTCGTGACAATGGTCGAACGGATAATTATCGTAATTATAGTGGAAATCCATTTGTCCTTTATACGGAGCGCGGACGTCTGCATTGTTCTCACGGGTGATGCAGTCGCGACCCCCGACGTCAGATACTAGGAGAAATTAAACTGATTCAGCTACTTCTTCTTCTTCGTCGTCGTTCACTTATACGGGAACAAATATCGCCGTTGTGAATGATGCCGTTGCCCTCAATGCCGCGATATCGCAATATAGTTTTTTCATTTAGGGAGGGGGGTGTAATCTGGCCACCCTTGCCGCCAGTTGCCATCCTGTAGTGGGCAGGCTGAAGTAGGTGCTCATTGGTTAATTGGTTCAGCCAGCTTCCAGGCATTGCATAGGATTTCAGAAGGAGCAGTGCAGTCAACTACCACCCCTGCCTTGCGATGATGATTTCACTTACTGCAACATAACAATATTTTAGACTTGTCATCACTTATTGTCGGAATTTCCTTGGGAATTTCCTAACATTCTAATCATAGATTAAGTCGAGAAGACGGATTTCTTCTTCGGTAACACCCCCTAATTGATTGGTTTGTCATTCCCGCCAGACGGGTTCCAATGTCAGTCTGACCTTCCACACCGTCGAGACATAGCAAATAGTTGTTCTTCAAGCTAAAGTTTCACGTCAAGTTGACCACGAACATTTCGTCGCCTTAAGTCGTGAGTCACAAACCAAAATATTTGCCAACAGTACATTTCTGGGACAAATGTACGCATATATACCTCCCAAAAAGTAGGATATATTTTGATAGTATTGCAGCTTTCACAGGTTCTGCATAAATTCACGTTTCCTAACTATGTCCCCGTTTCCGAATCTGCAATTTTTCAGTGGATTGCTAAAGGGGTTTGTGACCAGGAACAGAAACACCACTTAATTTGCTCTTGTTGCTAATGTCAAACACAAGAATGTTACAGCCTCTTTGTCTTGGGGTAATGTGATCTGGGTCATTAAATAATTTGCTCTTGTTGCTAAGGTCAAACACAATAATGTTACAGCCACTTTGTCTTGGGGTAATGTGACCTGGGTCACTAGTTAATTTACTCTTGTTGCTAAGGTCAAATACAAGAATGTTACAGCCTCTTTGTCTTAGGGTAATGTGACCTGGGTCATTAATTAATTTGCTCTTGTTGCTAAGGTCAAAAAAAATAATGTTACAGCCTCTTTTTCTTGGGGTAATGTGACTTGGGTCATTAATTAATTTGCTTTTGTTGCTAAGGTCAAACACGAGAAAGTTACAGCCACTTTGTCTTGGGGTAATGTGACCTGGGTCATTAATTAATTTACTCTTGTTGCTAAGTTCAAACAAAAGGAGGTTACAGCCTCTTTGTCTTGGGGTAATTTGACCAGGGTCATTAATTAATTTACTCTTGCTGTTAAGGTCAAACACAAGATTGTTACAGCCTCTTTGTCTTGGGGTAATGTGACCTGGGTCAATAATTAATTTGCTCTTGTTGCTAAGGTCAAACACAAGAATGTTACAGCAACTTTGTCTTGGGGTAATTTGGCCAGGGTCATTAATTAATTTACTCTTGCTGTTAAGGTCAAAAACAAGAATGTTACAGCCTCTTTGTCTTGGGGTAATGTGACCTGGGTCAATAATTAATTTGCTCTTGTTGCTAAGTTCAAACACAAGAATGTTACAGCCTCTTTGTCTTGGGGTAATGTGACCTGGGTCATTAATTAATTTGCTCTTGTTGCTAAGGTCAAAAACAAGAATGTTACAGCCACTTTGTCTTGGGGTAATGTGACCTGGGTCATTAATTAATTTGCTCTTGTTGTTAAGGTCAAAAACGACAATGTTACAGCCTCTTTTTCTTGGGGTAATGTAACCTGGTTCATTAATTAATTTGCTCTTGTTGCTAAGGTCAAAAACAAGAATGTTACAGCCTCTTTGTCTTGGGGTAATGTGACCTGGGTCATTAATTAATTTGCTCTTGTTGCTAAGGTCAAACACAAGAATGTTACAGCCACTTTGTCTTGGGGTAATGTGATCTGGGTCATTAATTAATTTGCTCTTGTTGCTAAGGTCAAAAACAAGAATGTTACAGCCTCTTTGTCTTGGGGTAATGTGATCTGGGTCATTAATTAATTTGCTCTTGTTGCTAAGGTCAAACACAAGAATGTTACAGCCTCTTTGTCTTGGGGTAATGTAACCTTGTTCATTAATTAATTTGCTCTCGTAGCTAAGGTCAAACACAATAATGTTACATCCACTTTGTCTTGGGGTAATGTGACCTGGTTCATTAATTAATTTGCTCTTGTTGTTAAGGTCAAACACAATAATGTTACAGCCTCTTTGTCTTGGGGTAATGTGACCTGGGTCATTAATTAATTTGCTCTTGTTGCTAAGGTCAAACACAAGAATGTTACAGCAACTTTGTCTTGGGGTAATTTGACCTGGGTCAATAATTAATTTGTTCTTGTTGCTAAGTTCAAACACAAGAATGTTACAGCCTCTTTGTCTTGGGGTAATGTGACCTGGGTCATTAATTAATTTGCTCTTGTTGCTAAGGTCAAAAACAAGAATGTTACAGCCACTTTGTCTTGGGGTAATATAACCTGGTTCATTAATTAATTTGCTCTTTATGCTAAGGTCAAAAACAATAATGTTACAGCCTCTTTGTCTTGGGGTAATGTGACCTGGGTCACTAATTAATTTGCTCTTGTTGCTAAGGTCAAACAAAAGAATGTTACAGCCACTTTGTCTTGGGGTAATGTGATATGGGTCATTAATTAATTTGCTCTTGTTGCTAAGGTCAAACAAAAGAATGTTACAGCCTCTTTGTCTTGGGGTAATGTGACCTGGGTCAATAATTAATTTGTTCTTGTTGCTAAGGTCAAACACAAGAATGTTACAGCCACTTTGTCTTGGGGTAATGTGACCTGGGTCAATAATTAATTTGCTCTTGTTGCTAAGGTCAAACAAAAGAATGTTACAGCCTCTTTGTCTTGGGGTAATGTGATATGGGTCATTAATTAATTTGCTCTTGTTGCTAAGGTCAAACACAAGAATGTTACAGCCTCTTTGTCTTGGGGTAATGTGATATGGGTCATTAATTAATTTGCTCTTGTTGCTAAGGTCAAACAAAAGAATGTTACAGCCTCTTTGTCTTGGGGTAATGTGACCTGGGTCAATAATTAATTTGTTCTTGTTGCTAAGGTCAAACAAAAGAATGTTACAGCCTCTTTGTCTTGGGGTAATGTAATATGGGTCAATAATTAATTTGCTCTTGTTGCTAAGGTCAAACAAAAGAATGTTACAGCCTCTTTGTCTTGGGGTAATGTGATATGGGTCATTAATTAATTTGCTCTTGTTGCTAAGGTCAAACAAAAGAATGTTACAACCTCTTTGTCTTGGGGTAATGTGACCTGGGTCAATAATTAATTTGCTCTTGTTGCTAAGGTCAAACAAAAGAATGTTACAGCCTCTTTGTCTTGGGGTAATGTGATATGGGTCAATAATTAATTTGCTCTTGTTGCTAAGGTCAAACAAAAGAATGTTACAGCCTCTTTGTCTTGGGGTAATGTGATATGGGTCATTAATTAATTTGCTCTTGTTGCTAAGGTCAAACAAAAGAATGTTACAGCCTCTTTGTCTTGGGGTAATGTGACCTGGGTCAATAATTAATTTGTTCTTGTTGCTAAGGTCAAACACAAGAAGGTTACAGCCTCTTTGTCTTGGGGTAATTTGACCAGGGTCATTAATTAATTTACTCTTGCTGTTAAGGTCAAACACAAGATTGTTACAGCCTCTTTGTCTTGGGGTAATGTGACCTGGGTCAATAATTAATTTGCTCTTGTTGCTAAGGTCAAACACAAGAATGTTACAGCAACTTTGTCTTGGGGTAATTTGGCCAGGGTCATTAATTAATTTACTCTTGCTGTTAAGGTCAAAAACAAGAATGTTACAGCCTCTTTGTCTTGGGGTAATGTGACCTGGGTCAATAATTAATTTGCTCTTGTTGCTAAGTTCAAACACAAGAATGTTACAGCCTCTTTGTCTTGGGGTAATGTGACCTGGGTCATTAATTAATTTGCTCTTGTTGCTAAGGTCAAAAACAAGAATGTTACAGCCACTTTGTCTTGGGGTAATGTGACCTGGGTCATTAATTAATTTGCTCTTGTTGCTAAGGTCAAAAACGACAATGTTACAGCCTCTTTGTCTTGGGGTAATGTAACCTGGTTCATTAATTAATTTGCTCTTGTTGCTAAGGTCAAAAACAAGAATGTTACAGCCTCTTTGTCTTGGGGTAATGTGACCTGGGTCATTAATTAATTTGCTCTTGTTGCTAAGGTCAAACACAAGAATGTTACAGCCACTTTGTCTTGGGGTAATGTGATCTGGGTCATTAATTAATTTGCTCTTGTTGCTAAGGTCAAAAACAAGAATGTTACAGCCTCTTTGTCTTGGGGTAATGTGATCTGGGTCATTAATTAATTTGCTCTTGTTGCTAAGGTCAAACACAAGAATGTTACAGCCTCTTTGTCTTGGGGTAATGTAACCTTGTTCATTAATTAATTTGCTCTCGTAGCTAAGGTCAAACACAATAATGTTACATCCACTTTGTCTTGGGGTAATGTGACCTGGTTCATTAATTAATTTGCTCTTGTTGTTAAGGTCAAACACAATAATGTTACAGCCTCTTTGTCTTGGGGTAATGTGACCTGGGTCATTAATTAATTTGCTCTTGTTGCTAAGGTCAAACACAAGAATGTTACAGCAACTTTGTCTTGGGGTAATTTGACCTGGGTCAATAATTAATTTGTTCTTGTTGCTAAGTTCAAACACAAGAATGTTACAGCCTCTTTGTCTTGGGGTAATGTGACCTGGGTCATTAATTAATTTGCTCTTGTTGCTAAGGTCAAAAACAAGAATGTTACAGCCACTTTGTCTTGGGGTAATGTAACCTGGTTCATTAATTAATTTGCTCTTTATGCTAAGGTCAAAAACAATAATGTTACAGCCTCTTTGTCTTGGGGTAATGTGACCTGGGTCACTAATTAATTTGCTCTTGTTGCTAAGGTCAAACAAAAGAATGTTACAGCCGCTTTGTCTTGGGGTAATGTGATATGGGTCATTAATTAATTTGCTCTTGTTGCTAAGGTCAAACAAAAGAATGTTACAGCCTCTTTGTCTTGGGGTAATGTGACCTGGGTCAATAATTAATTTGTTCTTGTTGCTAAGGTCAAACACAAGAATGTTACAGCCACTTTGTCTTGGGGTAATGTGACCTGGGTCAATAATTAATTTGCTCTTGTTGCTAAGGTCAAACAAAAGAATGTTACAGCCTCTTTGTCTTGGGGTAATGTGATATGGGTCATTAATTAATTTGCTCTTGTTGCTAAGGTCAAACACAAGAATGTTACAGCCTCTTTGTCTTGGGGTAATGTGATATGGGTCATTAATTAATTTGCTCTTGTTGCTAAGGTCAAACAAAAGAATGTTACAACCTCTTTGTCTTGGGGTAGTGTGACCTGGGTCAATAATTAATTTGTTCTTGTTGCTAAGGTCAAACAAAAGAATGTTACAGCCTCTTTGTCTTGGGGTAATGTAATATGGGTCAATAATTAATTTGCTCTTGTTGCTAAGGTCAAACAAAAGAATGTTACAGCCTCTTTGTCTTGGGGTAATGTGATATGGGTCATTAATTAATTTGCTCTTGTTGCTAAGGTCAAACAAAAGAATGTTACAACCTCTTTGTCTTGGGGTAATGTGACCTGGGTCAATAATTAATTTGCTCTTGTTGCTAAGGTCAAACAAAAGAATGTTACAGCCTCTTTGTCTTGGGGTAATGTGATATGGGTCAATAATTAATTTGCTCTTGTTGCTAAGGTCAAACAAAAGAATGTTACAGCCTCTTTGTCTTGGGGTAATGTGATATGGGTCATTAATTAATTTGCTCTTGTTGCTAAGGTCAAACAAAAGAATGTTACAGCCTCTTTGTCTTGGGGTAATGTGACCTGGGTCAATAATTAATTTGTTCTTGTTGCTAAGGTCAAACACAAGAAGGTTACAGCCTCTTTGTCTTGGGGTAATTTGACCAGGGTCATTAATTAATTTACTCTTGCTGTTAAGGTCAAACACAAGATTGTTACAGCCTCTTTGTCTTGGGGTAATGTGACCTGGGTCAATAATTAATTTGCTCTTGTTGCTAAGGTCAAACACAAGAATGTTACAGCAACTTTGTCTTGGGGTAATTTGGCCAGGGTCATTAATTAATTTACTCTTGCTGTTAAGGTCAAAAACAAGAATGTTACAGCCTCTTTGTCTTGGGGTAATGTGACCTGGGTCAATAATTAATTTGCTCTTGTTGCTAAGTTCAAACACAAGAATGTTACAGCCTCTTTGTCTTGGGGTAATGTGACCTGGGTCATTAATTAATTTGCTCTTGTTGCTAAGGTCAAAAACAAGAATGTTACAGCCACTTTGTCTTGGGGTAATGTGACCTGGGTCATTAATTAATTTGCTCTTGTTGCTAAGGTCAAAAACGACAATGTTACAGCCTCTTTGTCTTGGGGTAATGTAACCTGGTTCATTAATTAATTTGCTCTTGTTGCTAAGGTCAAAAACAAGAATGTTACAGCCTCTTTGTCTTGGGGTAATGTGACCTGGGTCATTAATTAATTTGCTCTTGTTGCTAAGGTCAAACACAAGAATGTTACAGCCACTTTGTCTTGGGGTAATGTGATCTGGGTCATTAATTAATTTGCTCTTGTTGCTAAGGTCAAAAACAAGAATGTTACAGCCTCTTTGTCTTGGGGTAATGTGATCTGGGTCATTAATTAATTTGCTCTTGTTGCTAAGGTCAAACACAAGAATGTTACAGCCTCTTTGTCTTGGGGTAATGTAACCTTGTTCATTAATTAATTTGCTCTCGTAGCTAAGGTCAAACACAATAATGTTACATCCACTTTGTCTTGGGGTAATGTGACCTGGTTCATTAATTAATTTGCTCTTGTTGTTAAGGTCAAACACAATAATGTTACAGCCTCTTTGTCTTGGGGTAATGTGACCTGGGTCATTAATTAATTTGCTCTTGTTGCTAAGGTCAAACACAAGAATGTTACAGCAACTTTGTCTTGGGGTAATTTGACCTGGGTCAATAATTAATTTGTTCTTGTTGCTAAGTTCAAACACAAGAATGTTACAGCCTCTTTGTCTTGGGGTAATGTGACCTGGGTCATTAATTAATTTGCTCTTTATGCTAAGGTCAAAAACAATAATGTTACAGCCTCTTTGTCTTGGGGTAATGTGACCTGGGTCACTAATTAATTTGCTCTTGTTGCTAAGGTCAAACAAAAGAATGTTACAGCCACTTTGTCTTGGGGTAATGTGATATGGGTCATTAATTAATTTGCTCTTGTTGCTAAGGTCAAACAAAAGAATGTTACAGCCTCTTTGTCTTGGGGTAATGTGACCTGGGTCAATAATTAATTTGTTCTTGTTGCTAAGGTCAAACACAAGAATGTTACAGCCACTTTGTCTTGGGGTAATGTGACCTGGGTCAATAATTAATTTGCTCTTGTTGCTAAGGTCAAACAAAAGAATGTTACAGCCTCTTTGTCTTGGGGTAATGTGATATGGGTCATTAATTAATTTGCTCTTGTTGCTAAGGTCAAACACAAGAATGTTACAGCCTCTTTGTCTTGGGGTAATGTGATATGGGTCATTAATTAATTTGCTCTTGTTGCTAAGGTCAAACAAAAGAATGTTACAGCCTCTTTGTCTTGGGGTAATGTGACCTGGGTCAATAATTAATTTGTTCTTGTTGCTAAGGTCAAACAAAAGAATGTTACAGCCTCTTTGTCTTGGGGTAATGTAATATGGGTCAATAATTAATTTGCTCTTGTTGCTAAGGTCAAACAAAAGAATGTTACAGCCTCTTTGTCTTGGGGTAATGTGATATGGGTCATTAATTAATTTGCTCTTGTTGCTAAGGTCAAACAAAAGAATGTTACAACCTCTTTGTCTTGGGGTAATGTGACCTGGGTCAATACTTAATTTGCTCTTGTTGCTAAGGTCAAACAAAAGAATGTTACAGCCTCTTTGTCTTGGGGTAATGTGATATGGGTCAATAATTAATTTGCTCTTGTTGCTAAGGTCAAACAAAAGAATGTTACAGCCTCTTTGTCTTGGGGTAATGTGATATGGGTCATTAATTAATTTGCTCTTGTTGCTAAGGTCAAACAAAAGAATGTTACAGCCTCTTTGTCTTGGGGTAATGTGACCTGGGTCAATAATTAATTTGTTCTTGTTGCTAAGGTCAAACACAAGAAGGTTACAGCCTCTTTGTCTTGGGGTAATTTGACCAGGGTCATTAATTAATTTACTCTTGCTGTTAAGGTCAAACACAAGATTGTTACAGCCTCTTTGTCTTGGGGTAATGTGACCTGGGTCAATAATTAATTTGCTCTTGTTGCTAAGGTCAAACACAAGAATGTTACAGCAACTTTGTCTTGGGGTAATTTGGCCAGGGTCATTAATTAATTTACTCTTGCTGTTAAGGTCAAAAACAAGAATGTTACAGCCTCTTTGTCTTGGGGTAATGTGACCTGGGTCAATAATTAATTTGCTCTTGTTGCTAAGTTCAAACACAAGAATGTTACAGCCTCTTTGTCTTGGGGTAATGTGACCTGGGTCATTAATTAATTTGCTCTTGTTGCTAAGGTCAAAAACAAGAATGTTACAGCCACTTTGTCTTGGGGTAATGTGACCTGGGTCATTAATTAATTTGCTCTTGTTGCTAAGGTCAAAAACGACAATGTTACAGCCTCTTTGTCTTGGGGTAATGTAACCTGGTTCATTAATTAATTTGCTCTTGTTGCTAAGGTCAAAAACAAGAATGTTACAGCCTCTTTGTCTTGGGGTAATGTGACCTGGGTCATTAATTAATTTGCTCTTGTTGCTAAGGTCAAACACAAGAATGTTACAGCCACTTTGTCTTGGGGTAATGTGATCTGGGTCATTAATTAATTTGCTCTTGTTGCTAAGGTCAAAAACAAGAATGTTACAGCCTCTTTGTCTTGGGGTAATGTGATCTGGGTCATTAATTAATTTGCTCTTGTTGCTAAGGTCAAACACAAGAATGTTACAGCCTCTTTGTCTTGGGGTAATGTAACCTTGTTCATTAATTAATTTGCTCTCGTAGCTAAGGTCAAACACAATAATGTTACATCCACTTTGTCTTGGGGTAATGTGACCTGGTTCATTAATTAATTTGCTCTTGTTGTTAAGGTCAAACACAATAATGTTACAGCCTCTTTGTCTTGGGGTAATGTGACCTGGGTCATTAATTAATTTGCTCTTGTTGCTAAGATCAAACACAAGAATGTTACAGCAACTTTGTCTTGGGGTAATTTGACCTGGGTCAATAATTAATTTGTTCTTGTTGCTAAGTTCAAACACAAGAATGTTACAGCCTCTTTGTCTTGGGGTAATGTGACCTGGGTCATTAATTAATTTGCTCTTTATGCTAAGGTCAAAAACAATAATGTTACAGCCTCTTTGTCTTGGGGTAATGTGACCTGGGTCACTAATTAATTTGCTCTTGTTGCTAAGGTCAAACAAAAGAATGTTACAGCCACTTTGTCTTGGGGTAATGTGATATGGGTCATTAATTAATTTGCTCTTGTTGCTAAGGTCAAACAAAAGAATGTTACAGCCTCTTTGTCTTGGGGTAATGTGACCTGGGTCAATAATTAATTTGTTCTTGTTGCTAAGGTCAAACACAAGAATGTTACAGCCACTTTGTCTTGGGGTAATGTGACCTGGGTCAATAATTAATTTGCTCTTGTTGCTAAGGTCAAACAAAAGAATGTTACAGCCTCTTTGTCTTGGGGTAATGTGATATGGGTCATTAATTAATTTGCTCTTGTTGCTAAGGTCAAACACAAGAATGTTACAGCCTCTTTGTCTTGGGGTAATGTGATATGGGTCATTAATTAATTTGCTCTTGTTGCTAAGGTCAAACAAAAGAATGTTACAGCCTCTTTGTCTTGGGGTAATGTGACCTGGGTCAATAATTAATTTGTTCTTGTTGCTAAGGTCAAACAAAAGAATGTTACAGCCTCTTTGTCTTGGGGTAATGTAATATGGGTCAATAATTAATTTGCTCTTGTTGCTAAGGTCAAACAAAAGAATGTTACAGCCTCTTTGTCTTGGGGTAATGTGATATGGGTCATTAATTAATTTGCTCTTGTTGCTAAGGTCAAACAAAAGAATGTTACAACCTCTTTGTCTTGGGGTAATGTGACCTGGGTCAATACTTAATTTGCTCTTGTTGCTAAGGTCAAACAAAAGAATGTTACAGCCTCTTTGTCTTGGGGTAATGTGATATGGGTCAATAATTAATTTGCTCTTGTTGCTAAGGTCAAACAAAAGAATGTTACAGCCTCTTTGTCTTGGGGTAATGTGATATGGGTCATTAATTAATTTGCTCTTGTTGCTAAGGTCAAACAAAAGAATGTTACAGCTTCTTTGTCTTGGGGTAATGTGACCTGGGTCAATAATTAATTTGTTCTTGTTGCTAAGGTCAAACACAAGAAGGTTACAGCCTCTTTGTCTTGGGGTAATTTGACCAGGGTCATTAATTAATTTACTCTTGCTGTTAAGGTCAAACACAAGATTGTTACAGCCTCTTTGTCTTGGGGTAATGTGACCTGGGTCAATAATTAATTTGCTCTTGTTGCTAAGGTCAAACACAAGAATGTTACAGCAACTTTGTCTTGGGGTAATTTGGCCAGGGTCATTAATTAATTTACTCTTGCTGTTAAGGTCAAAAACAAGAATGTTACAGCCTCTTTGTCTTGGGGTAATGTGACCTGGGTCAATAATTAATTTGCTCTTGTTGCTAAGTTCAAACACAAGAATGTTACAGCCACTTTGTCTTGGGGTAATGTGACCTGGGTCATTAATTAATTTGCTCTTGTTGCTAAGGTCAAAAACAAGAATGTTACAGCCACTTTGTCTTGGGGTAATGTGACCTGGGTCATTAATTAATTTGCTCTTGTTGCTAAGGTCAAAAACGACAATGTTACAGCCTCTTTGTCTTGGGGTAATGTAACCTGGTTCATTAATTAATTTGCTCTTGTTGCTAAGGTCAAAAACAAGAATGTTACAGCCTCTTTGTCTTGGGGTAATGTGACCTGGGTCATTAATTAATTTGCTCTTGTTGCTAAGGTCAAACACAAGAATGTTACAGCCACTTTGTCTTGGGGTAATGTGATCTGGGTCATTAATTAATTTGCTCTTGTTGCTAAGGTCAAAAACAAGAATGTTACAGCCTCTTTGTCTTGGGGTAATGTGATCTGGGTCATTAATTAATTTGCTCTTGTTGCTAAGGTCAAACACAAGAATGTTACAGCCTCTTTGTCTTGGGGTAATGTAACCTTGTTCATTAATTAATTTGCTCTCGTAGCTAAGGTCAAACACAATAATGTTACATCCACTTTGTCTTGGGGTAATGTGACCTGGTTCATTAATTAATTTGCTCTTGTTGTTAAGGTCAAACACAATAATGTTACAGCCTCTTTGTCTTGGGGTAATGTGACCTGGGTCATTAATTAATTTGCTCTTGTTGCTAAGGTCAAACACAAGAATGTTACAGCAACTTTGTCTTGGGGTAATTTGACCTGGGTCAATAATTAATTTGTTCTTGTTGCTAAGTTCAAACACAAGAATGTTACAGCCTCTTTGTCTTGGGGTAATGTGACCTGGGTCATTAATTAATTTGCTCTTGTTGCTAAGGTCAAAAACAAGAATGTTACAGCCACTTTGTCTTGGGGTAATGTAACCTGGTTCATTAATTAATTTGCTCTTTATGCTAAGGTCAAAAACAATAATGTTACAGCCTCTTTGTCTTGGGGTAATGTGACCTGGGTCACTAATTAATTTGCTCTTGTTGCTAAGGTCAAACAAAAGAATGTTACAGCCACTTTGTCTTGGGGTAATGTGATATGGGTCATTAATTAATTTGCTCTTGTTGCTAAGGTCAAACAAAAGAATGTTACAGCCTCTTTGTCTTGGGGTAATGTGACCTGGGTCAATAATTAATTTGTTCTTGTTGCTAAGGTCAAACACAAGAATGTTACAGCCACTTTGTCTTGGGGTAATGTGACCTGGGTCAATAATTAATTTGCTCTTGTTGCTAAGGTCAAACAAAAGAATGTTACAGCCTCTTTGTCTTGGGGTAATGTGATATGGGTCATTAATTAATTTGCTCTTGTTGCTAAGGTCAAACACAAGAATGTTACAGCCTCTTTGTCTTGGGGTAATGTGATATGGGTCATTAATTAATTTGCTCTTGTTGCTAAGGTCAAACAAAAGAATGTTACAGCCTCTTTGTCTTGGGGTAATGTGACCTGGGTCAATAATTAATTTGTTCTTGTTGCTAAGGTCAAACAAAAGAATGTTACAGCCTCTTTGTCTTGGGGTAATGTAATATGGGTCAATAATTAATTTGCTCTTGTTGCTAAGGTCAAACAAAAGAATGTTACAGCCTCTTTGTCTTGGGGTAATGTGATATGGGTCATTAATTAATTTGCTCTTGTTGCTAAGGTCAAACAAAAGAATGTTACAACCTCTTTGTCTTGGGGTAATGTGACCTGGGTCAATAATTAATTTGCTCTTGTTGCTAAGGTCAAACAAAAGAATGTTACAGCCTCTTTGTCTTGGGGTAATGTGATATGGGTCAATAATTAATTTGCTCTTGTTGCTAAGGTCAAACAAAAGAATGTTACAGCCTCTTTGTCTTGGGGTAATGTGATATGGGTCATTAATTAATTTGCTCTTGTTGCTAAGGTCAAACAAAAGAATGTTACAGCCTCTTTGTCTTGGGGTAATGTGACCTGGGTCAATAATTAATTTGTTCTTGTTGCTAAGGTCAAACACAAGAAGGTTACAGCCTCTTTGTCTTGGGGTAATTTGACCAGGGTCATTAATTAATTTACTCTTGCTGTTAAGGTCAAACACAAGATTGTTACAGCCTCTTTGTCTTGGGGTAATGTGACCTGGGTCAATAATTAATTTGCTCTTGTTGCTAAGGTCAAACACAAGAATGTTACAGCAACTTTGTCTTGGGGTAATTTGGCCAGGGTCATTAATTAATTTACTCTTGCTGTTAAGGTCAAAAACAAGAATGTTACAGCCTCTTTGTCTTGGGGTAATGTGACCTGGGTCAATAATTAATTTGCTCTTGTTGCTAAGTTCAAACACAAGAATGTTACAGCCTCTTTGTCTTGGGGTAATGTGACCTGGGTCATTAATTAATTTGCTCTTGTTGCTAAGGTCAAAAACGACAATGTTACAGCCTCTTTGTCTTGGGGTAATGTAACCTGGTTCATTAATTAATTTGCTCTTGTTGCTAAGGTCAAAAACAAGAATGTTACAGCCTCTTTGTCTTGGGGTAATGTGACCTGGGTCATTAATTAATTTGCTCTTGTTGCTAAGGTCAAACACAAGAATGTTACAGCCACTTTGTCTTGGGGTAATGTGATCTGGGTCATTAATTAATTTGCTCTTGTTGCTAAGGTCAAAAACAAGAATGTTACAGCCTCTTTGTCTTGGGGTAATGTGATCTGGGTCATTAATTAATTTGCTCTTGTTGCTAAGGTCAAACACAAGAATGTTACAGCCTCTTTGTCTTGGGGTAATGTAACCTTGTTCATTAATTAATTTGCTCTCGTAGCTAAGGTCAAACACAAGAATGTTACAGCCTCTTTGTCTTGGGGTAATGTGACCTGGGTCATTAATTAATTTGCTCTTGTTGCTAAGGTCAAAAACGACAATGTTACAGCCTCTTTGTCTTGGGGTAATGTGACCTGGGTCATTAATTAATTTGCTATTGTTGCTAAGGTCAAACACAAGAATGTTACAGCAACTTTGTCTTGGGGTAATTTGACCTGGGTCAATAATTAATTTGTTCTTGTTGCTAAGTTCAAACACAAGAATGTTACAGCCTCTTTGTCTTGGGGTAATGTGACCTGGGTCATTAATTAATTTGCTCTTTATGCTAAGGTCAAAAACAATAATGTTACAGCCTCTTTGTCTTGGGGTAATGTGACCTGGGTCACTAATTAATTTGCTCTTGTTGCTAAGGTCAAACAAAAGAATGTTACAGCCACTTTGTCTTGGGGTAATGTGATATGGGTCATTAATTAATTTGCTCTTGTTGCTAAGGTCAAACAAAAGAATGTTACAGCCTCTTTGTCTTGGGGTAATGTGACCTGGGTCAATAATTAATTTGTTCTTGTTGCTAAGGTCAAACACAAGAATGTTACAGCCACTTTGTCTTGGGGTAATGTGACCTGGGTCAATAATTAATTTGCTCTTGTTGCTAAGGTCAAACAAAAGAATGTTACAGCCTCTTTGTCTTGGGGTAATGTGATATGGGTCATTAATTAATTTGCTCTTGTTGCTAAGGTCAAACACAAGAATGTTACAGCCTCTTTGTCTTGGGGTAATGTGATATGGGTCATTAATTAATTTGCTCTTGTTGCTAAGGTCAAACAAAAGAATGTTACAGCCTCTTTGTCTTGGGGTAATGTGACCTGGGTCAATAATTAATTTGTTCTTGTTGCTAAGGTCAAACAAAAGAATGTTACAGCCTCTTTGTCTTGGGGTAATGTAATATGGGTCAATAATTAATTTGCTCTTGTTGCTAAGGTCAAACAAAAGAATGTTACAGCCTCTTTGTCTTGGGGTAATGTGATATGGGTCATTAATTAATTTGCTCTTGTTGCTAAGGTCAAACAAAAGAATGTTACAACCTCTTTGTCTTGGGGTAATGTGACCTGGGTCAATACTTAATTTGCTCTTGTTGCTAAGGTCAAACAAAAGAATGTTACAGCCTCTTTGTCTTGGGGTAATGTGATATGGGTCAATAATTAATTTGCTCTTGTTGCTAAGGTCAAACAAAAGAATGTTACAGCCTCTTTGTCTTGGGGTAATGTGATATGGGTCATTAATTAATTTGCTCTTGTTGCTAAGGTCAAATAAAAGAATGTTACAGCCTCTTTGTCTTGGGGTAATGTGACCTGGGTCAATAATTAATTTGTTCTTGTTGCTAAGGTCAAACACAAGAAGGTTACAGCCTCTTTGTCTTGGGGTAATTTGACCAGGGTCATTAATTAATTTACTCTTGCTGTTAAGGTCAAACACAAGATTGTTACAGCCTCTTTGTCTTGGGGTAATGTGACCTGGGTCAATAATTAATTTGCTCTTGTTGCTAAGGTCAAACAAAAGAATGTTACAGCCACTTTGTCTTGGGGTAATGTGATATGGGTCATTAATTAATTTGCTCTTGTTGCTAAGGTCAAACAAAAGAATGTTACAGCCTCTTTGTCTTGGGGTAATGTGACCTGGGTCAATAATTAATTTGTTCTTGTTGCTAAGGTCAAACACAAGAATGTTACAGCCACTTTGTCTTGGGGTAATGTGACCTGGGTCAATAATTAATTTGCTCTTGTTGCTAAGGTCAAACAAAAGAATGTTACAGCCTCTTTGTCTTGGGGTAATGTGATATGGGTCATTAATTAATTTGCTCTTGTTGCTAAGGTCAAACACAAGAATGTTACAGCCTCTTTGTCTTGGGGTAATGTGATATGGGTCATTAATTAATTTGCTCTTGTTGCTAAGGTCAAACAAAAGAATGTTACAGCCTCTTTGTCTTGGGGTAATGTGACCTGGGTCAATAATTAATTTGTTCTTGTTGCTAAGGTCAAACAAAAGAATGTTACAGCCTCTTTGTCTTGGGGTAATGTAATATGGGTCAATAATTAATTTGCTCTTGTTGCTAAGGTCAAACAAAAGAATGTTACAGCCTCTTTGTCTTGGGGTAATGTGATATGGGTCATTAATTAATTTGCTCTTGTTGCTAAGGTCAAACAAAAGAATGTTACAACCTCTTTGTCTTGGGGTAATGTGACCTGGGTCAATACTTAATTTGCTCTTGTTGCTAAGGTCAAACAAAAGAATGTTACAGCCTCTTTGTCTTGGGGTAATGTGATATGGGTCAATAATTAATTTGCTCTTGTTGCTAAGGTCAAACAAAAGAATGTTACAGCCTCTTTGTCTTGGGGTAATGTGATATGGGTCATTAATTAATTTGCTCTTGTTGCTAAGGTCAAATAAAAGAATGTTACAGCCTCTTTGTCTTGGGGTAATGTGACCTGGGTCAATAATTAATTTGTTCTTGTTGCTAAGGTCAAACACAAGAAGGTTACAGCCTCTTTGTCTTGGGGTAATTTGACCAGGGTCATTAATTAATTTACTCTTGCTGTTAAGGTCAAACACAAGATTGTTACAGCCTCTTTGTCTTGGGGTAATGTGACCTGGGTCAATAATTAATTTGCTCTTGTTGCTAAGGTCAAACACAAGAATGTTACAGCAACTTTGTCTTGGGGTAATTTGGCCAGGGTCATTAATTAATTTACTCTTGCTGTTAAGGTCAAAAACAAGAATGTTACAGCCTCTTTGTCTTGGGGTAATGTGACCTGGGTCAATAATTAATTTGCTCTTGTTGCTAAGTTCAAACACAAGAATGTTACAGCCTCTTTGTCTTGGGGTAATGTGACCTGGGTCATTAATTAATTTGCTCTTGTTGCTAAGGTCAAAAACAAGAATGTTACAGCCACTTTGTCTTGGGGTAATGTGACCTGGGTCATTAATTAATTTGCTCTTGTTGCTAAGGTCAAAAACGACAATGTTACAGCCTCTTTGTCTTGGGGTAATGTAACCTGGTTCATTAATTAATTTGCTCTTGTTGCTAAGGTCAAAAACAAGAATGTTACAGCCTCTTTGTCTAAGGGTAATGTGACCTGGGTCATTAATTAATTTGCTCTTGTTGCTAAGGTCAAACACAAGAATGTTACAGCCACTTTGTCTTGGGGTAATGTGATCTGGGTCATTAATTAATTTGCTCTTGTTGCTAAGGTCAAAAACAAGAATGTTACAGCCTCTTTGTCTTGGGGTAATGTGATCTGGGTCATTAATTAATTTGCTCTTGTTGCTAAGGTCAAACACAAGAATGTTACAGCCTCTTTGTCTTGGGGTAATGTAACCTTGTTCATTAATTAATTTGCTCTCGTAGCTAAGGTCAAACACAATAATGTTACATCCACTTTGTCTTGGGGTAATGTGACCTGGTTCATTAATTAATTTGCTCTTGTTGTTAAGGTCAAACACAATAATGTTACAGCCTCTTTGTCTTGGGGTAATGTGACCTGGTTCATTAATTAATTTGCTCTTGTTGCTAAGGTCAAACACAAGAATGTTACAGCAACTTTGTCTTGGGGTAATTTGACCTGGGTCAATAATTAATTTGTTCTTGTTGCTAAGTTCAAACACAAGAATGTTACAGCCTCTTTGTCTTGGGGTAATGTGACCTGGGTCATTAATTAATTTGCTCTTGTTGCTAAGGTCAAAAACAAGAATGTTACAGCCACTTTGTCTTGGGGTAATGTAACCTGGTTCATTAATTAATTTGCTCTTTATGCTAAGGTCAAAAACAATAATGTTACAGCCTCTTTGTCTTGGGGTAATGTGACCTGGGTCACTAATTAATTTGCTCTTGTTGCTAAGGTCAAACAAAAGAATGTTACAGCCACTTTGTCTTGGGGTAATGTGATATGGGTCATTAATTAATTTGCTCTTGTTGCTAAGGTCAAACAAAAGAATGTTACAGCCTCTTTGTCTTGGGGTAATGTGACCTGGGTCAATAATTAATTTGTTCTTGTTGCTAAGGTCAAACACAAGAATGTTACAGCCACTTTGTCTTGGGGTAATGTGACCTGGGTCAATAATGAATTTGCTCTTGTTGCTAAGGTCAAACAAAAGAATGTTACAGCCTCTTTGTCTTGGGGTAATGTGATATGGGTCATTAATTAATTTGCTCTTGTTGCTAAGGTCAAACAAAAGAATGTTACAGCCTCTTTGTCTTGGGGTAATGTGATATGGGTCATTAATTAATTTGCTCTTGTTGCTAAGGTCAAACAAAAGAATGTTACAGCCTCTTTGTCTTGGGGTAATGTGACCTGGGTCAATAATTAATTTGTTCTTGTTGCTAAGGTCAAACACAAGAAGGTTACAGCCTCTTTGTCTTGGGGTAATTTGACCAGGGTCATTAATTAATTTACTCTTGCTGTTAAGGTCAAACACAAGATTGTTACAGCCTCTTTGTCTTGGGGTAATGTGACCTGGGTCAATAATTAATTTGCTCTTGTTGCTAAGGTCAAACACAAGAATGTTACAGCAACTTTGTCTTGGGGTAATTTGGCCAGGGTCATTAATTTATTTACTCTTGCTGTTAAGGTCAAAAACAAGAATGTTACAGCCTCTTTGTCTTGGGGTAATGTGACCTGGGTCAATAATTAATTTGCTCTTGTTGCTAAGTTCAAACACAAGAATGTTACAGCCTCTTTGTCTTGGGGTAATGTGACCTGGGTCATTAATTAATTTGCTCTTGTTGCTAAGGTCAAAAACAAGAATGTTACAGCCACTTTGTCTTGGGGTAATGTGACCTGGGTCATTAATTAATTTGCTCTTGTTGCTAAGGTCAAAAACGACAATGTTACAGCCTCTTTGTCTTGGGGTAATGTAACCTGGTTCATTAATTAATTTGCTCTTGTTGCTAAGGTCAAAAACAAGAATGTTACAGCCTCTTTGTCTTGGGGTAATGTGACCTGGGTCATTAATTAATTTGCTCTTGTTGCTAAGGTCAAACACAAGAATGTTACAGCCACTTTGTCTTGGGGTAATGTGATCTGGGTCATTAATTAATTTGCTCTTGTTGCTAAGGTCAAAAACAAGAATGTTACAGCCTCTTTGTCTTGGGGTAATGTGATCTGGGTCATTAATTAATTTGCTCTTGTTGCTAAGGTCAAACACAAGAATGTTACAGCCTCTTTGTCTTGGGGTAATGTAACCTTGTTCATTAATTAATTTGCTCTCGTAGCTAAGGTCAAACACAATAATGTTACATCCACTTTGTCTTGGGGTAATGTGACCTGGTTCATTAATTAATTTGCTCTTGTTGTTAAGGTCAAACACAATAATGTTACAGCCTTTTTGTCTTGGGGTAATGTGACCTGGGTCATTAATTAATTTGCTCTTGTTGCTAAGGTCAAACACAAGAATGTTACAGCAACTTTGTCTTGGGGTAATTTGACCTGGGTCAATAATTAATTTGTTCTTCTTGCTAAGTTCAAACACAAGAATGTTACAGCCTCTTTGTCTTGGGGTAATGTGACCTGGGTCATTAATTAATTTGCTCTTGTTGCTAAGGTCAAAAACAAGAATGTTACAGCCACTTTGTCTTGGGGTAATGTAACCTGGTTCATTAATTAATTTGCTCTTTATGCTAAGGTCAAAAACAATAATGTTACAGCCTCTTTGTCTTGGGGTAATGTGACCTGGGTCACTAATTAATTTGCTCTTGTTGCTAAGGTCAAACAAAAGAATGTTACAGCCACTTTGTCTTGGGGTAATGTGATATGGGTCATTAATTAATTTGCTCTTGTTGCTAAGGTCAAACAAAAGAATGTTACAGCCTCTTTGTCTTGGGGTAATGTGACCTGGGTCAATAATTAATTTGCTCTTGTTGCTAAGGTCAAACAAAAGAATGTTACAGCCTCTTTGTCTTGGGGTAATGTGATATGGGTCATTAATTAATTTGCTCTTGTTGCTAAGGTCAAACACAAGAAGGTTACAGCCTCTTTGTCTTGGGGTAATGTGACCTGGGTCAATAATTAATTTGTTCTTGTTGCTAAGGTCAAACACAAGAATGTTACAGCCACTTTGTCTTGGGGTAATGTGACCTGGGTCAATAATGAATTTACTCTTGTTGCTAAGGTCAAACAAAAGAATGTTACAGCCTCTTTGTCTTGGGGTAATGTGATATGGGTCATTAATTAATTTGCTCTTGTTGCTAAGGTCAAACAAAAGAATGTTACAGCCTCTTTGTCTTGGGGTAATGTGATATGGGTCATTAATTAATTTGCTCTTGTTGCTAAGGTCAAACAAAAGAATGTTACAGCCTCTTTGTCTTGGGGTAATGTGACCTGGGTCAATAATTAATTTGTTCTTGTTGCTAAGGTCAAACACAAGAAGGTTACAGCCTCTTTGTCTTGGGGTAATTTGACCAGGGTCATTAATTAATTTACTCTTGCTGTTAAGGTCAAACACAAGATTGTTACAGCCTCTTTGTCTTGGGGTAATGTGACCTGGGTCAATAATTAATTTGCTCTTGTTGCTAAGGTCAAACACAAGAATGTTACAGCAACTTTGTCTTGGGGTAATTTGGCCAGGGTCATTAATTAATTTACTCTTGCTGTTAAGGTCAAAAACAAGAATGTTACAGCCTCTTTGTCTTGGGGTAATGTGACCTGGGTCAATAATTAATTTGCTCTTGTTGCTAAGTTCAAACACAAGAATGTTACAGCCTCTTTGTCTTGGGGTAATGTGACCTGGGTCATTAATTAATTTGCTCTTGTTGCTAAGGTCAAAAACAAGAATGTTACAGCCACTTTGTCTTGGGGTAATGTGACCTGGGTCATTAATTAATTTGCTCTTGTTGCTAAGGTCAAAAACGACAATGTTACAGCCTCTTTGTCTTGGGGTAATGTAACCTGGTTCATTAATTAATTTGCTCTTGTTGCTAAGGTCAAAAACAAGAATGTTACAGCCTCTTTGTCTTGGGGTAATGTGACCTGGGTCATTAATTAATTTGCTCTTGTTGCTAAGGTCAAACACAAGAATGTTACAGCCACTTTGTCTTGGGGTAATGTGATCTGGGTCATTAATTAATTTGCTCTTGTTGCTAAGGTCAAAAACAAGAATGTTACAGCCTCTTTGTCTTGGGGTAATGTGATCTGGGTCATTAATTAATTTGCTCTTGTTGCTAAGGTCAAACACAAGAATGTTACAGCCTCTTTGTCTTGGGGTAATGTAACCTTGTTCATTAATTAATTTGCTCTCGTAGCTAAGGTCAAACACAATAATGTTACATCCACTTTGTCTTGGGGTAATGTGACCTGGTTCATTAATTAATTTGCTCTTGTTGTTAAGGTCAAACACAATAATGTTACAGCCTTTTTGTCTTGGGGTAATGTGACCTGGGTCATTAATTAATTTGCTCTTGTTGCTAAGGTCAAACACAAGAATGTTACAGCAACTTTGTCTTGGGGTAATTTGACCTGGGTCAATAATTAATTTGTTCTTGTTGCTAAGTTCAAACACAAGAATGTTACAGCCTCTTTGTCTTGGGGTAATGTGACCTGGGTCATTAATTAATTTGCTCTTGTTGCTAAGGTCAAAAACAAGAATGTTACAGCCACTTTGTCTTGGGGTAATGTAACCTGGTTCATTAATTAATTTGCTCTTTATGCTAAGGTCAAAAACAATAATGTTACAGCCTCTTTGTCTTGGGGTAATGTGACCTGGGTCACTAATTAATTTGCTCTTGTTGCTAAGGTCAAACAAAAGAATGTTACAGCCACTTTGTCTTGGGGTAATGTGATATGGGTCATTAATTAATTTGCTCTTGTTGCTAAGGTCAAACAAAAGAATGTTACAGCCTCTTTGTCTTGGGGTAATGTGACCTGGGTCAATAATTAATTTGCTCTTGTTGCTAAGGTCAAACAAAAGAATGTTACAGCCTCTTTGTCTTGGGGTAATGTGATATGGGTCATTAATTAATTTGCTCTTGTTGCTAAGGTCAAACACAAGAATGTTACAGCCTCTTTGTCTTGGGGTAATGTGATATGGGTCATTAATTAATTTGCTCTTGTTGCTAAGGTCAAACAAAAGAATGTTACAGCCTCTTTGTCTTGGGGTAATGTGACCTGGGTCAATAATTAATTTGTTCTTGTTGCTAAGGTCAAACAAAAGAATGTTACAGCCTCTTTGTCTTGGGGTAATGTAATATGGGTCAATAATTAATTTGCTCTTGTTGCTAAGGTCAAACAAAAGAATGTTACAGCCTCTTTGTCTTGGGGTAATGTGATATGGGTCATTAATTAATTTGCTCTTGTTGCTAAGGTCAAATAAAAGAATGTTACAGCCTCTTTGTCTTGGGGTAATGTGATATGGGTCATTAATTAATTTGCTCTTGTTGCTAAGGTCAAACAAAAGAATGTTACAGCCTCTTTGTCTTGGGGTAATGTGACCTTGGTCAATAATTAATTTGTTCTTGTTGCTAAGGTCAAACACAAGAAGGTTACAGCCTCTTTGTCTTGGGGTAATTTGACCAGGGTCATTAATTAATTTACTCTTGCTGTTAAGGTCAAACACAAGATTGTTACAGCCTCTTTGTCTTGGGGTAATGTGACCTGGGTCAATAATTAATTTGCTCTTGTTGCTAAGGTCAAACACAAGAATGTTACAGCAACTTTGTCTTGGGGTAATTTGACCAGGGTCATTAATTAATTTACTCTTGCTGTTAAGGTCAAAAACAAGCATGTAACAGCCTCTTTGTCTTGGGGTAATGTGACCTGGGTCAATAATTAATTTGCTCTTGTTGCTAAGTTCAAACACAAGAATGTTACAGCCTCTTTGTCTTGGGGTAATGTGACCTGGGTCATTAATTAATTTGCTCTTGTTGCTAAGGTCAAAAACAAGAATGTTACAGCCACTTTGTCTTGGGGTAATGTGACCTGGGTCATTAATTAATTTGCTCTTGTTGCTAAGGTCAAAAACGAGAATGTTACAGCCTCTTTGTCTTGGGGTAATGTAACCTGGTTCATTAATTAATTTGCTCTTGTTGCTAAGGTCAAAAACAAGAATGTTACAGCCTCTTTGTCTTGGGGTAATGTGACCTGGGTCATTAATTAATTTGCTCTTGTTGCTAAGGTCAAACACAAGAATGTTACAGCCACTTTGTCTTGGGGTAATGTGATCTGGGTCATTAATTAATTTGCTCTTGTTGCTAAGGTCAAAAACAAGAATGTTACAGCCTCTTTGTCTTGGGGTAATGTGATCTGGGTCATTAATTAAATTGCTCTTGTTGCTAAGGTCAAACACAAGAATGTTACAGCCTCTTTGTCTTGGGGTAATGTAACCTTGTTCATTAATTAATTTGCTCTCGTAGCTAAGGTCAAACACAATAATGTTACATCCACTTTGTCTTGGGGTAATGTGACCTGGTTCATTAATTAATTTGCTCTTGTTGTTAAGGTCAAACACAATAATGTTACAGCCTCTTTGTCTTGGGGTAATGTGACCTGGGTCATTAATTAATTTGCTCTTGTTGCTAAGGTCAAACACAAGAATGTTACAGCAACTTTGTCTTGGGGTAATTTGACCAGGGTCATTAATTAATTTACTCTTGCTGTTAAGGTCAAAAACAAGAATGTTACAGCCTCTTTGTCTTGGGGTAATGTGACCTGGGTCAATAATTAATTTGTTCTTGTTGCTAAGTTCAAACACAAGAATGTTACAGCCTCTTTGTCTTGGGGTAATGTGACCTGGGTCATTAATTAATTTGCTCTTGTTGCTAAGGTCAAAAACAAGAATGTTACAGCCACTTTGTCTTGGGGTAATGTAACCTGGTTCATTAATTAATTTGCTCTTTATGCTAAGGTCAAAAACAATAATGTTACAGCCTCTTTGTCTTGGGGTAATGTGACCTGGGTCACTAATTAATTTGCTCTTGTTGCTAAGGTCAAACAAAAGAATGTTACAGCCACTTTGTCTTGGGGTAATGTGATATGGGTCTTTAATTAATTTGCTCTTGTTGCTAAGGTCAAACACAAGAATGTTACAGCAACTTTGTCTTGGGGTAATTTGACCAGGGTCATTAATTAATTTACTCTTGCTGTTAAGGTCAAAAACAAGAATGTAACAGCCTCTTTGTCTTGGGGTAATGTGACCTGGGTCATTAATTAATTTGCTCTTGTTGCTAAGGTCAAAAACAAGAATGTTACAGCCACTTTGTATTGGGGTAATGTGACCTGGGTCATTAATTAATTTGCTCTTGTTGCTAAGGTCAAAAACGAGAATGTTACAGCCTCTTTGTCTTGGGGTAATGTAACCTGGTTCATTAATTAATTTGCTCTTGTTGCTAAGGTCAAAAACAAGAATGTTACAGCCTCTTTGTCTTGGGGTAATGTGACCTGGGTCATTAATTAATTTGCTCTTGTTGCTAAGGTCAAACACAAGAATGTTACAGCCACTTTGTCTTGGGGTAATGTGATCTGGGTCATTAATTAATTTGCTCTTGTTGCTAAGGTCAAAAACAAGAATGTTACAGCCTCTTTGTCTTGGGGTAATGTGATCTGGGTCATTAATTAATTTGCTCTTGTTGCTAAGGTCAAACACAAGAATGTTACAGCCTCTTTGTCTTGGGGTAATGTAACCTTGTTCATTAATTAATTTGCTCTCGTAGCTAAGGTCAAACACAATAATGTTACATCCACTTTGTCTTGGGGTAATGTGACCTGGTTCATTAATTAATTTGCTCTTGTTGTTAAGGTCAAACACAATAATGTTACAGCCTCTTTGTCTTGGGGTAATGTGACCTGGGTCATTAATTAATTTGCTCTTGTTGCTAAGGTCAAACACAAGGATGTTACAGCAACTTTGTCTTGGGGTAATTTGACCAGGGTCATTAATTAATTTACTCTTGCTGTTAAGGTCAAAAACAAGAATGTTACAGCCTCTTTGTCTTGGGGTAATGTGACCTGGGTCAATAATTAATTTGTTCTTGTTGCTAAGTTCAAACACAAGAATGTTACAGCCTCTTTGTCTTGGGGTAATGTGACCTGGGTCATTAATTAATTTGCTCTTGTTGCTAAGGTCAAAAACAAGAATGTTACAGCCACTTTGTCTTGGGGTAATGTAACCTGGTTCATTAATTAATTTGCTCTTTATGCTAAGGTCAAAAACAATAATGTTACAGCCTCTTTGTCTTGGGGTAATGTGACCTGGGTCACTAATTAATTTGCTCTTGTTGCTAAGGTCAAACAAAAGAATGTTACAGCCACTTTGTCTTGGGGTAATGTGATATGGGTCTTTAATTAATTTGCTCTTGTTGCTAAGGTCAAACAAAAGAATGTTACAGCCTCTTTGTCTTGGGGTAATGTGACCTGGGTCAATAATTAATTTGTTCTTGTTGCTAAGGTCAAACACAAGAATGTTACAGCCACTTTGTCTTGGGGTAATGTGACCTGGGTCAATAATTAATTTGCTCTTGTTGCTAAGGTCAAACAAAAGAATGTTACAGCCTCTTTGTCTTGGGGTAATGTGACCTGGGTCATTAATTAATTTGCTCTTGTTGCTAAGGTCAAACACAAGAATGTTACAGCCACTTTGTCTTGGGGTAATGTGATCTGGGTCATTAATTAATTTGCTCTTGTTGCTAAGGTCAAAAACAAGAATGTTACAGCCTCTTTGTCTTGGGGTAATGTGATCTGGGTCATTAATTAATTTGCTCTTGTTGCTAAGGTCAAACACAAGAATGTCACAGCCTCTTTGTCTTGGGGTAATGTAACCTTGTTCATTAATTAATTTGCTCTCGTAGCTAAGGTCAAACACAATAATGTTACATCCACTTTGTCTTGGGGTAATGTGACCTGGTTCATTAATTAATTTGCTCTTGTTGTTAAGGTCAAACACAATAATGTTACAGCCTCTTTGTCTTGGGGTAATGTGACCTGGGTCATTAATTAATTTGCTCTTGTTGCTAAGGTCAAACACAAGAATGTTACAGCAACTTTGTCTTGGGGTAATTTGACCTGGGTCAATAATTAATTTGTTCTTGTTGCTAAGTTCAAACACAAGAATGTTACAGCCTCTTTGTCTTGGGGTAATGTGACCTGGGTCATTAATTAATTTGCTCTTGTTGCTAAGGTCAAAAACAAGAATGTTACAGCCACTTTGTCTTGGGGTAATGTAACCTGGTTCATTAATTAATTTGCTCTTTATGCTAAGGTCAAAAACAATAATGTTACAGCCTCTTTGTCTTGGGGTAATGTGACCTGGGTCACTAATTAATTTGCTCTTGTTGCTAAGGTCAAACAAAAGAATGTTACAGCCACTTTGTCTTGGGGTAATGTGATATGGGTCATTAATTAATTTGCTCTTGTTGCTAAGGTCAAACAAAAGAATGTTACAGCCTCTTTGTCTTGGGGTAATGTGACCTGGGTCAATAATTAATTTGCTCTTGTTGCTAAGGTCAAACAAAAGAATGTTACAGCCTCTTTGTCTTGGGGTAATGTGATATGGGTCATTAATTAATTTGCTCTTGTTGCTAAGGTCAAACACAAGAATGTTACAGCCTCTTTGTCTTGGGGTAATGTGATATGGGTCATTAATTAATTTGCTCTTGTTGCTAAGGTCAAACAAAAGAATGTTACAGCCTCTTTGTCTTGGGGTAATGTGACCTGGGTCAATAATTAATTTGTTCTTGTTGCTAAGGTCAAACAAAAGAATGTTACAGCCTCTTTGTCTTGGGGTAATGTAATATGGGTCAATAATTAATTTGCTCTTGTTGCTAAGGTCAAACAAAAGAATGTTACAGCCTCTTTGTCTTGGGGTAATGTGATATGGGTCATTAATTAATTTGCTCTTGTTGCTAAGGTCAAACAAAAGAATGTTACAGCCTCTTTGTCTTGGGGTAATGTGATATGGGTCATTAATTAATTTGCTGTTGTTGCTAAGGTCAAACAAAAGAATGTTACAGCCTCTTTGTCTTGGGGTAATGTGACCTTGGTCAATAATTAATTTGTTCTTGTTGCTAAGGTCAAACACAAGAAGGTTACAGCCTCTTTGTCTTGGGGTAATTTGACCAGGGTCATTAATTAATTTACTCTTGCTGTTAAGGTCAAACACAAGATTGTTACAGCCTCTTTGTCTTGGGGTAATGTGACCTGGGTCAATAATTAATTTGCTCTTGTTGCTAAGGTCAAACACAAGAATGTTACAGCAACTTTGTCTTGGGGTAATTTGACCAGGGTCATTAATTAATTTACTCTTGCTGTTAAGGTCAAAAACAAGAATGTAACAGCCTCTTTGTCTTGGGGTAATGTAACCTGGGTCACTAATTAATTTGCTCTTGTTGCTAAGGTCAAACAAAAGAATGTTACAGCCACTTTGTCTTGGGGTAATGTGATATGGGTCTTTAATTAATTGCTCTTGTTGCTAAGGTCAAACAAAAGAATGTTACAGCCTCTTTGTCTTGGGGTAATGTGACCTGGGTCAATAATTAATTTGTTCTTGTTGCTAAGGTCAAACACAAGAATGTTACAGCCACTTTGTCTTGGGGTAATGTGACCTGGGTCAATAATTAATTTGCTCTTGTTGCTAAGGTCAAACAAAAGAATGTTACAGCCTCTTTGTCTTGGGGTAATGTGACCTGGGTCATTAATTAATTTGCTCTTGTTGCTAAGGTCAAACACAAGAATGTTACAGCCACTTTGTCTTGGGGTAATGTGATCTGGGTCATTAATTAATTTGCTCTTGTTGCTAAGGTCAAAAACAAGAATGTTACAGCCTCTTTGTCTTGGGGTAATGTGATCTGGGTCATTAATTAATTTGCTCTTGTTGCTAAGGTCAAACACAAGAATGTTACAGCCTCTTTGTCTTGGGGTAATGTAACCTTGTTCATTAATTAATTTGCTCTCGTAGCTAAGGTCAAACACAATAATGTTACATCCACTTTGTCTTGGGGTAATGTGACCTGGTTCATTAATTAATTTGCTCTTGTTGTTAAGGTCAAACACAATAATGTTACAGCCTCTTTGTCTTGGGGTAATGTGACCTGGGTCATTAATTAATTTGCTCTTGTTGCTAAGGTCAAACACAAGAATGTTACAGCAACTTTGTCTTGGGGTAATTTGACCTGGGTCAATAATTAATTTGTTCTTGTTGCTAAGTTCAAACACAAGAATGTTACAGCCTCTTTGTCTTGGGGTAATGTGACCTGGGTCATTAATTAATTTGCTCTTGTTGCTAAGGTCAAAAACAAGAATGTTACAGCCACTTTGTCTTGGGGTAATGTAACCTGGTTCATTAATTAATTTGCTCTTTATGCTAAGGTCAAAAACAATAATGTTACAGCCTCTTTGTCTTGGGGTAATGTGACCTGGGTCACTAATTAATTTGCTCTTGTTGCTAAGGTCAAACAAAAGAATGTTACAGCCACTTTGTCTTGGGGTAATGTGATATGGGTCATTAATTAATTTGCTCTTGTTGCTAAGGTCAAACAAAAGAATGTTACAGCCTCTTTGTCTTGGGGTAATGTGACCTGGGTCAATAATTAATTTGCTCTTGTTGCTAAGGTCAAACAAAAGAATGTTACAGCCTCTTTGTCTTGGGGTAATGTGATATGGGTCATTAATTAATTTGCTCTTGTTGCTAAGGTCAAACACAAGAATGTTACAGCCTCTTTGTCTTGGGGTAATGTGATATGGGTCATTAATTAATTTGCTCTTGTTGCTAAGGTCAAACAAAAGAATGTTACAGCCTCTTTGTCTTGGGGTAATGTGACCTGGGTCAATAATTAATTTGTTCTTGTTGCTAAGGTCAAACAAAAGAATGTTACAGCCTCTTTGTCTTGGGGTAATGTAATATGGGTCAATAATTAATTTGCTCTTGTTGCTAAGGTCAAACAAAAGAATGTTACAGCCTCTTTGTCTTGGGGTAATGTGATATGGGTCATTAATTAATTTGCTCTTGTTGCTAAGGTCAAACAAAAGAATGTTACAGCCTCTTTGTCTTGGGGTAATGTGATATGGGTCATTAATTAATTTGCTGTTGTTGCTAAGGTCAAACAAAAGAATGTTACAGCCTCTTTGTCTTGGGGTAATGTGACCTTGGTCAATAATTAATTTGTTCTTGTTGCTAAGGTCAAACACAAGAAGGTTACAGCCTCTTTGTCTTGGGGTAATTTGACCAGGGTCATTAATTAATTTACTCTTGCTGTTAAGGTCAAACACAAGATTGTTACAGCCTCTTTGTCTTGGGGTAATGTGACCTGGGTCAATAATTAATTTGCTCTTGTTGCTAAGGTCAAACACAAGAATGTTACAGCCTCTTTGTCTTGGGGTAATGTGACCTGGGTCATTAATTAATTTGCTCTTGTTGCTAAGGTCAAACACAAGAATGTTACAGCCACTTTGTCTTGGGGTAATGTGATCTGGGTCATTAATTAATTTGCTCTTGTTGCTAAGGTCAAAAACAAGAATGTTACAGCCTCTTTGTCTTGGGGTAATGTGATCTGGGTCATTAATTAATTTGCTCTTGTTGCTAAGGTCAAACACAAGAATGTTACAGCCTCTTTGTCTTGGGGTAATGTAACCTTGTTCATTAATTAATTTGCTCTCGTAGCTAAGGTCAAACACAATAATGTTACATCCACTTTGTCTTGGGGTAATGTGACCTGGTTCATTAATTAATTTGCTCTTGTTGTTAAGGTCAAACACAATAATGTTACAGCCTCTTTGTCTTGGGGTAATGTGACCTGGGTCATTAATTAATTTGCTCTTGTTGCTAAGGTCAAACACAAGAATGTTACAGCAACTTTGTCTTGGGGTAATTTGACCAGGGTCATTAATTAATTTACTCTTGCTGTTAAGGTCAAAAACAAGAATGTTACAGCCTCTTTGTCTTGGGGTAATGTGACCTGGGTCAATAATTAATTTGTTCTTGTTGCTAAGTTCAAACACAAGAATGTTACAGCCTCTTTGTCTTGGGGTAATGTGACCTGGGTCATTAATTAATTTGCTCTTGTTGCTAAGGTCAAAAACGAGAATGTTACAGCCTCTTTTTCTTGGGGTAATGTAACCTGGTTCATTAATTAATTTGCTCTTGTTGCTAAGGTCAAAAACAAGAATGTTACAGCCTCTTTGTCTTGGGGTAATGTGACCTGGGTCATTAATTAATTTGCTCTTGTTGCTAAGGTCAAACACAAGAATGTTACAGCCACTTTGTCTTGGGGTAATGTGATCTGGGTCATTAATTAATTTGCTCTTGTTGCTAAGGTCAAAAACAAGAATGTTACAGCCTCTTTGTCTTGGGGTAATGTGATCTGGGTCATTAATTAATTTGCTCTTGTTGCTAAGGTCAAACACAAGAATGTTACAGCCTCTTTGTCTTGGGGTAATGTAACCTTGTTCATTAATTAATTTGCTCTCGTAGCTAAGGTCAAACACAATAATGTTACATCCACTTTGTCTTGGGGTAATGTGACCTGGTTCATTAATTAATTTGCTCTTGTTGTTAAGGTCAAACACAATAATGTTACAGCCTCTTTGTCTTGGGGTAATGTGACCTGGGTCATTAATTAATTTGCTCTTGTTGCTAAGGTCAAACACAAGAATGTTACAGCAACTTTGTCTTGGGGTAATTTGACCAGGGTCATTAATTAATTTACTCTTGCTGTTAAGGTCAAAAACAAGAATGTTACAGCCTCTTTGTCTTGGGGTAATGTGACCTGGGTCAATAATTAATTTGTTCTTGTTGCTAAGTTCAAACACAAGAATGTTACAGCCTCTTTGTCTTGGGGTAATGTGACCTGGGTCATTAATTAATTTGCTCTTGTTGCTAAGGTCAAAAACAAGAATGTTACAGCCACTTTGTCTTGGGGTAATGTAACCTGGTTCATTAATTAATTTGCTCTTTATGCTAAGGTCAAAAACAATAATGTTACAGCCTCTTTGTCTTGGGGTAATGTGACCTGGGTCACTAATTAATTTGCTCTTGTTGCTAAGGTCAAACAAAAGAATGTTACAGCCACTTTGTCTTGGGGTAATGTGATATGGGTCTTTAATTAATTTGCTCTTGTTGCTAAGGTCAAACAAAAGAATGTTACAGCCTCTTTGTCTTGGGGTAATGTGACCTGGGTCAATAATTAATTTGTTCTTGTTGCTAAGGTCAAACACAAGAATGTTACAGCCACTTTGTCTTGGGGTAATGTGACCTGGGTCAATAATTAATTTGCTCTTGTTGCTAAGGTCAAACAAAAGAATGTTACAGCCTCTTTGTCTTGGGGTAATGTGACCTGGGTCATTAATTAATTTGCTCTTGTTGCTAAGGTCAAACACAAGAATGTTACAGCCACTTTGTCTTGGGGTAATGTGATCTGGGTCATTAATTAATTTGCTCTTGTTGCTAAGGTCAAAAACAAGAATGTTACAGCCTCTTTGTCTTGGGGTAATGTGATCTGGGTCATTAATTAATTTGCTCTTGTTGCTAAGGTCAAACACAAGAATGTTACAGCCTCTTTGTCTTGGGGTAATGTAACCTTGTTCATTAATTAATTTGCTCTCGTAGCTAAGGTCAAACACAATAATGTTACATCCACTTTGTCTTGGGGTAATGTGACCTGGTTCATTAATTAATTTGCTCTTGTTGTTAAGGTCAAACACAATAATGTTACAGCCTCTTTGTCTTGGGGTAATGTGACCTGGGTCATTAATTAATTTGCTCTTGTTGCTAAGGTCAAACACAAGAATGTTACAGCAACTTTGTCTTGGGGTAATTTGACCAGGGTCATTAATTAATTTACTCTTGCTGTTAAGGTCAAAAACAAGAATGTTACAGCCTCTTTGTCTTGGGGTAATGTGACCTGGGTCAATAATTAATTTGTTCTTGTTGCTAAGTTCAAACACAAGAATGTTACAGCCTCTTTGTCTTGGGGTAATGTGACCTGGGTCATTAATTAATTTGCTCTTGTTGCTAAGGTCAAAAACGAGAATGTTACAGCCTCTTTTTCTTGGGGTAATGTAACCTGGTTCATTAATTAATTTGCTCTTGTTGCTAAGGTCAAAAACAAGAATGTTACAGCCTCTTTGTCTTGGGGTAATGTGACCTGGGTCATTAATTAATTTGCTCTTGTTGCTAAGGTCAAACACAAGAATGTTACAGCCACTTTGTCTTGGGGTAATGTGATCTGGGTCATTAATTAATTTGCTCTTGTTGCTAAGGTCAAAAACAAGAATGTTACAGCCTCTTTGTCTTGGGGTAATGTGATCTGGGTCATTAATTAATTTGCTCTTGTTGCTAAGGTCAAACACAAGAATGTTACAGCCTCTTTGTCTTGGGGTAATGTAACCTTGTTCATTAATTAATTTGCTCTCGTAGCTAAGGTCAAACACAATAATGTTACATCCACTTTGTCTTGGGGTAATGTGACCTGGTTCATTAATTAATTTGCTCTTGTTGTTAAGGTCAAACACAATAATGTTACAGCCTCTTTGTCTTGGGGTAATGTGATATGGGTCATTAATTAATTTGCTCTTGTTGCTAAGGTCAAACAAAAGAATGTTACAGCCTCTTTGTCTTGGGGTAATGTGACCTGGGTCAATAATTAATTTGTTCTTGTTGCTAAGGTCAAACAAAAGAATGTTACAGCCTCTTTGTCTTGGGGTAATGTAATATGGGTCAATAATTAATTTGCTCTTGTTGCTAAGGTCAAACAAAAGAATGTTACAGCCTCTTTGTCTTGGGGTAATGTGATATGGGTCATTAATTAATTTGCTCTTGTTGCTAAGGTCAAACAAAAGAATGTTACAGCCTCTTTGTCTTGGGGTAATGTGATATGGGTCATTAATTAATTTGCTGTTGTTGCTAAGGTCAAACAAAAGAATGTTACAGCCTCTTTGTCTTGGGGTAATGTGACCTTGGTCAATAATTAATTTGTTCTTGTTGCTAAGGTCAAACACAAGAAGGTTACAGCCTCTTTGTCTTGGGGTAATTTGACCAGGGTCATTAATTAATTTACTCTTGCTGTTAAGGTCAAACACAAGATTGTTACAGCCTCTTTGTCTTGGGGTAATGTGACCTGGGTCAATAATTAATTTGCTCTTGTTGCTAAGGTCAAACACAAGAATGTTACAGCCTCTTTGTCTTGGGGTAATGTGAACTGGGTCATTAATTAATTTGCTCTTGTTGCTAAGGTCAAACACAAGAATGTTACAGCCACTTTGTCTTGGGGTAATGTGATCTGGGTCATTAATTAATTTGCTCTTGTTGCTAAGGTCAAAAACAAGAATGTTACAGCCTCTTTGTCTTGGGGTAATGTGATCTGGGTCATTAATTAATTTGCTCTTGTTGCTAAGGTCAAACACAAGAATGTTACAGCCTCTTTGTCTTGGGGTAATGTAACCTTGTTCATTAATTAATTTGCTCTCGTAGCTAAGGTCAAACACAATAATGTTACATCCACTTTGTCTTGGGGTAATGTGACCTGGTTCATTAATTAATTTGCTCTTGTTGTTAAGGTCAAACACAATAATGTTACAGCCTCTTTGTCTTGGGGTAATGTGACCTGGGTCATTAATTAATTTGCTCTTGTTGCTAAGGTCAAACACAAGAATGTTACAGCAACTTTGTCTTGGGGTAATTTGACCAGGGTCATTAATTAATTTACTCTTGCTGTTAAGGTCAAAAACAAGAATGTTACAGCCTCTTTGTCTTGGGGTAATGTGACCTGGGTCAATAATTAATTTGTTCTTGTTGCTAAGTTCAAACACAAGAATGTTACAGCCTCTTTGTCTTGGGGTAATGTGACCTGGGTCATTAATTAATTTGCTCTTGTTGCTAAGGTCAAAAACGAGAATGTTACAGCCTCTTTTTCTTGGGGTAATGTAACCTGGTTCATTAATTAATTTGCTCTTGTTGCTAAGGTCAAAAACAAGAATGTTACAGCCTCTTTGTCTTGGGGTAATGTGACCTGGGTCATTAATTAATTTGCTCTTGTTGCTAAGGTCAAACACAAGAATGTTACAGCCACTTTGTCTTGGGGTAATGTGATCTGGGTCATTAATTAATTTGCTCTTGTTGCTAAGGTCAAAAACAAGAATGTTACAGCCTCTTTGTCTTGGGGTAATGTGATCTGGGTCATTAATTAATTTGCTCTTGTTGCTAAGGTCAAACACAAGAATGTTACAGCCTCTTTGTCTTGGGGTAATGTAACCTTGTTCATTAATTAATTTGCTCTCGTAGCTAAGGTCAAACACAATAATGTTACATCCACTTTGTCTTGGGGTAATGTGACCTGGTTCATTAATTAATTTGCTCTTGTTGTTAAGGTCAAACACAATAATGTTACAGCCTCTTTGTCTTGGGGTAATGTGACCTGGGTCATTAATTAATTTGCTCTTGTTGCTAAGGTCAAACACAAGAATGTTACAGCAACTTTGTCTTGGGGTAATTTGACCAGGGTCATTAATTAATTTACTCTTGCTGTTAAGGTCAAAAACAAGAATGTTACAGCCTCTTTGTCTTGGGGTAATGTGACCTGGGTCAATAATTAATTTGTTCTTGTTGCTAAGTTCAAACACAAGAATGTTACAGCCTCTTTGTCTTGGGGTAATGTGACCTGGGTCATTAATTAATTTGCTCTTGTTGCTAAGGTCAAAAACAAGAATGTTACAGCCACTTTGTCTTGGGGTAATGTAACCTGGTTCATTAATTAATTTGCTCTTTATGCTAAGGTCAAAAACAATAATGTTACAGCCTCTTTGTCTTGGGGTAATGTGACCTGGGTCACTAATTAATTTGCTCTTGTTGCTAAGGTCAAACAAAAGAATGTTACAGCCACTTTGTCTTGGGGTAATGTGATATGGGTCTTTAATTAATTTGCTCTTGTTGCTAAGGTCAAACAAAAGAATGTTACAGCCTCTTTGTCTTGGGGTAATGTGACCTGGGTCAATAATTAATTTGTTCTTGTTGCTAAGGTCAAACACAAGAATGTTACAGCCACTTTGTCTTGGGGTAATGTGACCTGGGTCAATAATTAATTTGCTCTTGTTGCTAAGTTCAAACAAAAGAATGTTACAGCCTCTTTGTCTTGGGGTAATGTGACCTGGGTCATTAATTAATTTGCTCTTGTTGCTAAGGTCAAACACAAGAATGTTACAGCCACTTTGTCTTGGGGTAATGTGATCTGGGTCATTAATTAATTTGCTCTTGTTGCTAAGGTCAAAAACAAGAATGTTACAGCCTCTTTGTCTTGGGGTAATGTGATCTGGGTCATTAATTAATTTGCTCTTGTTGCTAAGGTCAAACACAAGAATGTTACAGCCTCTTTGTCTTGGGGTAATGTAACCTTGTTCATTAATTAATTTGCTCTCGTAGCTAAGGTCAAACACAATAATGTTACATCCACTTTGTCTTGGGGTAATGTGACCTGGTTCATTAATTAATTTGCTCTTGTTGTTAAGGTCAAACACAATAATGTTACAGCCTCTTTGTCTTGGGGTAATGTGACCTGGGTCATTAATTAATTTGCTCTTGTTGCTAAGGTCAAACACAAGAATGTTACAGCAACTTTGTCTTGGGGTAATTTGACCTGGGTCAATAATTAATTTGTTCTTGTTGCTAAGTTCAAACACAAGAATGTTACAGCCTCTTTGTCTTGGGGTAATGTGACCTGGGTCATTAATTAATTTGCTCTTGTTGCTAAGGTCAAAAACAAGAATGTTACAGCCACTTTGTCTTGGGGTAATGTAACCTGGTTCATTAATTAATTTGCTCTTTATGCTAAGGTCAAAAACAATAATGTTACAGCCTCTTTGTCTTGGGGTAATGTGACCTGGGTCACTAATTAATTTGCTCTTGTTGCTAAGGTCAAACAAAAGAATGTTACAGCCACTTTGTCTTGGGGTAATGTGATATGGGTCATTAATTAATTTGCTCTTGTTGCTAAGGTCAAACAAAAGAATGTTACAGCCTCTTTGTCTTGGGGTAATGTGACCTGGGTCAATAATTAATTTGCTCTTGTTGCTAAGGTCAAACAAAAGAATGTTACAGCCTCTTTGTCTTGGGGTAATGTGATATGGGTCATTAATTAATTTGCTCTTGTTGCTAAGGTCAAACACAAGAATGTTACAGCCTCTTTGTCTTGGGGTAATGTGATATGGGTCATTAATTAATTTGCTCTTGTTGCTAAGGTCAAACAAAAGAATGTTACAGCCTCTTTGTCTTGGGGTAATGTGACCTGGGTCAATAATTAATTTGTTCTTGTTGCTAAGGTCAAACAAAAGAATGTTACAGCCTCTTTGTCTTGGGGTAATGTGATCTGGGTCAATAATTAATTTGCTCTTGTTGCTAAGGTCAAACACAAGAATGTTACAGCCTCTTTGTCTTGGGGTAATATAACCTTGTTCATTAATTAATTTGCTCTCGTAGCTAAGGTCAAACACAATAATGTTACATCCACTTTGTCTTGGGGTAATGTGACCTGGTTCATTAATTAATTTGCTCTTGTTGTTAAGGTCAAACACAATAATGTTACAGCCTCTTTGTCTTGGGGTAATGTGACCTGGGTCATTAATTAATTTGCTCTTGTTGCTAAGGTCAAACACAAGAATGTTACAGCAACTTTGTCTTGGGGTAATTTGACCTGGGTCAATAATTAATTTGTTCTTGTTGCTAAGTTCAAACACAAGAATGTTACAGCCTCTTTGTCTTGGGGTAATGTGACCTGGGTCATTAATTAATTTGCTCTTGTTGCTAAGGTCAAAAACAAGAATGTTACAGCCACTTTGTCTTGGGGTAATGTAACCTGGTTCATTAATTAATTTGCTCTTTATGCTAAGGTCAAAAACAATAATGTTACAGCCTCTTTGTCTTGGGGTAATGTGACCTGGGTCACTAATTAATTTGCTCTTGTTGCTAAGGTCAAACAAAAGAATGTTACAGCCACTTTGTCTTGGGGTAATGTGATATGGGTCATTAATTAATTTGCTCTTGTTGCTAAGGTCAAACAAAAGAATGTTACAGCCTCTTTGTCTTGGGGTAATGTGACCTGGGTCAATAATTAATTTGCTCTTGTTGCTAAGGTCAAACAAAAGAATGTTACAGCCTCTTTGTCTTGGGGTAATGTGATATGGGTCATTAATTAATTTGCTCTTGTTGCTAAGGTCAAACACAAGAATGTTACAGCCTCTTTGTCTTGGGGTAATGTGATATGGGTCATTAATTAATTTGCTCTTGTTGCTAAGGTCAAACAAAAGAATGTTACAGCCTCTTTGTCTTGGGGTAATGTGACCTGGGTCAATAATTAATTTGTTCTTGTTGCTAAGGTCAAACAAAAGAATGTTACAGCCTCTTTGTCTTGGGGTAATGTAATATGGGTCAATAATTAATTTGCTCTTGTTGCTAAGGTCAAACAAAAGAATGTTACAGCCTCTTTGTCTTGGGGTAATGTGATATGGGTCATTAATTAATTTGCTCTTGTTGCTAAGGTCAAACAAAAGAATGTTACAGCCTCTTTGTCTTGGGGTAATGTGATATGGGTCATTAATTAATTTGCTCTTGTTGCTAAGGTCAAACAAAAGAATGTTACAGCCTCTTTGTCTTGGGGTAATGTGACCTTGGTCAATAATTAATTTGTTCTTGTTGCTAAGGTCAAACACAAGAAGGTTACAGCCTCTTTGTCTTGGGGTAATTTGACCAGGGTCATTAATTAATTTACTCTTGCTGTTAAGGTCAAACACAAGATTGTTACAGCCTCTTTGTCTTGGGGTAATGTGACCTGGGTCAATAATTAATTTGCTCTTGTTGCTAAGGTCAAACACAAGAATGTTACAGCAACTTTGTCTTGGGGTAATTTGACCAGGGTCATTAATTAATTTACTCTTGCTGTTAAGGTCAAAAACAAGAATGTAACAGCCTCTTTGTCTTGGGGTAATGTGATCTGGGTCATTAATTAATTTGCTCTTGTTGCTAAGGTCAAACACAAGAATGTTACAGCCTCTTTGTCTTGGGGTAATGTAACCTTGTTCATTAATTAATTTGCTCTCGTAGCTAAGGTCAAACACAATAATGTTACATCCACTTTGTCTTGGGGTAATGTGACCTGGTTCATTAATTAATTTGCTCTTGTTGTTAAGGTCAAACACAATAATGTTACAGCCTCTTTGTCTTGGGGTAATGTGATATGGGTCATTAATTAATTTGCTCTTGTTGCTAAGGTCAAACAAAAGAATGTTACAGCCTCTTTGTCTTGGGGTAATGTGACCTGGGTCAATAATTAATTTGTTCTTGTTGCTAAGGTCAAACAAAAGAATGTTACAGCCTCTTTGTCTTGGGGTAATGTAATATCGGTCAATAATTAATTTGCTCTTGTTGCTAAGGTCAAACAAAAGAATGTTACAGCCTCTTTGTCTTGGGGTAATGTGATATGGGTCATTAATTAATTTGCTCTTGTTGCTAAGGTCAAACAAAAGAATGTTACAGCCTCTTTGTCTTGGGGTAATGTGATATGGGTCATTAATTAATTTGCTGTTGTTGCTAAGGTCAAACAAAAGAATGTTACAGCCTCTTTGTCTTGGGGTAATGTGACCTTGGTCAATAATTAATTTGTTCTTGTTGCTAAGGTCAAACACAAGAAGGTTACAGCCTCTTTGTCTTGGGGTAATTTGACCAGGGTCATTAATTAATTTACTCTTGCTGTTAAGGTCAAACACAAGATTGTTACAGCCTCTTTGTCTTGGGGTAATGTGACCTGGGTCAATAATTAATTTGCTCTTGTTGCTAAGGTCAAACACAAGAATGTTACAGCCTCTTTGTCTTGGGGTAATGTGACCTGGGTCATTAATTAATTTGCTCTTGTTGCTAAGGTCAAACACAAGAATGTTACAGCCACTTTGTCTTGGGGTAATGTGATCTGGGTCATTAATTAATTTGCTCTTGTTGCTAAGGTCAAAAACAAGAATGTTACAGCCTCTTTGTCTTGGGGTAATGTGATCTGGGTCATTAATTAATTTGCTCTTGTTGCTAAGGTCAAACACAAGAATGTTACAGCCTCTTTGTCTTGGGGTAATGTAACCTTGTTCATTAATTAATTTGCTCTCGTAGCTAAGGTCAAACACAATAATGTTACATCCACTTTGTCTTGGGGTAATGTGACCTGGTTCATTAATTAATTTGCTCTTGTTGTTAAGGTCAAACACAATAATGTTACAGCCTCTTTGTCTTGGGGTAATGTGACCTGGGTCATTAATTAATTTGCTCTTGTTGCTAAGGTCAAACACAAGAATGTTACAGCAACTTTGTCTTGGGGTAATTTGACCAGGGTCATTAATTAATTTACTCTTGCTGTTAAGGTCAAAAACAAGAATGTTACAGCCTCTTTGTCTTGGGGTAATGTGACCTGGGTCAATAATTAATTTGTTCTTGTTGCTAAGTTCAAACACAAGAATGTTACAGCCTCTTTGTCTTGGGGTAATGTGACCTGGGTCATTAATTAATTTGCTCTTGTTGCTAAGGTCAAAAACGAGAATGTTACAGCCTCTTTTTCTTGGGGTAATGTAACCTGGTTCATTAATTAATTTGCTCTTGTTGCTAAGGTCAAAAACAAGAATGTTACAGCCTCTTTGTCTTGGGGTAATGTGACCTGGGTCATTAATTAATTTGCTCTTGTTGCTAAGGTCAAACACAAGAATGTTACAGCCACTTTGTCTTGGGGTAATGTGATCTGGGTCATTAATTAATTTGCTCTTGTTGCTAAGGTCAAAAACAAGAATGTTACAGCCTCTTTGTCTTGGGGTAATGTGATCTGGGTCATTAATTAATTTGCTCTTGTTGCTAAGGTCAAACACAAGAATGTTACAGCCTCTTTGTCTTGGGGTAATGTAACCTTGTTCATTAATTAATTTGCTCTCGTAGCTAAGGTCAAACACAATAATGTTACATCCACTTTGTCTTGGGGTAATGTGACCTGGTTCATTAATTAATTTGCTCTTGTTGTTAAGGTCAAACACAATAATGTTACAGCCTCTTTGTCTTGGGGTAATGTGACCTGGGTCATTAATTAATTTGCTCTTGTTGCTAAGGTCAAACACAAGAATGTTACAGCAACTTTGTCTTGGGGTAATTTGACCAGGGTCATTAATTAATTTACTCTTGCTGTTAAGGTCAAAAACAAGAATGTTACAGCCTCTTTGTCTTGGGGTAATGTGACCTGGGTCAATAATTAATTTGTTCTTGTTGCTAAGTTCAAACACAAGAATGTTACAGCCTCTTTGTCTTGGGGTAATGTGACCTGGGTCATTAATTAATTTGCTCTTGTTGCTAAGGTCAAAAACAAGAATGTTACAGCCACTTTGTCTTGGGGTAATGTAACCTGGTTCATTAATTAATTTGCTCTTTATGCTAAGGTCAAAAACAATAATGTTACAGCCTCTTTGTCTTGGGGTAATGTGACCTGGGTCACTAATTAATTTGCTCTTGTTGCTAAGGTCAAACAAAAGAATGTTACAGCCACTTTGTCTTGGGGTAATGTGATATGGGTCTTTAATTAATTTGCTCTTGTTGCTAAGGTCAAACAAAAGAATGTTACAGCCTCTTTGTCTTGGGGTAATGTGACCTGGGTCAATAATTAATTTGTTCTTGTTGCTAAGGTCAAACACAAGAATGTTACAGCCACTTTGTCTTGGGGTAATGTGACCTGGGTCAATAATTAATTTGCTCTTGTTGCTAAGGTCAAACAAAAGAATGTTACAGCCTCTTTGTCTTGGGGTAATGTGACCTGGGTCATTAATTAATTTGCTCTTGTTGCTAAGGTCAAACACAAGAATGTTACAGCCACTTTGTCTTGGGGTAATGTGATCTGGGTCATTAATTAATTTGCTCTTGTTGCTAAGGTCAAAAACAAGAATGTTACAGCCTCTTTGTCTTGGGGTAATGTGATCTGGGTCATTAATTAATTTGCTCTTGTTGCTAAGGTCAAACACAAGAATGTTACAGCCTCTTTGTCTTGGGGTAATGTAACCTTGTTCATTAATTAATTTGCTCTCGTAGCTAAGGTCAAACACAATAATGTTACATCCACTTTGTCTTGGGGTAATGTGACCTGGTTCATTAATTAATTTGCTCTTGTTGTTAAGGTCAAACACAATAATGTTACAGCCTCTTTGTCTTGGGGTAATGTGACCTGGGTCATTAATTAATTTGCTCTTGTTGCTAAGGTCAAACACAAGAATGTTACAGCAACTTTGTCTTGGGGTAATTTGACCAGGGTCATTAATTAATTTACTCTTGCTGTTAAGGTCAAAAACAAGAATGTTACAGCCTCTTTGTCTTGGGGTAATGTGACCTGGGTCAATAATTAATTTGTTCTTGTTGCTAAGTTCAAACACAAGAATGTTACAGCCTCTTTGTCTTGGGGTAATGTGACCTGGGTCATTAATTAATTTGCTCTTGTTGCTAAGGTCAAAAACGAGAATGTTACAGCCTCTTTTTCTTGGGGTAATGTAACCTGGTTCATTAATTAATTTGCTCTTGTTGCTAAGGTCAAAAACAAGAATGTTACAGCCTCTTTGTCTTGGGGTAATGTGACCTGGGTCATTAATTAATTTGCTCTTGTTGCTAAGGTCAAACACAAGAATGTTACAGCCACTTTGTCTTGGGGTAATGTGATCTGGGTCATTAATTAATTTGCTCTTGTTGCTAAGGTCAAAAACAAGAATGTTACAGCCTCTTTGTCTTGGGGTAATGTGATCTGGGTCATTAATTAATTTGCTCTTGTTGCTAAGGTCAAACACAAGAATGTTACAGCCTCTTTGTCTTGGGGTAATGTAACCTTGTTCATTAATTAATTTGCTCTCGTAGCTAAGGTCAAACACAATAATGTTACATCCACTTTGTCTTGGGGTAATGTGACCTGGTTCATTAATTAATTTGCTCTTGTTGTTAAGGTCAAACACAATAATGTTACAGCCTCTTTGTCTTGGGGTAATGTGATATGGGTCATTAATTAATTTGCTCTTGTTGCTAAGGTCAAACAAAAGAATGTTACAGCCTCTTTGTCTTGGGGTAATGTGACCTGGGTCAATAATTAATTTGTTCTTGTTGCTAAGGTCAAACAAAAGAATGTTACAGCCTCTTTGTCTTGGGGTAATGTAATATGGGTCAATAATTAATTTGCTCTTGTTGCTAAGGTCAAACAAAAGAATGTTACAGCCTCTTTGTCTTGGGGTAATGTGATATGGGTCATTAATTAATTTGCTCTTGTTGCTAAGGTCAAACAAAAGAATGTTACAGCCTCTTTGTCTTGGGGTAATGTGATATGGGTCATTAATTAATTTGCTGTTGTTGCTAAGGTCAAACAAAAGAATGTTACAGCCTCTTTGTCTTGGGGTAATGTGACCTTGGTCAATAATTAATTTGTTCTTGTTGCTAAGGTCAAACACAAGAAGGTTACAGCCTCTTTGTCTTGGGGTAATTTGACCAGGGTCATTAATTAATTTACTCTTGCTGTTAAGGTCAAACACAAGATTGTTACAGCCTCTTTGTCTTGGGGTAATGTGACCTGGGTCAATAATTAATTTGCTCTTGTTGCTAAGGTCAAACACAAGAATGTTACAGCCTCTTTGTCTTGGGGTAATGTGAACTGGGTCATTAATTAATTTGCTCTTGTTGCTAAGGTCAAACACAAGAATGTTACAGCCACTTTGTCTTGGGGTAATGTGATCTGGGTCATTAATTAATTTGCTCTTGTTGCTAAGGTCAAAAACAAGAATGTTACAGCCTCTTTGTCTTGGGGTAATGTGATCTGGGTCATTAATTAATTTGCTCTTGTTGCTAAGGTCAAACACAAGAATGTTACAGCCTCTTTGTCTTGGGGTAATGTAACCTTGTTCATTAATTAATTTGCTCTCGTAGCTAAGGTCAAACACAATAATGTTACATCCACTTTGTCTTGGGGTAATGTGACCTGGTTCATTAATTAATTTGCTCTTGTTGTTAAGGTCAAACACAATAATGTTACAGCCTCTTTGTCTTGGGGTAATGTGACCTGGGTCATTAATTAATTTGCTCTTGTTGCTAAGGTCAAACACAAGAATGTTACAGCAACTTTGTCTTGGGGTAATTTGACCAGGGTCATTAATTAATTTACTCTTGCTGTTAAGGTCAAAAACAAGAATGTTACAGCCTCTTTGTCTTGGGGTAATGTGACCTGGGTCAATAATTAATTTGTTCTTGTTGCTAAGTTCAAACACAAGAATGTTACAGCCTCTTTGTCTTGGGGTAATGTGACCTGGGTCATTAATTAATTTGCTCTTGTTGCTAAGGTCAAAAACGAGAATGTTACAGCCTCTTTTTCTTGGGGTAATGTAACCTGGTTCATTAATTAATTTGCTCTTGTTGCTAAGGTCAAAAACAAGAATGTTACAGCCTCTTTGTCTTGGGGTAATGTGACCTGGGTCATTAATTAATTTGCTCTTGTTGCTAAGGTCAAACACAAGAATGTTACAGCCACTTTGTCTTGGGGTAATGTGATCTGGGTCATTAATTAATTTGCTCTTGTTGCTAAGGTCAAAAACAAGAATGTTACAGCCTCTTTGTCTTGGGGTAATGTGATCTGGGTCATTAATTAATTTGCTCTTGTTGCTAAGGTCAAACACAAGAATGTTACAGCCTCTTTGTCTTGGGGTAATGTAACCTTGTTCATTAATTAATTTGCTCTCGTAGCTAAGGTCAAACACAATAATGTTACATCCACTTTGTCTTGGGGTAATGTGACCTGGTTCATTAATTAATTTGCTCTTGTTGTTAAGGTCAAACACAATAATGTTACAGCCTCTTTGTCTTGGGGTAATGTGACCTGGGTCATTAATTAATTTGCTCTTGTTGCTAAGGTCAAACACAAGAATGTTACAGCAACTTTGTCTTGGGGTAATTTGACCAGGGTCATTAATTAATTTACTCTTGCTGTTAAGGTCAAAAACAAGAATGTTACAGCCTCTTTGTCTTGGGGTAATGTGACCTGGGTCAATAATTAATTTGTTCTTGTTGCTAAGTTCAAACACAAGAATGTTACAGCCTCTTTGTCTTGGGGTAATGTGACCTGGGTCATTAATTAATTTGCTCTTGTTGCTAAGGTCAAAAACAAGAATGTTACAGCCACTTTGTCTTGGGGTAATGTAACCTGGTTCATTAATTAATTTGCTCTTTATGCTAAGGTCAAAAACAATAATGTTACAGCCTCTTTGTCTTGGGGTAATGTGACCTGGGTCACTAATTAATTTGCTCTTGTTGCTAAGGTCAAACAAAAGAATGTTACAGCCACTTTGTCTTGGGGTAATGTGATATGGGTCTTTAATTAATTTGCTCTTGTTGCTAAGGTCAAACAAAAGAATGTTACAGCCTCTTTGTCTTGGGGTAATGTGACCTGGGTCAATAATTAATTTGTTCTTGTTGCTAAGGTCAAACACAAGAATGTTACAGCCACTTTGTCTTGGGGTAATGTGACCTGGGTCAATAATTAATTTGCTCTTGTTGCTAAGGTCAAACAAAAGAATGTTACAGCCTCTTTGTCTTGGGGTAATGTGACCTGGGTCATTAATTAATTTGCTCTTGTTGCTAAGGTCAAACACAAGAATGTTACAGCCACTTTGTCTTGGGGTAATGTGATCTGGGTCATTAATTAATTTGCTCTTGTTGCTAAGGTCAAACACAATAATGTTACAGCCTCTTTGTCTTGGGGTAATGTGACCTGGGTCATTAATTAATTTGCTCTTGTTGCTAAGGTCAAACACAATAATGTTACAGCCTCTTTGTCTTGGGGTAATGTGACCTGGTTCATTAATTAATTTGCTCTTGTTGTTAAGGTCAAACACAATAATGTTACAGCCTCTTTGTCTTGGGGTAATGTGACCTGGGTCATTAATTAATTTGCTCTTGTTGCTAAGGTCAAACACAAGAATGTTACAGCAACTTTGTCTTGGGGTAATTTGACCAGGGTCATTAATTAATTTACTCTTGCTGTTAAGGTCAAAAACAAGAATGTTACAGCCTCTTTGTCTTGGGGTAATGTGACCTGGGTCAATAATTAATTTGTTCTTGTTGCTAAGTTCAAACACAAGAATGTTACAGCCTCTTTGTCTTGGGGTAATGTGACCTGGGTCATTAATTAATTTGCTCTTGTTGCTAAGGTCAAAAACGAGAATGTTACAGCCTCTTTTTCTTGGGGTAATGTAACCTGGTTCATTAATTAATTTGCTCTTGTTGCTAAGGTCAAAAACAAGAATGTTACAGCCTCTTTGTCTTGGGGTAATGTGACCTGGGTCATTAATTAATTTGCTCTTGTTGCTAAGGTCAAACACAAGAATGTTACAGCCACTTTGTCTTGGGGTAATGTGATCTGGGTCATTAATTAATTTGCTCTTGTTGCTAAGGTCAAAAACAAGAATGTTACAGCCTCTTTGTCTTGGGGTAATGTGATCTGGGTCATTAATTAATTTGCTCTTGTTGCTAAGGTCAAACACAAGAATGTTACAGCCTCTTTGTCTTGGGGTAATGTAACCTTGTTCATTAATTAATTTGCTCTCGTAGCTAAGGTCAAACACAATAATGTTACATCCACTTTGTCTTGGGGTAATGTGACCTGGTTCATTAATTAATTTGCTCTTGTTGTTAAGGTCAAACACAATAATGTTACAGCCTCTTTGTCTTGGGGTAATGTGACCTGGGTCATTAATTAATTTGCTCTTGTTGCTAAGGTCAAACACAAGAATGTTACAGCAACTTTGTCTTGGGGTAATTTGACCAGGGTCATTAATTAATTTACTCTTGCTGTTAAGGTCAAAAACAAGAATGTTACAGCCTCTTTGTCTTGGGGTAATGTGACCTGGGTCAATAATTAATTTGTTCTTGTTGCTAAGTTCAAACACAAGAATGTTACAGCCTCTTTGTCTTGGGGTAATGTGACCTGGGTCATTAATTAATTTGCTCTTGTTGCTAAGGTCAAAAACAAGAATGTTACAGCCACTTTGTCTTGGGGTAATGTAACCTGGTTCATTAATTAATTTGCTCTTTATGCTAAGGTCAAAAACAATAATGTTACAGCCTCTTTGTCTTGGGGTAATGTGACCTGGGTCACTAATTAATTTGCTCTTGTTGCTAAGGTCAAACAAAAGAATGTTACAGCCACTTTGTCTTGGGGTAATGTGATATGGGTCTTTAATTAATTTGCTCTTGTTGCTAAGGTCAAACAAAAGAATGTTACAGCCTCTTTGTCTTGGGGTAATGTGACCTGGGTCAATAATTAATTTGTTCTTGTTGCTAAGGTCAAACACAAGAATGTTACAGCCACTTTGTCTTGGGGTAATGTGACCTGGGTCAATAATTAATTTGCTCTTGTTGCTAAGGTCAAACAAAAGAATGTTACAGCCTCTTTGTCTTGGGGTAATGTGACCTGGGTCATTAATTAATTTGCTCTTGTTGCTAAGGTCAAACACAAGAATGTTACAGCCACTTTGTCTTGGGGTAATGTGATCTGGGTCATTAATTAATTTGCTCTTGTTGCTAAGGTCAAAAACAAGAATGTTACAGCCTCTTTGTCTTGGGGTAATGTGATCTGGGTCATTAATTAATTTGCTCTTGTTGCTAAGGTCAAACACAAGAATGTTACAGCCTCTTTGTCTTGGGGTAATGTAACCTTGTTCATTAATTAATTTGCTCTCGTAGCTAAGGTCAAACACAATAATGTTACATCCACTTTGTCTTGGGGTAATGTGACCTGGTTCATTAATTAATTTGCTCTTGTTGTTAAGGTCAAACACAATAATGTTACAGCCTCTTTGTCTTGGGGTAATGTGACCTGGGTCATTAATTAATTTGCTCTTGTTGCTAAGGTCAAACACAAGAATGTTACAGCAACTTTGTCTTGGGGTAATTTGACCTGGGTCAATAATTAATTTGTTCTTGTTGCTAAGTTCAAACACAAGAATGTTACAGCCTCTTTGTCTTGGGGTAATGTGACCTGGGTCATTAATTAATTTGCTCTTGTTGCTAAGGTCAAAAACAAGAATGTTACAGCCACTTTGTCTTGGGGTAATGTAACCTGGTTCATTAATTAATTTGCTCTTTATGCTAAGGTCAAAAACAATAATGTTACAGCCTCTTTGTCTTGGGGTAATGTGACCTGGGTCACTAATTAATTTGCTCTTGTTGCTAAGGTCAAACAAAAGAATGTTACAGCCACTTTGTCTTGGGGTAATGTGATATGGGTCATTAATTAATTTGCTCTTGTTGCTAAGGTCAAACAAAAGAATGTTACAGCCTCTTTGTCTTGGGGTAATGTGACCTGGGTCAATAATTAATTTGCTCTTGTTGCTAAGGTCAAACAAAAGAATGTTACAGCCTCTTTGTCTTGGGGTAATGTGATATGGGTCATTAATTAATTTGCTCTTGTTGCTAAGGTCAAACACAAGAATGTTACAGCCTCTTTGTCTTGGGGTAATGTGATATGGGTCATTAATTAATTTGCTCTTGTTGCTAAGGTCAAACAAAAGAATGTTACAGCCTCTTTGTCTTGGGGTAATGTGACCTGGGTCAATAATTAATTTGTTCTTGTTGCTAAGGTCAAACAAAAGAACGTTACAGCCTCTTTGTCTTGGGGTAATGTGATCTGGGTCAATAATTAATTTGCTCTTGTTGCTAAGGTCAAACACAAGAATGTTACAGCCTCTTTGTCTTGGGGTAATGTAACCTTGTTCATTAATTAATTTGCTCTCGTAGCTAAGGTCAAACACAATAATGTTACATCCACTTTGTCTTTGTGTAATGTGACCTGGTTCATTAATTAATTTGCTCTTGTTGTTAAGGTCAAACACAATAATGTTACAGCCTCTTTGTCTTGGGGTAATGTGACCTGGGTCATTAATTAATTTGCTCTTGTTGCTAAGGTCAAACACAAGAATGTTACAGCAACTTTGTCTTGGGGTAATTTGACCTGGGTCAATAATTAATTTGTTCTTGTTGCTAAGTTCAAACACAAGAATGTTACAGCCTCTTTGTCTTGGGGTAATGTGACCTGGGTCATTAATTAATTTGCTCTTGTTGCTAAGGTCAAAAACAAGAATGTTACAGCCACTTTGTCTTGGGGTAATGTAACCTGGTTCATTAATTAATTTGCTCTTTATGCTAAGGTCAAAAACAATAATGTTACAGCCTCTTTGTCTTGGGGTAATGTGACCTGGGTCACTAATTAATTTGCTCTTGTTGCTAAGGTCAAACAAAAGAATGTTACAGCCACTTTGTCTTGGGGTAATGTGATATGGGTCATTAATTAATTTGCTCTTGTTGCTAAGGTCAAACAAAAGAATGTTACAGCCTCTTTGTCTTGGGGTAATGTGACCTGGGTCAATAATTAATTTGCTCTTGTTGCTAAGGTCAAACAAAAGAATGTTACAGCCTCTTTGTCTTGGGGTAATGTGATATGGGTCATTAATTAATTTGCTCTTGTTGCTAAGGTCAAACACAAGAATGTTACAGCCTCTTTGTCTTGGGGTAATGTGATATGGGTCATTAATTAATTTGCTCTTGTTGCTAAGGTCAAACAAAAGAATGTTACAGCCTCTTTGTCTTGGGGTAATGTGACCTGGGTCAATAATTAATTTGTTCTTGTTGCTAAGGTCAAACAAAAGAATGTTACAGCCTCTTTGTCTTGGGGTAATGTAATATGGGTCAATAATTAATTTGCTCTTGTTGCTAAGGTCAAACAAAAGAATGTTACAGCCTCTTTGTCTTGGGGTAATGTGATATGGGTCATTAATTAATTTGCTCTTGTTGCTAAGGTCAAACAAAAGAATGTTACAGCCTCTTTGTCTTGGGGTAATGTGATATGGGTCATTAATTAATTTGCTCTTGTTGCTAAGGTCAAACAAAAGAATGTTACAGCCTCTTTGTCTTGGGGTAATGTGACCTTGGTCAATAATTAATTTGTTCTTGTTGCTAAGGTCAAACACAAGAAGGTTACAGCCTCTTTGTCTTGGGGTAATTTGACCAGGGTCATTAATTAATTTACTCTTGCTGTTAAGGTCAAACACAAGATTGTTACAGCCTCTTTGTCTTGGGGTAATGTGACCTGGGTCAATAATTAATTTGCTCTTGTTGCTAAGGTCAAACACAAGAATGTTACAGCAACTTTGTCTTGGGGTAATTTGACCAGGGTCATTAATTAATTTACTCTTGCTGTTAAGGTCAAAAACAAGAATGTAACAGCCTCTTTGTCTTGGGGTAATGTGACCTGGGTCAATAATTAATTTGCTCTTGTTGCTAAGTTCAAACACAAGAATGTTACAGCCTCTTTGTCTTGGGGTAATGTGACCTGGGTCATTAATTAATTTGCTCTTGTTGCTAAGGTCAAAAACAAGAATGTTACAGCCACTTTGTCTTGGGGTAATGTGACCTGGGTCATTAATTAATTTGCTCTTGTTGCTAAGGTCAAAAACGAGAATGTTACAGCCTCTTTGTCTTGGGGTAATGTAACCTGGTTCATTAATTAATTTGCTCTTGTTGCTAAGGTCAAAAACAAGAATGTTACAGCCTCTTTGTCTTGGGGTAATGTGACCTGGGTCATTAATTAATTTGCTCTTGTTGCTAAGGTCAAACACAAGAATGTTACAGCCACTTTGTCTTGGGGTAATGTGATCTGGGTCATTAATTAATTTGCTCTTGTTGCTAAGGTCAAAAACAAGAATGTTACAGCCTCTTTGTCTTGGGGTAATGTGATCTGGGTCATTAATTAATTTGCTCTTGTTGCTAAGGTCAAACACAAGAATGTTACAGCCTCTTTGTCTTGGGGTAATGTAACCTTGTTCATTAATTAATTTGCTCTCGTAGCTAAGGTCAAACACAATAATGTTACATCCACTTTGTCTTGGGGTAATGTGACCTGGTTCATTAATTAATTTGCTCTTGTTGTTAAGGTCAAACACAATAATGTTACAGCCTCTTTGTCTTGGGGTAATGTGACCTGGGTCATTAATTAATTTGCTCTTGTTGCTAAGGTCAAACACAAGAATGTTACAGCAACTTTGTCTTGGGGTAATTTGACCAGGGTCATTAATTAATTTACTCTTGCTGTTAAGGTCAAAAACAAGAATGTTACAGCCTCTTTGTCTTGGGGTAATGTGACCTGGGTCAATAATTAATTTGTTCTTGTTGCTAAGTTCAAACACAAGAATGTTACAGCCTCTTTGTCTTGGGGTAATGTGACCTGGGTCATTAATTAATTTGCTCTTGTTGCTAAGGTCAAAAACAAGAATGTTACAGCCACTTTGTCTTGGGGTAATGTAACCTGGTTCATTAATTAATTTGCTCTTTATGCTAAGGTCAAAAACAATAATGTTACAGCCTCTTTGTCTTGGGGTAATGTGACCTGGGTCACTAATTAATTTGCTCTTGTTGCTAAGGTCAAACAAAAGAATGTTACAGCCACTTTGTCTTGGGGTAATGTGATATGGGTCATTAATTAATTTGCTCTTGTTGCTAAGGTCAAACAAAAGAATGTTACAGCCTCTTTGTCTTGGGGTAATGTGACCTGGGTCAATAATTAATTTGCTCTTGTTGCTAAGGTCAAACAAAAGAATGTTACAGCCTCTTTGTCTTGGGGTAATGTGATATGGGTCATTAATTAATTTGCTCTTGTTGCTAAGGTCAAACACAAGAATGTTACAGCCTCTTTGTCTTGGGGTAATGTGATATGGGTCATTAATTAATTTGCTCTTGTTGCTAAGGTCAAACACAAGAATGTTACAGCAACTTTGTCTTGGGGTAATTTGACCTGGGTCAATAATTAATTTTTTCTTGTTGCTAAGTTCAAACACAAGAATGTTACAGCCTCTTTGTCTTGGGGTAATGTGATATGGGTCTTTAATTAATTTGCTCTTGTTGCTAAGGTCAAACAAAAGAATGTTACAGCCTCTTTGTCTTGGGGTAATGTGACCTGGGTCAATAATTAATTTGTTCTTGTTGCTAAGGTCAAACACAAGAATGTTACAGCAACTTTGTCTTGGGGTAATTTGACCAGGGTCATTAATTAATTTACTCTTGCTGTTAAGGTCAAAAACAAGAATGTAACAGCCTCTTTGTCTTGGGGTAATGTGACCTGGGTCAATAATTAATTTGCTCTTGTTGCTAAGGTCAAACAAAAGAATGTTACAGCCTCTTTGTCTTGGGGTAATGTGATATGGGTCATTAATTAATTTGCTCTTGTTGCTAAGGTCAAACAAAAGAATGTTACAGCCTCTTTGTCTTGGGGTAATGTGATATGGGTCATTAATTAATTTGCTCTTGTTGCTAAGGTCAAACAAAAGAATGTTACAGCCTCTTTGTCTTGGGGTAATGTGACCTTGGTCAATAATTAATTTGTTCTTGTTGCTAAGGTCAAACACAAGAAGGTTACAGCCTCTTAGTCTTGGGGTAATTTGACCAGGGTCATTAATTAATTTACTCTTGCTGTTAAGGTCAAACACAAGATTGTTACAGCCTCTTTGTCTTGGGGTAATGTGACCTGGGTCAATAATTAATTTGCTCTTGTTGCTAAGGTCAAACACAAGAATGTTACAGCAACTTTGTCTTGGGGTAATTTGACCAGGGTCATTAATTAATTTACTCTTGCTGTTAAGGTCAAAAACAAGAATGTAACAGCCTCTTTGTCTTGGGGTAATGTGACCTGGGTCAATAATTAATTTGCTCTTGTTGCTAAGTTCAAACACAAGAATGTTACAGCCTCTTTGTCTTGGGGTAATGTGACCTGGGTCATTAATTAATTTGCTCTTGTTGCTAAGGTCAAAAACAAGAATGTTACAGCCACTTTGTCTTGGGGTAATGTGACCTGGGTCATTAATTAATTTGCTCTTGTTGCTAAGGTCAAAAACGAGAATGTTACAGCCTCTTTGTCTTGGGGTAATGTAACCTGGTTCATTAATTAATTTGCTCTTGTTGCTAAGGTCAAAAACAAGAATGTTACAGCCTCTTTGTCTTGGGGTAATGTGACCTGGGTCATTAATTAATTTGCTCTTGTTGCTAAGGTCAAACACAAGAATGTTAAAGCCACTTTGTCTTGGGGTAATGTGATCTGGGTCATTAATTAATTTGCTCTTGTTGCTAAGGTCAAAAACAAGAATGTTACAGCCTCTTTGTCTTGGGGTAATGTGATCTGGGTCATTAATTAATTTGCTCTTGTTGCTAAGGTCAAACACAAGAATGTTACAGCCTCTTTGTCTTGGGGTAATGTAACCTTGTTCATTAATTAATTTGCTCTCGTAGCTAAGGTCAAACACAATAATGTTACATCCACTTTGTCTTGGGGTAATGTGACCTGGTTCATTAATTAATTTGCTCTTGTTGTTAAGGTCAAACACAATAATGTTACAGCCTCTTTGTCTTGGGGTAATGTGACCTGGGTCATTAATTAATTTGCTCTTGTTGCTAAGGTCAAACACAAGAATGTTACAGCAACTTTGTCTTGGGGTAATTTGACCAGGGTCATTAATTAATTTACTCTTGCTGTTAAGGTCAAAAACAAGAATGTTACAGCCTCTTTGTCTTGGGGTAATGTGACCTGGGTCAATAATTAATTTGTTCTTGTTGCTAAGTTCAAACACAAGAATGTTACAGCCTCTTTGTCTTGGGGTAATGTGACCTGGGTCATTAATTAATTTGCTCTTGTTGCTAAGGTCAAAAACAAGAATGTTACAGCCACTTTGTCTTGGGGTAATGTAACCTGGTTCATTAATTAATTTGCTCTTTATGCTAAGGTCAAAAACAATAATGTTACAGCCTCTTTGTCTTGGGGTAATGTGACCTGGGTCACTAATTAATTTGCTCTTGTTGCTAAGGTCAAACAAAAGAATGTTACAGCCACTTTGTCTTGGGGTAATGTGATATGGGTCATTAATTAATTTGCTCTTGTTGCTAAGGTCAAACAAAAGAATGTTACAGCCTCTTTGTCTTGGGGTAATGTGACCTGGGTCAATAATTAATTTGCTCTTGTTGCTAAGGTCAAACAAAAGAATGTTACAGCCTCTTTGTCTTGGGGTAATGTGATATGGGTCATTAATTAATTTGCTCTTGTTGCTAAGGTCAAACACAAGAATGTTACAGCCTCTTTGTCTTGGGGTAATGTGATATGGGTCATTAATTAATTTGCTCTTGTTGCTAAGGTCAAACAAAAGAATGTTACAGCCTCTTTGTCTTGGGGTAATGTGACCTGGGTCAATAATTAATTTGTTCTTGTTGCTAAGGTCAAACAAAAGAATGTTACAGCCTCTTTGTCTTGGGGTAATGTAATATGGGTCAATAATTAATTTGCTCTTGTTGCTAAGGTCAAACAAAAGAATGTTACAGCCTCTTTGTCTTGGGGTAATGTGATATGGGTCATTAATTAATTTGCTCTTGTTGCTAAGGTCAAACAAAAGAATGTTACAGCCTCTTTGTCTTGGGGTAATGTGATATGGGTCATTAATTAATTTGCTCTTGTTGCTAAGGTCAAACAAAAGAATGTTACAGCCTCTTTGTCTTGGGGTAATGTGACCTTGGTCAATAATTAATTTGTTCTTGTTGCTAAGGTCAAACACAAGAAGGTTACAGCCTCTTTGTCTTGGGGTAATTTGACCAGGGTCATTAATTAATTTACTCTTGCTGTTAAGGTCAAACACAAGATTGTTACAGCCTCTTTGTCTTGGGGTAATGTGACCTGGGTCAATAATTAATTTGCTCTTGTTGCTAAGGTCAAACACAAGAATGTTACAGCAACTTTGTCTTGGGGTAATTTGACCAGGGTCATTAATTAATTTACTCTTGCTGTTAAGGTCAAAAACAAGAATGTAACAGCCTCTTTGTCTTGGGGTAATGTGACCTGGGTCAATAATTAATTTGCTCTTGTTGCTAAGTTCAAACACAAGAATGTTACAGCCTCTTTGTCTTGGGGTAATGTGACCTGGGTCATTAATTAATTTGCTCTTGTTGCTAAGGTCAAAAACAAGAATGTTACAGCCACTTTGACTTGGGGTAATGTGACCTGGGTCATTAATTAATTTGCTCTTGTTGCTAAGGTCAAAAACGAGAATGTTACAGCCTCTTTGTCTTGGGGTAATGTAACCTGGTTCATTAATTAATTTGCTCTTGTTGCTAAGGTCAAAAACAAGAATGTTACAGCCTCTTTGTCTTGGGGTAATGTGACCTGGGTCATTAATTAATTTGCTCTTGTTGCTAAGGTCAAACACAAGAATGTTACAGCCACTTTGTCTTGGGGTAATGTGATCTGGGTCATTAATTAATTTGCTCTTGTTGCTAAGGTCAAAAACAAGAATGTTACAGCCTCTTTGTCTTGGGGTAATGTGATCTGGGTCATTAATTAATTTGCTCTTGTTGCTAAGGTCAAACACAAGAATGTTACAGCCTCTTTGTCTTGGGGTAATGTAACCTTGTTCATTAATTAATTTGCTCTCGTAGCTAAGGTCAAACACAATAATGTTACATCCACTTTGTCTTGGGGTAATGTGACCTGGTTCATTAATTAATTTGCTCTTGTTGTTAAGGTCAAACACAATAATGTTACAGCCTCTTTGTCTTGGGGTAATGTGACCTGGGTCATTAATTAATTTGCTCTTGTTGCTAAGGTCAAACACAAGAATGTTACAGCAACTTTGTCTTGGGGTAATTTGACCAGGGTCATTAATTAATTTACTCTTGCTGTTAAGGTCAAAAACAAGAATGTTACAGCCTCTTTGTCTTGGGGTAATGTGACCTGGGTCAATAATTAATTTGTTCTTGTTGCTAAGTTCAAACACAAGAATGTTACAGCCTCTTTGTCTTGGGGTAATGTGACCTGGGTCATTAATTAATTTGCTCTTGTTGCTAAGGTCAAAAACAAGAATGTTACAGCCACTTTGTCTTGGGGTAATGTAACCTGGTTCATTAATTAATTTGCTCTTTATGCTAAGGTCAAAAACAATAATGTTACAGCCTCTTTGTCTTGGGGTAATGTGACCTGGGTCACTAATTAATTTGCTCTTGTTGCTAAGGTCAAACAAAAGAATGTTACAGCCACTTTGTCTTGGGGTAATGTGATATGGGTCTTTAATTAATTTGCTCTTGTTGCTAAGGTCAAACAAAAGAATGTTACAGCCTCTTTGTCTTGGGGTAATGTGACCTGGGTCAATAATTAATTTGTTCTTGTTGCTAAGGTCAAACACAAGAATGTTACAGCAACTTTGTCTTGGGGTAATTTGACCAGGGTCATTAATTAATTTACTCTTGCTGTTAAGGTCAAAAACAAGAATGTAACAGCCTCTTTGTCTTGGGGTAATGTGACCTGGGTCAATAATTAATTTGCTCTTGTTGCTAAGGTCAAACAAAAGAATGTTACAGCCTCTTTGTCTTGGGGTAATGTGATATGGGTCATTAATTAATTTGCTCTTGTTGCTAAGGTCAAACAAAAGAATGTTACAGCCTCTTTGTCTTGGGGTAATGTGATATGGGTCATTAATTAATTTGCTCTTGTTGCTAAGGTCAAACAAAAGAATGTTACAGCCTCTTTGTCTTGGGGTAATGTGACCTTGGTCAATAATTAATTTGTTCTTGTTGCTAAGGTCAAACACAAGAAGGTTACAGCCTCTTAGTATTGGGGTAATTTGACCAGGGTCATTAATTAATTTACTCTTGCTGTTAAGGTCAAACACAAGATTGTTACAGCCTCTTTGTCTTGGGGTAATGTGACCTGGGTCAATAATTAATTTGCTCTTGTTGCTAAGGTCAAACACAAGAATGTTACAGCAACTTTGTCTTGGGGTAATTTGACCAGGGTCATTAATTAATTTACTCTTGCTGTTAAGGTCAAAAACAAGAATGTAACAGCCTCTTTGTCTTGGGGTAATGTGACCTGGGTCAATAATTAATTTGCTCTTGTTGCTAAGTTCAAACACAAGAATGTTACAGCCTCTTTGTCTTGGGGTAATGTGACCTGGGTCATTAATTAATTTGCTCTTGTTGCTAAGGTCAAAAACAAGAATGTTACAGCCACTTTGTCTTGGGGTAATGTGACCTGGGTCATTAATTAATTTGCTCTTGTTGCTAAGGTCAAAAACGAGAATGTTACAGCCTCTTTGTCTTGGGGTAATGTAACCTGGTTCATTAATTAATTTGCTCTTGTTGCTAAGGTCAAAAACAAGAATGTTACAGCCTCTTTGTCTTGGGGTAATGTGACCTGGGTCATTAATTAATTTGCTCTTGTTGCTAAGGTCAAACACAAGAATGTTAAAGCCACTTTGTCTTGGGGTAATGTGATCTGGGTCATTAATTAATTTGCTCTTGTTGCTAAGGTCAAAAACAAGAATGTTACAGCCTCTTTGTCTTGGGGTAATGTGATCTGGGTCATTAATTAATTTGCTCTTGTTGCTAAGGTCAAACACAAGAATGTTACAGCCTCTTTGTCTTGGGGTAATGTAACCTTGTTCATTAATTAATTTGCTCTCGTAGCTAAGGTCAAACACAATAATGTTACATCCACTTTGTCTTGGGGTAATGTGACCTGGTTCATTAATTAATTTGCTCTTGTTGTTAAGGTCAAACACAATAATGTTACAGCCTCTTTGTCTTGGGGTAATGTGATATGGGTCATTAATTAATTTGCTCTTGTTGCTAAGGTCAAACAAAAGAATGTTACAGCCTCTTTGTCTTGGGGTAATGTGACCTGGGTCAATAATTAATTTGTTCTTGTTGCTAAGGTCAAACAAAAGAATGTTACAGCCTCTTTGTCTTGGGGTAATGTAATATGGGTCAATAATTAATTTGCTCTTGTTGCTAAGGTCAAACAAAAGAATGTTACAGCCTCTTTGTCTTGGGGTAATGTGATATGGGTCATTAATTAATTTGCTCTTGTTGCTAAGGTCAAACAAAAGAATGTTACAGCCTCTTTGTCTTGGGGTAATGTGATATGGGTCATTAATTAATTTGCTCTTGTTGCTAAGGTCAAACAAAAGAATGTTACAGCCTCTTTGTCTTGGGGTAATGTGACCTTGGTCAATAATTAATTTGTTCTTGTTGCTAAGGTCAAACACAAGAAGGTTACAGCCTCTTTGTCTTGGGGTAATTTGACCAGGGTCATTAATTAATTTACTCTTGCTGTTAAGGTCAAACACAAGATTGTTACAGCCTCTTTGTCTTGGGGTAATGTGACCTGGGTCAATAATTAATTTGCTCTTGTTGCTAAGGTCAAACACAAGAATGTTACAGCAACTTTGTCTTGGGGTAATTTGACCAGGGTCATTAATTAATTTACTCTTGCTGTTAAGGTCAAAAACAAGAATGTAACAGCCTCTTTGTCTTGGGGTAATGTGACCTGGGTCAATAATTAATTTGCTCTTGTTGCTAAGTTCAAACACAAGAATGTTACAGCCTCTTTGTCTTGGGGTAATGTGACCTGGGTCATTAATTAATTTGCTCTTGTTGCTAAGGTCAAAAACAAGAATGTTACAGCCACTTTGTCTTGGGGTAATGTGACCTGGGTCATTAATTAATTTGCTCTTGTTGCTAAGGTCAAAAACGAGAATGTTACAGCCTCTTTGTCTTGGGGTAATGTAACCTGGTTCATTAATTAATTTGCTCTTGTTGCTAAGGTCAAAAACAAGAATGTTACAGCCTCTTTGTCTTGGGGTAATGTGACCTGGGTCATTAATTAATTTGCTCTTGTTGCTAAGGTCAAACACAAGAATGTTACAGCCACTTTGTCTTGGGGTAATGTGATCTGGGTCATTAATTAATTTGCTCTTGTTGCTAAGGTCAAAAACAAGAATGTTACAGCCTCTTTGTCTTGGGGTAATGTGATCTGGGTCATTAATTAATTTGCTCTTGTTGCTAAGGTCAAACACAAGAATGTTACAGCCTCTTTGTCTTGGGGTAATGTAACCTTGTTCATTAATTAATTTGCTCTCGTAGCTAAGGTCAAACACAATAATGTTACATCCACTTTGTCTTGGGGTAATGTGACCTGGTTCATTAATTAATTTGCTCTTGTTGTTAAGGTCAAACACAATAATGTTACAGCCTCTTTGTCTTGGGGTAATGTGACCTGGGTCATTAATTAATTTGCTCTTGTTGCTAAGGTCAAACACAAGAATGTTACAGCAACTTTGTCTTGGGGTAATTTGACCAGGGTCATTAATTAATTTACTCTTGCTGTTAAGGTCAAAAACAAGAATGTTACAGCCTCTTTGTCTTGGGGTAATGTGACCTGGGTCAATAATTAATTTGTTCTTGTTGCTAAGTTCAAACACAAGAATGTTACAGCCTCTTTGTCTTGGGGTAATGTGACCTGGGTCATTAATTAATTTGCTCTTGTTGCTAAGGTCAAAAACAAGAATGTTACAGCCACTTTGTCTTGGGGTAATGTAACCTGGTTCATTAATTAATTTGCTCTTTATGCTAAGGTCAAAAACAATAATGTTACAGCCTCTTTGTCTTGGGGTAATGTGACCTGGGTCACTAATTAATTTGCTCTTGTTGCTAAGGTCAAACAAAAGAATGTTACAGCCACTTTGTCTTGGGGTAATGTGATATGGGTCTTTAATTAATTTGCTCTTGTTGCTAAGGTCAAACAAAAGAATGTTACAGCCTCTTTGTCTTGGGGTAATGTGACCTGGGTCAATAATTAATTTGTTCTTGTTGCTAAGGTCAAACACAAGAATGTTACAGCAACTTTGTCTTGGGGTAATTTGACCAGGGTCATTAATTAATTTACTCTTGCTGTTAAGGTCAAAAACAAGAATGTAACAGCCTCTTTGTCTTGGGGTAATGTGACCTGGGTCAATAATTAATTTGCTCTTGTTGCTAAGGTCAAACAAAAGAATGTTACAGCCTCTTTGTCTTGGGGTAATGTGATATGGGTCATTAATTAATTTGCTCTTGTTGCTAAGGTCAAACAAAAGAATGTTACAGCCTCTTTGTCTTGGGGTAATGTGATATGGGTCATTAATTAATTTGCTCTTGTTGCTAAGGTCAAACAAAAGAATGTTACAGCCTCTTTGTCTTGGGGTAATGTGACCTTGGTCAATAATTAATTTGTTCTTGTTGCTAAGGTCAAACACAAGAAGGTTACAGCCTCTTAGTCTTGGGGTAATTTGACCAGGGTCATTAATTAATTTACTCTTGCTGTTAAGGTCAAACACAAGATTGTTACAGCCTCTTTGTCTTGGGGTAATGTGACCTGGGTCAATAATTAATTTGCTCTTGTTGCTAAGGTCAAACACAAGAATGTTACAGCAACTTTGTCTTGGGGTAATTTGACCAGGGTCATTAATTAATTTACTCTTGCTGTTAAGGTCAAAAACAAGAATGTAACAGCCTCTTTGTCTTGGGGTAATGTGACCTGGGTCAATAATTAATTTGCTCTTGTTGCTAAGTTCAAACACAAGAATGTTACAGCCTCTTTGTCTTGGGGTAATGTGACCTGGGTCATTAATTAATTTGCTCTTGTTGCTAAGGTCAAAAACAAGAATGTTACAGCCACTTTGTCTTGGGGTAATGTGACCTGGGTCATTAATTAATTTGCTCTTGTTGCTAAGGTCAAAAACGAGAATGTTACAGCCTCTTTGTCTTGGGGTAATGTAACCTGGTTCATTAATTAATTTGCTCTTGTTGCTAAGGTCAAAAACAAGAATGTTACAGCCTCTTTGTCTTGGGGTAATGTGACCTGGGTCATTAATTAATTTGCTCTTGTTGCTAAGGTCAAACACAAGAATGTTAAAGCCACTTTGTCTTGGGGTAATGTGATCTGGGTCATTAATTAATTTGCTCTTGTTGCTAAGGTCAAAAACAAGAATGTTACAGCCTCTTTGTCTTGGGGTAATGTGATCTGGGTCATTAATTAATTTGCTCTTGTTGCTAAGGTCAAACACAAGAATGTTACAGCCTCTTTGTCTTGGGGTAATGTAACCTTGTTCATTAATTAATTTGCTCTCGTAGCTAAGGTCAAACACAATAATGTTACATCCACTTTGTCTTGGGGTAATGTGACCTGGTTCATTAATTAATTTGCTCTTGTTGTTAAGGTCAAACACAATAATGTTACAGCCTCTTTGTCTTGGGGTAATGTGACCTGGGTCATTAATTAATTTGCTCTTGTTGCTAAGGTCAAACACAAGAATGTTACAGCAACTTTGTCTTGGGGTAATTTGACCAGGGTCATTAATTAATTTACTCTTGCTGTTAAGGTCAAAAACAAGAATGTTACAGCCTCTTTGTCTTGGGGTAATGTGACCTGGGTCAATAATTAATTTGTTCTTGTTGCTAAGTTCAAACACAAGAATGTTACAGCCTCTTTGTCTTGGGGTAATGTGACCTGGGTCATTAATTAATTTGCTCTTGTTGCTAAGGTCAAAAACAAGAATGTTACAGCCACTTTGTCTTGGGGTAATGTAACCTGGTTCATTAATTAATTTGCTCTTTATGCTAAGGTCAAAAACAATAATGTTACAGCCTCTTTGTCTTGGGGTAATGTGACCTGGGTCACTAATTAATTTGCTCTTGTTGCTAAGGTCAAACAAAAGAATGTTACAGCCACTTTGTCTTGGGGTAATGTGATATGGGTCTTTAATTAATTTGCTCTTGTTGCTAAGGTCAAACAAAAGAATGTTACAGCCTCTTTGTCTTGGGGTAATGTGACCTGGTTCAATAATTAATTTGTTCTTGTTGCTAAGGTCAAACACAAGAATGTTACAGCCACTTTGTCTTGGGGTAATGTGACCTGGGTCAATAATTAATTTGCTCTTGTTGCTAAGGTCAAACAAAAGAATGTTACAGCCTCTTTGTCTTGGGGTAATGTGATATGGGTCATTAATTAATTTGCTCTTGTTGCTAAGGTCAAACACAAGAATGTTACAGCCTCTTTGTCTTGGGGTAATGTGATATGGGTCATTAATTAATTTGCTCTTGTTGCTAAGGTCAAACAAAAGAATGTTACAGCCTCTTTGTCTTGGGGTAATGTGACCTGGGTCAATAATTAATTTGTTCTTGTTGCTAAGGTCAAACAAAAGAATGTTACAGCCTCTTTGTCTTGGGGTAATGTGATATGGGTCAATAATTAATTTGCTCTTGTTGCTAAGGTCAAACAAAAGAATGTTACAGCCTCTTTGTCTTGGGGTAATGTGATATGGGTCATTAATTAATTTGCTCTTGTTGCTAAGGTCAAACAAAAGAATGTTACAGCCTCTTTGTCTTGGGGTAATGTGACCTGGGTCAATAATTAATTTGCTCTTGTTGCTAAGGTCAAACAAAAGAATGTTACAGCCTCTTTGTCTTGGGGTAATGTGATATGGGTCATTAATTAATTTGCTCTTGTTGCTAAGGTCAAACAAAAGAATGTTACAGCCTCTTTGTCTTGGGGTAATGTGATATGGGTCATTAATTAATTTGCTCTTGTTGCTAAGGTCAAACAAAAGAATGTTACAGCCTCTTTGTCTTGGGGTAATGTGACCTTGGTCAATAATTAATTTGTTCTTGTTGCTAAGGTCAAACACAAGAAGGTTACAGCCTCTTAGTCTTGGGGTAATTTGACCAGGGTCATTAATTAATTTACTCTTGCTGTTAAGGTCAAACACAAGATTGTTACAGCCTCTTTGTCTTGGGGTAATGTGACCTGGGTCAATAATTAATTTGCTCTTGTTGCTAAGGTCAAACACAAGAATGTTACAGCAACTTTGTCTTGGGGTAATTTGACCAGGGTCATTAATTAATTTACTCTTGCTGTTAAGGTCAAAAACAAGAATGTAACAGCCTCTTTGTCTTGGGGTAATGTGACCTGGGTCAATAATTAATTTGCTCTTGTTGCTAAGTTCAAACACAAGAATGTTACAGCCTCTTTGTCTTGGGGTAATGTGACCTGGGTCATTAATTAATTTGCTCTTGTTGCTAAGGTCAAAAACAAGAATGTTACAGCCACTTTGTCTTGGGGTAATGTGACCTGGGTCATTAATTAATTTGCTCTTGTTGCTAAGGTCAAAAACGAGAATGTTACAGCCTCTTTGTCTTGGGGTAATGTAACCTGGTTCATTAATTAATTTGCTCTTGTTGCTAAGGTCAAAAACAAGAATGTTACAGCCTCTTTGTCTTGGGGTAATGTGACCTGGGTCATTAATTAATTTGCTCTTGTTGCTAAGGTCAAACACAAGAATGTTAAAGCCACTTTGTCTTGGGGTAATGTGATCTGGGTCATTAATTAATTTGCTCTTGTTGCTAAGGTCAAAAACAAGAATGTTACAGCCTCTTTGTCTTGGGGTAATGTGACCTGGGTCATTAATTAATTTGCTCTTGTTGCTAAGGTCAAACACAAGAATGTTACAGCCTCTTTGTCTTGGGGTAATGTAACCTTGTTCATTAATTAATTTGCTCTCGTAGCTAAGGTCAAACACAATAATGTTACATCCACTTTGTCTTGGGGTAATGTGACCTGGTTCATTAATTAATTTGCTCTTGTTGTTAAGGTCAAACACAATAATGTTACAGCCTCTTTGTCTTGGGGTAATGTGACCTGGGTCATTAATTAATTTGCTCTTGTTGCTAAGGTCAAAAACAAGAATGTTACAGCCACTTTGTCTTGGGGTAATGTAACCTGGTTCATTAATTAATTTGCTCTTTATGCTAAGGTCAAAAACAATAATGTTACAGCCTCTTTGTCTTGGGGTAATGTGACCTGGGTCACTAATTAATTTGCTCTTGTTGCTAAGGTCAAACAAAAGAATGTTACAGCCACTTTGTCTTGGGGTAATGTGATATGGGTCTTTAATTAATTTGCTCTTGTTGCTAAGGTCAAACAAAAGAATGTTACAGCCTCTTTGTCTTGGGGTAATGTGACCTGGTTCAATAATTAATTTGTTCTTGTTGCTAAGGTCAAACACAAGAATGTTACAGCCACTTTGTCTTGGGGTAATGTGACCTGGGTCAATAATTAATTTGCTCTTGTTGCTAAGGTCAAACAAAAGAATGTTACAGCCTCTTTGTCTTGGGGTAATGTGATATGGGTCATTAATTAATTTGCTCTTGTTGCTAAGGTCAAACACAAGAATGTTACAGCCTCTTTGTCTTGGGGTAATGTGATATGGGTCATTAATTAATTTGCTCTTGTTGCTAAGGTCAAACAAAAGAATGTTACAGCCTCTTTGTCTTGGGGTAATGTGACCTGGGTCAATAATTAATTTGTTCTTGTTGCTAAGGTCAAACAAAAGAATGTTACAGCCTCTTTGTCTTGGGGTAATGTGATATGGGTCAATAATTAATTTGCTCTTGTTGCTAAGGTCAAACAAAAGAATGTTACAGCCTCTTTGTCTTGGGGTAATGTGATATGGGTCATTAATTAATTTGCTCTTGTTGCTAAGGTCAAACAAAAGAATGTTACAGCCTCTTTGTCTTGGGGTAATGTGACCTGGGTCAATAATTAATTTGCTCTTGTTGCTAAGGTCAAACAAAAGAATGTTACAGCCTCTTTGTCTTGGGGTAATGTGATATGGGTCAATAATTAATTTGCTCTTGTTGCTAAGGTCAAACAAAAGAATGTTACAGCCTCTTTGTCTTGGGGTAATGTGATATGGGTCATTAATTAATTTGCTCTTGTTGCTAAGGTCAAACAAAAGAATGTTACAGCCTCTTTGTCTTGGGGTAATGTGACCTGGGTCAATAATTAATTTGTTCTTGTTGCTAAGGTCAAACACAAGAATGTTACAGCCACTTTGTCTTGGGGTAATGTGACCTGGGTCAATAATTAATTTGCTCTTGTTGCTAAGGTCAAACAAAAGAATGTTACAGCCTCTTTGTCTTGGGGTAATGTGATATGGGTCATTAATTAATTTGCTCTTGTTGCTAAGGTCAAACACAAGAATGTTACAGCTACTTTGTCTTGGGGTAATGTGACCTGGGTCAATAATTAATTTGCTCTTGTTGCTAAGGTCAAACAAAAGAATGTTACAGCCTCTTTGTCTTGGGGTAATGTGATATGGGTCATTAATTAATTTGCTCTTGTTGCTAAGGTCAAACACAAGAATGTTACAGCCTCTTTGTCTTGGGGTAATGTGATATGGGTCATTAATTAATTTGCTCTTGTTGCTAAGGTCAAACACAAGAATGTTACAGCCTCTTTGTCTTGAGGTAATGTGACCTGGGTCATTAATTAATTTGCTCTTGTTGCTAAGTTCAAACACAAGAATGTTACAGCCACTTTGTCTTGGGGTAATGTGATCTGGGTCATTAATTAATTCGCTCTTGTTGCTAAGGTCAAACACAAGAATGTTACAGCCTCTTTGTCTTGGGGTAATGTAACCTGGTTCATTAATTAATTTGCTCTCGTAGCTAAGGTCAAACACAATAATGTTACAGCCACTTTGTCTTAGGGTAATGTGACCTGGTTCATTAATTAATTTGCTCTTGTTGTTAAGGTCAAACGCAATAATGTTACAGCCTCTTTGTCTTGGGGTAATGTGACCTGGTTCATTAATTAATTTGCTATTGTTGCTACGTTCAAACACAAGACTGTTACAGCCTCTTTGTCTTGGGGTAATGTGACCTGGGTCATTAATTATTTTCCTCGTGTTGTTAAGGTCAAAAACAAGAATGTTACAGCCTCTTTGTCTTGGGGTAATTTGACCAGGGTCATTAGTTAATTTACTCTTGCTGTTAAGGTCAAACACAATATTGTTACAGCCTCTTTGTCTTGGGGTAATGTGACCTGGGTCAATAATTAATTTGCTCTTGTTGCTAAGGTCAAACACAAGAATGTTACAGCAACTTTGTCTTGGGGTAATGTGACCTGGTTCAATAATTAATTTGCTCTTGTTGCTAAGTTCAAACACAAGAATGTTACAGCCTCTTTGTCTTGGGGTAATGTGACCTGGGTCATTAATTAATTTGCTCTTGTTGCTAAGGTCAAACACAAGAATGTTACAGCCTCTTTTTCTTGGGGTAATGTGATCTGGGTCATTAATTAATTTGCTCTTGTTGCTAAAGTCAAAAACAAGAATGTTACAGCCACTTTGTCTTGGGGTAATGTAACCTGGTTCATTAATTAATTTTCTCTTGTTGCTAAGGTCAAAAACAAGAATGTTACAGCCTCTTTGTCTTGGGGTAATGTGACCTGGGTCATTAATTAATTTGCTCTCGTTGCTAAGGCCAAACACAATAATGTTACAGCCACTTTGTCTTGGGGTAATGTGACCTGGTTCATTAATTAATTTGCTCTTGTTGTTAAGGTCAAACACAAGAATGTTACAGCCTCTTTGTCTTGGGGTAATGTGACCTGCTTCATTAATTAATTTGCTATTGTTGCTAAGTTCAAACACAAGACTGTCACAGCCTCTTTGTCTTGGGGTAATGTGACCTGGGTCATTAATTATTTTGCTCTTGTTGTTAAGGTCAAAAACAAGAATATTACAGCCTCTTTGTCTTGGGGTAATGTGACCTGGGTCATTAATTAATTTGCTCTTGTTGTTAAGGTCAAACACAAGAATGTTACAGCCTCTTTGTCTTGGGGCAATGTCACCTGGGTCATTAATTAATTTGCTCTTGTTGCTAAGATCAAACACAAGAATGTTACAGCCTCTTTGTCTTGGGGTAATGTGACCTGGGTCATTAATTAATTTGCTCTTGTTGCTAAGGTCAAACACAAGAATGTTACAGCCACTTTGTCTGGGGTAATGTGACCCGGGTCATTAATTAATTTGGAGTACGATGATTTATTGGTTACAGCTATCTGTGCTACTAACTCTCTCATTCAAACCACGATTCTAAATAATGACAACATCGACATTAAGCCCCATTAAAAGATCACTATTTCGTAAAATGAATCAGATCATTTAACATTGTAATTTAATATAATATTATAAATACTACCCCCTAGCGAGTAAATGCTGGAAAGACAACGACAGTTAAACATACTAATAGTAAATTATTTCCCTTTCGTCAGAGGGTGGAGACAGAGTGGAAGGTGGAATTACGTCATTTCCGGTGGAAGGTCAAGTTAATGTCAAGGTCAAATGTGAAATGGCGCCCCGGCGGATAAAAGGTGAACTAAAATATATACCAATAAACGACGTCTTGCAGTAAGACGCTGAAACAGTAGTTCTTAAATTCCTGCCTCTTATTTTTCTACTCTAAAATAGATAAAAAGTCAACAAGCAGGTCATTGCGTATGCGTATACCACACTACTTTAAACATTATTACTACTTAGTTCGACAAAATCCTCTAATCAAATACATTTTGAATTTATCGACTGTATATTAGTGCATAAGATACTAAAGCATTTAGTGTTATTCTGAGCTAATTTGGTAAACATATGAAAGTCGTAAACAGATGAGCGACTTCATATTTGAGGTTCATTATTTTTAGTATCATTTATATTTAGAACATGTATTAAATCATTGTTATATAGGTAGGTAAGCATCCTGCAGTCTCGTAAGACTATGGATATGCGCCCTGGTGGCGAAGATCAATCTACACCGTGAGGTGAAGCTGGAGTGTCCTCTCCAGGACGCAGGCCTGGGCAAGTTGATATGGAGGGCCAGTTGTTACCCATGCAGCATGTCCCACCTCTCTCCACGTACTGGTGGATCCAAAGGAACAGCCAGAGCTGATACAGTTCGGCATCACTGCCGTCGCAAGAGCTGCCAGAAGGACGTTGAACACAACACCAGATTGCCTTCGGGACTCCGACTCCGGATTTGCTGTCAAGGTTTTATCCTTTCGCCTTTCCCATGTGTGGATATAGCCGCAAGGCAGCGGAATTTTGAAATAAGAGTTTACCTTCTCCTAGAGAGGCGACCAGTCAAGGTTAACGAGCCCAATCTGCCCGACGCGTCTGGTTTTAACGCGCCATATATCCGCCTTTGCCCCTTCCCCTGTCAGTAACGAACAAATCCGCCACGTGAAGGCAAGGAGCTGGACTGATCTGTTAGAGGCTTTACGGGGCGCTCACCGTTGGGGCTTAACAGTCTTGGAATCCATTGTCATGAATACCTCCTAAATAGGAGAGGAATGTTTCGTCGAATGCCATCACTTAATATGATTGTTTTCTTTGAAATATGTAAACAAATGTAAGTTGATTTATGCTCTATTTCCATATATTGTGAATGATTGTAATTCGGTTTATCTTTGACATAATTGATTGCTATCGTTAATGATATGGTGTGGTGTGTGTAAATGTGTGCGTCAGCTGCGAAAGACTTCTTGTCGTTTTTTATGAGAATAAATAACAAACACAATTGGCTAAGATGGCCCTTTTTGGGAGAACATAATGTACATTGTACTTAAACGGTGTTTTTAAATTCGTTGACAACCGCCTGAGAGCACACCTCCTTGACAGAGATTGATAGCGTCTTAAACAGCACTTTCCAGTTATAGGTCCAGCAGTCTTGGATCTTCATATTATTTCTCTTTAGTTATCTACGTGACCTGACCAGTGCGGCACGGCGCTGGGTGAGATCTTCATTGACAAAGATCTTGTTGTCGTCGTCTCGCAGTCTGCGACGTTGACGGATGACCGGGTCTAGCACATTTCCACTGTTGAAGCGAACAATAACAACGCGGCGCCGATCCCCTCCTGTCGCTGTATTTCTGCTGTCTAGCCTGTGACTTCGCTCAATGTCCTTAGGTGTGATCCATGGAGGCCATTGCCATCTTGTCGTTGATTATGGCCAACACTTTGGTCGTAGTGTCCTCCCCCTCTCCGTCCTCTGATTCAGGAATACCATGGAACTCTAAATTCCCTCTTTGCGAATATTGTTCAACATTTCCAGGATAAAATTCGATGCTCCTTTGCGTTCAGTTTCTTTATCAGATCAGCGATGATCATAGTTTTTTGAACACCACGTAGTCCTTTGACAGTTCAACGAAGCGCGTTAGCATTGCTTCGGTGCCCGTCACCTCGCTCTCGCCGGCGGACTTACGTGTTTTAGGCATAGTTTAAAAGTTGATATCTCTCACACGAGATGGAAAAGAAAGGAACTGCTAAGTAACTGGCCTTCAAGCTTGCGCCTGTAGTCAGTCTTTGTTTCCCTTGTCGCTCTTCGGACATCGTATTTAGCTTTCTTGTATAGTACACGTTATCCACTCTTGAAAACATCATGTTTCTCTTTCAGCTTGAATTTCAGTTATATGGTAAATCACGGCTTATCGTTTGTGAACGCCTTGACAGTCTTCTGGAGAATACACATATGGTGGCAGAAACTTTGTAAGACGTCACGGTGTCGCATATTCATCAATGTCAGTGCACGCATGTTAAAACGAGTCCCAGTCTGTGCTAGCCAAACAGCCTTGGAGACACCGAATAGATCCATGCCAGTAACAATGTTCGCAACTTGGAACATACGACCACGGAGCATTATCAAATAATAAACAAAACATTTAGTTTCAAAACAATTTGTGTTGGCAATACCGGGGCGAGACGTGTCGAATTAACCGTAATACCCTTTGATATTCAACGATATTACTTTATCCACGTTCAACACAGCATACTCACTGTAAAACGTTATGAGGCTGGCATATTCCGGGTAGAGGAACATACTGCTTCCCCATAGTACTGATCAGACGTTTATTTTTCCGAGTTTTCAAGAGGCAGATCGTGTTACTTATCAATGCTCGGCCACTTAACTAATTGTGAGTGCCGAATGACGCGAAAAGTCACGATTGTATGCGTTTTAACCAATAAAATATATTGAACAAATACTTCATGCTTTGTAGTTTCTTCATGCAACTACCACTAAATTTGTGCAAGTAAATACTACCTGTATTGAATACGTACAATACCAACCAGCACAAAATTAACGTCATATCAACACGTTCGACAAACTGACATTCCAAATTGAGCATTGATGTAATGTGTTTTATACAACATTGGACAAGTAGCGAGCAAGCAGTCTCCACAGCCTACGCTCTGCCAGCAACGTTGTCTTGCTCCCACTGATCCAGAAACGTTCGGGCAAGGATAGGCCACACCAGAAACCTCCGAAGCCACACAGCCAGAAGCATGGATGATGATGAAGATGGTCATCTTCGCTACTGAAATACGAACGCCATCACCAGTAGCGACACATGGCGACTATTTTAATAACGTCTTGGAAATCACAGAATCGAAATAAACGTCCCGAATGTGTTACACTCTAATCTGTATAGTAAACCAGCACCATCTGATGAATAACTTACATTATATCTCCGATATAAAACGGCAGAAAACATACACGACACTTTGCCTACATCTATATACATATCTGTTGTATCGTGTGTTCTAATTTACTAAGTTCAACAAAATATGAATTGCAGTTCGATGCCATACCCAATATGAGTTTATTTCACAACAAACATTGGTGTGGGTGCGATTTAGTAAATACGACCATACAACTCCCACAATCATATTACATAAATGGCTATGAACCACACTATATGTCTGACATAGTGACCCCAAGAAACGTGCAATACGGATATCGATCTCGGATGATCTGACACTATAAGGGACAGAAAAGAAAACAGGGGATCGCCCTTATAAAATGTATGCATATATCTTACGAATATCTCATCTTCCTGCACAATATAGGAACACTGTTACTTCATTAAATGGAAATATTGAAGACATACTATTTTAGAATAGCAGACAACTAACCTACTAACGTTAGCCATTTCAATAGACTTACTCTTGCTATCTAATAGTTTAATAGTTGTATCATATGTTTCTACTGTTTACATGTTACTATGCTAGTTGGGTTACTTCACAATAACTTGTAATATAATTATATAAATACAGCGCTGCGTCAATTATTAGTCATTTACATTTAAACATTTACATTATGTCGTCAGTAAACGTAAGACAATACAATGAGAAATACGATCAACAAACCTATAGGTACTGTATTCACAAATAAATACCAGTATATCCGTTTTCATGCATAAGTTTCCTGGTACAACATATATCGGACCGTCTTAAAGCATACGGAACTTATAATAGTCAGCGCAAGAAACGTATATATATATATATATATATATCAAATATGTATATCAAACGGTCTGTTATAGAGAGTGTTTGCAAGCGCTGCGATGTGGACTCACTGTCCCTATGCCGATCGCGCCACGCGCTCAGTTCCACTCTTGGACAATTATACTGAACGAGAGGTGCGATCCGGATAGGGAGACGAGATTGGAGCGCTTGTAAACACTCTATATAGGCGTACATTATACGTGTGAGATATGTATCGTCAACGTCTGGTGTCTGGAAACGCACCAATTAGATGTATCGATTAATCCACGAAGAAACGATCATCTGCTGTGTTCTGTGTTATACGTTAGAACACATTCCATTCGCGGACCGGTCTTATAAGCAAACATCGAATACACCAACTCCAAGATAATATAATTCCTGAATAATGATTGACGTGGTCTTCTTCGCTTCCTTAAAAAACGAAGCAGACACGATCGATCAGTGACGACACGTGGCAAAGAACTGGCGCACGTCGTCACGGAATGTTCTACTCATGCAGCCATATATGGCCGGATTAACGACGGACTGTATGACGTAAACACGCTGTACTTCACGTGGGACATCAACGCCAATAATCTGCAGCCAGACGGGAATCCAACAAGCGAGAAATACGGCAGTAACCACGAATAACATCAACGCCGCTTTTGCTTCCTGCGTCTGTTTATTGACTGCCACTATTTTAGTAATCTGACCTGACGGCACGCTGCTAGTGCTCGGCCCCGTTGTCGATCGTTGTGTTGGCGGTTCCAGCGACGTTGATGTTGTCGCGACGCTTGTTAGAGGAACATCATGGTGTAGATTTTTGGTGTTGACACTGCTGGTCGTTAAAGGGTTCAACTGCGTCTTCCGGCGCCGGAGTCGTAGCAAGAGCTCACGAAAGAGCAGCTTGTACATGACGAGAATGACTAGGGTGCAGAAACCTAGGTGCAGCATCATATAGAACTTCGCGGTCTTTGTCAAACCGAACGCACTCAACACCTTTATGGCGACCAGCGTCGCCAGCGCAACCAGCGCTGTCACCACTAGCGCCACTTTCCCGCGACGCGGACTAAACGTGAACGAGTGCGGTCGGGCGATGCTCCAGTAGCGCTCCACCGCGGTCAACGTCAGAACAAACAGGGAAAACTCAACGCCGAAGTTGAACGTTGACCACATGATTCCGTAGATGGTCTCTTTCTTTCTCGCCACGCCCATGGCCGAAGTGGCAGCGTAGCTGAAGCATATCATTACATCAGTCAGAGCCAAGGCGAACATGTACATTCGAACGGATGATGTCAGTTTGCGACAGTACACAGCTACCACCAGTAGATTGCCTGGGATGCCTGCTATGACGGTAGCAAACATACAAATCCCAAGTGTGTCCATTGCAAATGACGCTACAGTTCCAGCGCGCGAATCATTCGACACGCTGACACTCAGTGTCGTCCAATTATCCGGATTATCGTTGCTTCCTGTCAAACAAATAAAATGGCAATAATCTTGTAAAAATACAATTGTATGTAGCTGCACTGTTGAATGAGACTCTTTCACATAAGGGTATCAATAGGGGATCAATATCAATTCATAATAATATATATAATAATGACGGTTGCTTGCCTCACTTAAGACTGATTGAAGAAATTTAGATACGGATTTAACTGTTGTTACAGAAAACAGTAGTTATAGAAATGTTTGTTCTTGCATATACCCATGCAGACATATAGAAAACTGTCTGGATGAATTATGTATGTATGCACGTCTGCATGAATTGCATATGTTATCATAAAAAAAATATAAAAAAATAGACAACTACATTAACACCGGAATAAATGAATCTTTGGGGCTTCTCATCTAGCGAATAACCTGCTAGATGAGAAGGTTTGTAGATATGTATATTTGAGTTAGGTAAATACTATTTACAAAGCAATGCGCTGTCAGTAGAGTAGATCGGACCAGTATAAAATAGTCATGTCAAATAGTGTTATTTCGTTTACGCTATGCACGTGTAATAAAGTGCTCGATCGTGGAATTGTATCATACGCTGTAGTGTTTAAATTAATATAAATAGTATAGGGAAGTCATAAAGGGTTGTATATCTACGATTACAGTTATATTGCCAACTTCTCCCGAAACCTTCATAAAACAACTGTATTGCTATATACTTATCTTTCAAAACAGAATTTGAGTATATTGGAACATTGTTTGATGAGGGATTTCTGGGGGGAGGGGGTGCCTTCGCTTATGTATTGTAAAAATCCGTAACACAAAAAATTGTCTTTCTATGCAATAATCAACAATCATATAACGTTGAATTTTATTAAATATAGTTTAAGAAAATAGGGTTTTGATTTGATAATTATCCCCACAGTTTATTTGTTTGGCTAGTCTCAAGTCTCATTATGTTCCACCAACAACTGCCTTCGTAACAATGCTCTTTGAGGAAACGAAGGAAATCGTTTCCGTCTGATGACTATCCACGTCACCAATGACTGTTGTCGGCATAATACATGCATTGCTCAATTCGTGCAGTTGGTGCACGAAGTTTCCAATGCATATTCGGTGGGATTCAAGACTCCATGATTATGATGTCAGTGTTGTTATGGCAAGGAATACCGTTATATAGTTGGTGGCGCTATAAAGAAAGCTGATCACGGTGTATCAAGCAGAACAATATTCCCAAAATAGCAAATAATTTAGTATATTGGAATATTGTTTGATGAGGGCTATCTGGGAGGTGCCTCCGCTTATGTATTGTGAAAACCCGTAACACAAAAAGATCCTTCTATGCAATACTCAACAATCCTATAACGTTGAATTGTATTAAATATATTTTAAGAAAATAGGGTTTTGATTTGATAATGATCCCCATGAATTATGGAAGAGGCTGCATTGTGATTGCGTGAATTTTATTTGGGGGAACCTCAAGGACATTGCAACTGGAATTAATAGCCTGTAGGTTAGGTATTTGTTGGCTAGTCTCAAGTTTCATTATGTTCCACCAACTTCGTAGCAATGCTCTTTGAGGAAACGAAGGAAATCGTTTCCGTCTGATGACTATCCACGACACTAATGACTCTCGTCAACACAATACATGCATTGCTCAATCCGTGCAGTTGTTGCACGAAGTTTCCAATGCATATTCGGTGGGATTATGATTATGGTATCATTGTTGTCATGGCAAAGAATACCGTTATATAGTTGGTGGCGCTATAAAGAAAGCTGATCACAGAGCAGAACAATATTCCCAAAATAGCATGGAGTTATACGAGACAGTACGATAATAATTATGTCGTATGAATACCCGTCCTGGAGATCAACAAATTACAAAAATATATAGTTAAGGTAGAAAGCATAGCTGGAAGAGCCGATTGTAGGAAGATGTATATACCAATTTGTCACCACATGATGATACAGAGAACAAAATGATACACAGAACATGTTGATACACAGAACATGATGATACACAGAACATGATGATACACAAAACATGTATCATGTTTCCAATCACGCTTAATGAGAATGGCGGCCTTTTTCATTGGATGTGTGATGGATGAGATAAAATACAGTTAATCACTGTGACAGGTATAAATGGTTGCCATCTATGATCAATGCGTATTGAATATATATATATATATATATATATATATAGTATGCTAAACCTCTCCCCTCATCAAAACATTAGTAAGTTAATGAGCATTTATGTTGCTCCCACGAAAAACAATTAGGGTGTCAGAATTATATTATTATGACCACATTATATTGTTCTTTTTACGACAGGCAGTTTGATGTGTTTCGTTTATATTTGTCCACACTCAGAACCCAGAACCCATACTGTCGACGTTTAGAGATAACTGATAACTTTTTACTGATCGTAAATCGATATTTAACTAGAACCTATATCTAAAGATACGTTTTGCTTATGGAAAGGATATTCTAAATCCGAACCAACTATTTAATAAAATGATGTCAATATAACTTGTTAGGAAATTTTGCTACTTTCTTTTGACTTAAATTGTTCCGAATTTTGAAGAAAAAAAAGGAAAAAAGTTTACGTAGCATGGAGCTTACAACTTTTGTTCTGTTCTGCACAATAATGTTGGTGACTGTTTGGTCAGATATCGGACTAATAACTATATAATGTGGAATTCATCAACATATCAACAGGCAGCAGTAACTGGTAGGTATAAAAAAAACCGCTGTGGTGTACACAGAAATGCAGAAAACGAATGTTTCTCGCTGGAAATGTACGAATAGGGTCGCCGCTTGCGCATATCGGAGTCACCGAGTGAGATTTACCCATAAAACTCCAATAACTGAAAAAAATTACGTCTTAGGACCTACAACTGGGCCCGTCGATTAATTCCTGAAAGTTTAACGCTCGAGGTTCAAGACAGCTAAGAGGAAAACGTTACATTCACGCATACACTTGCTCTATTATAGTAAGACTAGTAACGTTTGTTTAATTATTATTATTGTATATATATATATATATATATATTCTTCCTTTTGATAATCATATTTGCATGATCGATTGCGGTGTTTTGGTAACTGATTCACATGCCAAAATGTCATCCGTATACAACTATAACTTATCGCTTATATTTCATTTTGCTTTACGGTACGATGTCATCGGTAGACAGACTAAAACTTACCTTATCGTAGCCATATTGCACAGACAAAGTACCGCTTCGATCATGAACGACGTTAGTACTACTTACGTTGCTAGCAATGAAAACTGTATATAGTTCAGCTCACGTACATTATTACTGCACGCGTGCACACCGCCTACAAACAAAGGACTTGTGTGCCATTCTTGCTCTACAATAAAAGGAAGCAGTTAATTGACCCACTCAGTGAGTTCTTGGAGGGATGGAAATGTTTGTTTAGGTCACGCGTCTGTGCACGCTATCGTTACTCATGCCGTAACCTTCACCTAGAATATCAATTTCCCCAGCATTGCTTACATTAGTCGACAGTACGACAGTATTGATAGATTTGTGTATGTGCACAGCTAATAAATGTAGTTCCTCTGGCGAATATCTCTAGATTACGAAACCAGTGCAAAGTGCTATGAATAATTGTTTTGTTATACAACTGTTGTAGATTTACGTTAATAACATTATATTATTTAATGTTAGTTTAATTTATGTCAGCGCCCACCTTTGAAGCCAGGTACTCTTGATCAGAGCAGAATGAAATGAAACAGTTTAGTTAAATTCACGAACTTGTTAAATGTTAAACATGGTAGTAAGGTAATGTGAACCTTGAATATGTGTCGATTGGGGATCTACCACAACGGTATTGTTTGGACGAATGTCTGCTACATAGCAAACGTCGGATAAACCGTTAGTAGAAAACACATAATGTTGTATCGCAAATTGTACATGTTAATGTATTGTTCTCCATTGATGTATTTATAATCGGTGTAGCTATACTTGCAAGTGTTCTGTAATGTTTACCAAGTGATTATCGTGAACGTTACATTGTCAGTTTGCTGTTTTATTGTAAAATAGTTACATAGTGGCTATAGCGTACATGTAGTCTACAATACTTTCCAACCAAACGTGTTTTAGCAAAATATAAAAATAATTTATGTATTAAATTATTTAGTGTTAACACAGGCATTGTCCATAGCGTCGCACGTACGACCTCACATCGTCAGTCGCATCGCACATAGCATCGGCCATTGCATCGCCAATTGCATCGCGCGTCGCACGTTGTATTGCCCATAGCATTGCAAATATATTATCGACCATCCAGCGTCGAGCTACGCGTCGCACCTAACACCGTACATAGGCGTAACCGTTGTCCACATACAGCTGCGTTGGCCCTTCTCGGTCATCATATAAGTCGACTAATTAATGTTCATGCACACAATTATTTCACGCTTGGACATTCATCGCTAACAAGCAAAAACCTTATGTGCTATTCATTATTATTCTTTACATTGCGTATCTGAGCTCAGATTTATGCGAATGAAAGCGCTACAGAACTGCATAATTATAGTTATTATTATTTTGTGTCAGTTAACTTTATTATCGAAACCATACAAATAGAAAACACATAACAAAACATAATTGATATTTACATAACAAGTACATACGAATTAATTCAAAATAATGACGTCATCTAAGAGCATCATGTGATTCCAAGTATTCAAGGGTACATTAAAAATGCGATGAGAAAACTGAGCGACAGTCGGCCAACGCCGAAGGATGGTTCTGCCCAGTTCATCTGCGACGCGCTAGAAGAAGTTCTACTCGGCGGAAACCTAAGCACGCTCGTTTCAGCCCACGTTGTGTATGGAGCGAATTGATTAAAAATGAAAGGTGTGCACCCATACAAGTACGCGCCCACACACTAACGCAATACATAAGATCACAGGCGCCAGAACTGTACATTCCGCCCGTCACTCACCCCTGCGTTTTATGGCATCGTACATGGCTGTTCGGCATTGTTGATGAACGTATTAAGCTTCGGAAGTTTTGGAATAATTGTTCCACGTTGTGTACATTAATTTTATGTTTTATTTTGATAAACAAACATAAATTTACTTGCTTATATTTCCTCTGTGTTTGGAATTGTATATTAACAGCAATCAATTGAACCTGTTTACGTATAATGTACATATAATGATCTATGTTATCCGTTTATTGTAATTACCCAAATATGTACCAGCTCGTAACGTTCTCAGTTAGGCTAGCCTACATTATCATGAAGTAATAACGGTCACTGTCTCACAATTTTGCATTTAGAATACGCAACTCACAATATACCTCAGTAAGAATATAGATTATAATATGTACGATCGATTTCCAAACAAATCAATAGAGTTGCAAGTTCAAACAGCATTTTAGAAACTCTAGTCAAAACGCTCGTCCTCGGAAGGAATAATCGATAGTTCATACATCACGGTCGTGATAGCAATAGTTACCAAATATAAGGAAACCCACACCATCTTTTCGTAAACTCAGTAACGTGCACGCATATGTATGCGATCGATTAAGCGCTCGCCAAACGTATGATCAGAAACTACCGTGTCAACAACCGATTTACCATAAGAAACACCAATAACCCTTGACATGCATGGCACATTAAACACGGTTTAGGTTCCATTCGTTGAGTCATATATTAATTCCCGAACGTCTTTACACCCAATGTGCCAACCATCTGGGAGGAAAACAATAGCATAATCATTATATATGGGGTATGGTAGAGCGCACTGGAACAGTGGCCAACAAACCGAACTCTCAGTCGAGATAACTCGAGTTTGAAACCTGTGTTGTTACGTCGAACTTTGAATCAGTACCTGGCTATAGACATCGGTGGATATATGTGTACCAACAGTTTGTGCGCGTTAATTAAAGGGTGGCTGAATCCTTCCCAGAGAATTCGAAATGATGCTCGATTGAACAAGTCTGACAGGGAGTAAAGTGTAAAGCGCTCTGAGAAGTCATATGGATTGGATACTTTACGTAAATAAATTATGGTCAGATATTTTACCCAACATGTGTCTAACCAAAGAGCTCGCTGGCACAGATTACATAAATTTGTGCTTAGATAAGCGCAATGGAAAACGGAGTCATTGCATGTCCGCGCATGTCACGTGAGAATGAACTTTTTTATGTTACCTTGTTCCCCAGCAGCAATAAACACCCTTAAAGGGGACTGAAACACAGCTGTTGTATGTTATATATTGCAATATATACTATCTATGTAAACATTTATGTTGCCAGAAACCTACTCATTTATAACAAAAACTGAAGAAAAAAAAAATTGTTAGATGCCTAAATCGACCAGATAGAACCCTGCGTATCGCAATCTTTGTTTATGGAAGTTGGTTTGAGTCGCTCATTTCTAATCAATGTAATTTTTGTATTCTTTTCGAGTTACATCATTAATAAAATGAAATATGGTGCTTTACTATACACGGTAGGCATTATAAATGTCAACGAATAATTTGTATGCGTGTTCGAAATAAAATAGGAAATAAAATTACACTGATTGTTAACCAATGAAAGTATTTTAAACACCACACTTCCCTTTCCTCTTTAATATTCGTGAAGTAATGACACGTAAATTATCACGTTCTCCGTCGTCGACGAAGCGGTTATTATTTTGCAGGGATATATCTGGGTGGGCATTTTTTTAAATAAAAGATTAAACCTTATAATATTAAGTTACGAGTTTTTCTAAGTCATGTTAATATATTAAATTGTTTACTCGCATGAATGGTCACGTTATTTTAAAGTGTGCTTTCCTGAAAAATGTTGCAATTTGTTTCAAGCTTTCAGTGCTTCCTACAAGGTATTAACAATACGCTCTTGACCACCCTTTTCAAAACAACACCATTCACGGTGTTATAGTGTCCTATTATGCTATGTGTGCCGGCCAGCCAAATCATGTAGTCAACATAATAAATGAAATTATCAAGTTCATAATTACGCTATTTCATGGTGGAAGGTAAGTTGTTACTTATGTTGGTGTTTATTCTGTGTTGTGCAACAGTGTTATTAGTTTACAAGATTGTAAACCTTATTTTTCATACAATTTTGTTATATGATTCAAAACTAAACATTACAAAACAATTTAGTACACTTACATAATTGTTTACATATTATGTTATCATGTGGCTGAAACTATTATATCTACATATTCAGTGAATAATAAGTAAGTAGGTGATATGGTTCTGATCGTTTGGACGAGAAAACATACATGACCTATTGCAGTAAACATTGACCTGACTGCCGGTAAGTTAGTTTTGATTAGAAGTTCAACAACATCTCAGTCAACAGTAGATAATAACTACAGCATATAATATACTTCTACGTAATAATAATACACGGACAAATCCAGCCTTGTTTATTGTTACGTCCTAATATAAGGCACTGAAGGCACGAAATAAGGCGCCTACCCTACCCATTGGAAATATTTCGAACTGAACATTTGATAACATGCAACATGTTGAAGCTTAGTTTATGTTAATTAACCTAACATATTTCATTTGCAAATCATGTATATAATTTAATCCACCCCGATCCCTTGTTGTAATACCATATTTCAATTACTAAACAAATTTTAATATTAAGTTAACATGTATATATATATACGTATACATGCATTTATGTATGTAAGGATGTTGGTATGTTTGCATGTGTGTATGCGTGTGTGCTTGTGTGCTTGTGTGCTTGTGTGCGTGTGTGCGTGTGTGCTTGTGTGCTTGTGTGCGCGTGTGTGCGTGAGTGCGTTTGTGTGTGTGTGTGTGCGTGTGTGCGTGTGCGCGTGTGCACGTGTGTAAGTGTGTAGGTATGTATGTGTGCACGTGTGTATATATCCACTTCAGTATTTATGCACGTATATATGTATTAAATTATGCATGTATGTACCTTAGACAAATACACACAAACACTCTTAGTCATGCACACACTTACACGCACTTACGCTAACAAACACACTCATACACACACACATACACACACACACACACACACACACACACACACACAAACACACACTTCGAACTCTCGATTACCTAGGCTTCGTAATGTGGCGCCACTGTTCATCAATTATCTACAATGTAGCAAACATTTGTATATTTCACTGCTTGTAAATATTGCTTATATATATTTAATACATATGCATGCATGCATGTCTGATTATATATAGATATATTAATATATACATATATACATACATGTATGTATGTATGTATGCATGTATGTATGCATGCATGTATGTATGTATGTATGTATGTATGTATGTATGTATGTATGTATGTATGTATGTATGTATGTGTATGTATGTATATATATATGTATGTAAGTGTGTGTGTGTGTGTGTGTTTGTATGTGTGCATGTATGCATGTGTGCATGGGTGCATGTGTGCATTTATGCATGTGTGCACGTATGTACGTATATATATATATACATATGTGTGTGTATGTGTGTGTATGTGTATATGTGTGTAAGTGTGTATGTGTGTATGTGTGCATGTGTGCATGTGTGCATGTGTGCATGTGTGCATGTGTGCATGTGTGCATGTGTGCATTCGTGCATTCGTGCATTCGTGCATTCGTGCATTCGTGCATTCGTGCATTCGTGCATTCGTGCATTCGTGCATTCGTGCATTCGTGCATTCGTGCATTCGTGCATTCGTGCATTCGTGCATTCGTGCATTCGTGCATTCGTGCATGTATGCATGTATGCATGTATGCATGTATGCATGTATGTATATATGAGATCTGTCAGCAACTTACGATGTGCAGACGATATGGATATTCTGGGAGGAAGCAACAACGAGCTCCAAGATGTCACCAATAGACCAGTGGATAGAGCAGGCGCTTACCGCGTGGAAATAAGTAACGAACAGATCAAGGTGATGGCCAGCAGCACTGGAAATATCACTGTTGACATCACAGTGAACGGCCAGAAGTTGGATGAAGTGGATGCGTTCAAATATATCGGCTCCACACTCACCAAAGATGGACGGTCGGACAAAGAGATACAGATCTGAATAGCCCTTGCGACAGCAGCAATGAACAAACTTAGTAAGATATGGAGAAGCGTTAATATCAGCTTCGCAACTAAGATCAAACTGTACAGAGTCCTTGTTATCTCCATCCTGCTCTACGGCTGCGAAAGGTGGACACTGACGGCTGCAATTACGAAGAAGATACTGGCGTTTGAGACCAAGTGCTTCAGACGACTGCTGCACATTTATTGACCAATGAATGTCCGAAACCGGACAAATACCCTGACATGCCAACAGGAGCCACTCCTCGCAAAGGTGAAGAGGACTTGGCATGTTACGGCCATGTCACACACCACGACTCCCTTGCCGAGACAATCATGCAGGGCACTCGGGAGGGCAGTAGACGGAGAGGCAGGCAAAGGAAGACCTGGATGGACAACATACGGGTGTGGACCGACCTTGACGTCCAAACATTACTGAGACTTGCTTAAGACCGCCCCGGCTGGAAAGCATTCGCTGACAGGTCTCGGGGTGAACTGAATTGAACTGTCTGGGTTGATAGAGAATACGTTGACGTAGATATAACATGTTGTTAGTAACATTTATCAAATACAACCAGTGTACTTAGGGCGTCAGTTGAATACTCAGACTGGGCGTTTCTTCACATACGAAACCGATGGATATTGAATTTCAGTAATCACGTCACTAGACGTTTCGCGTTTCCAGTGGTCCGCATACAATGCGTAATAAACAAAAGATACATGCGTTTTTTCATATTCTCATGTATGCGAGTTCACTGTCATTTGGGAGCCGATATAAAAACGGGTACAACGGTAAACAATTGTCTATTTTGTTTCTAAAACCATGATTATAAGGCAAAAGTCACTATTATCTGTGCAGAATAACATATTTAGGACACACATAGTTTGTCGTCTTATTAATTGCTAAAATTGCAAAATGGCGGGGTAAGGAGCCAAAAATTAATCAAAGACCCCTAGAGTAAAACGTGATTCCTATATCTTTTTTAAATACCCAGTATATGTAAAGACACTTTTGTGGGGTAAATAAATTCGTTCCTTAACATTTATGAACTTAAAACGTAATGTGCGCGTAAAACGCAAAACTTAACATAAAATTGCGGGAACCACGAGCGCACGGCAACAACTTTGCGAAAACGGTTACTAGTAGAGCATATTAAACAAAAATCGTTCAAATGGTATGGGTATTCCCTGTGGGACATTCTTTAAGTCCAGTCGTCGAGCCGATAACAATTCAAGATGGCGGCCATTTAAAACAAAAGATGGCCGAAATTGTTGTGTAATATGTTTTAAATTTTTTGTATATATATATATATATATATACGGCCAATTAAAAGTAATGTTTTAGACGAACAAAAGCATTTAAAACTGTCGATCTTATTATTTCTTCTAGCGACACATTACCATTTTATTAAAATTAACATGGAATGTTCTTCTTTTACCAAATTATAAAAAACAAATATTTTCCTGTTTACAATTTATAAGAAAATTTACCAGATACGTTTCTCATTATGATTTATTGGCGAACATGTTTTTAATTTAACATGTATATGTATATGTATATATATATATATATATATATATCATCATCATCATCAACATCATCATCATCATTGTGCGGTCGTAGTATCCCGTGGTTGGACGAAGGCCTCAGAGTGTCGTTTCCAAATCTGCCTGTCTTGCGCTATCCTCTGCCAGATGGTGCCCTTCCAGTACTCGTCTAGTTCGTCTCTCCACCGTCTCGCCGGTCTTCCTCTAGATCGTTTCCCTTCATAAGGTATCCAGGTTGTGATACGCGATGTCCATCGGTTATTTCATAGTCTGCTGATGTGCCCTGCCCAGGTCCACTTCTATCTTCTGATTTGATCTATCACGTCTATGACCTTTGTCTTTTGCCTTACCCATATGGTTGTTTTTCTCTCCCGATATGTGATGTTTAACATACTTCTTTCCATCTTTGTTTGTGCGGCTGCTAGCTTGGTCTTTGCCTGGATGGTGAGTGCCCATGTTTCCGCGTCGTATGTCATCGCTGGAAGTACGCATGAATTGAAGACTTGTCTCTTCAAGCAGGTTCCAAAGTTACCCTTGAAGATGTCGCGGTGTTAGCCGAATGATGTCAAGCCGGCAATGATCATTCTTTGAATCTCATTGTCTTGGGTTTTGTGTCTGATACTGTATCGCTGTTCCAGATAGTCGTAGCTTTTAACATTCTCTATCTGCGTCGTGTTGATATATATTGGTGTGTAATTTTCTAGCATCACGTTTGTCTTCCAGATGTTCATCTTGAGACCTTGTTTTTCACTTTTATCAGCTAGCTCCTGCAGCATGTTTTGTAGTTCTTGCGGCGAAGCGAAGATGGCTGAGATATTCTTCATCTATCATGAAGCCACTGGTTTCCCAGGTCAGTCTTCGAAATATGCATTCGAGCGTTGCTGTGAACAGCTTGGGCGATATGGTGTCACCCTGTCGTACTCCTCTCTATATAAATCATGGTTCACTACACAAACACACACTGAAAGTGAACAGTGATTTTATATATATATATATAGATGTGTGTGTGTGTGTGTGTGTGTTGTGCGTGTATGTGTATGGTCACTTCTCAATATGAATAAAAGTCCACACGCTAGCTTAATGCCTGTATATGTGTGTGCTTTCAAGTTATGACAGCAAATTATATGCACACACTTATGTGTTCTCCCGGCTCATGACAATTCAAATATTTTATAAAAAAGTTGCTTAATTATTACTGTCCCTAAATTGTCTTCTGCTACATCCAGCTGCATTCTCCACTCGGTGCTGTCTAACATCATTCGCTTCCGAGGCAATCATGAAGCCTAGTATCTATTCCCAATTTCGACTTCTACATCTCCTTGATATCGAGCAAGTTAAAATGTGATTTTTTTTATGGGAAATAATGGCCACATTGGATGCAGGTGTGCATTTTGTTATGTAACTTATATTAAAAATAAATATTAAAAAACACCACATTTCTGCCCATAGACTTCGTAGAGCGCCATCACCATGGGTTCCAGGTGACGTCAGTATCATCCTCGATGCAGTTTTGAAAGCGTAAGAGACAGCGGTTATATATGTACTACTTAGGAATGGAAGGGTTCCTTTTCCGAACCGATGACGGCTCTGTTTTTCTTGATGTAGACCGGAAGTGTAACGCACACGCATCCTATCGGATAACCAATGATATGGTTGACGAATCAAATGACATTCGTGAGAAGTTCACCAACCCACTGAGAATCCGGTCATTGATTGATGGCCCACTGGAAGAACTCTTTTTGACGGATGCGTTCGAGAAAGGTATCAAAGTCCTTGATTTTGGTTATGAGACTGGGTTCGTCGAGGTAGCGTCTGCAGCAGTTACAAGAGGAATTATAATACTTGTTTATTCCCATGGTCTTGTTCGTCAGAACGAATCCGTAACAGAGATTGGTCTTGAAACCATGAGTGTGTTTAAACAAAAATGATCTTCAAACGAGCCTCTAGAACACCCGTTTCCATGGTCGATAATCTAAAATCGCACCTGGACTGGAAACGTCCTCCCGTTTCTCGTATTCTCATACTCAACCAATGCTGTCGGACAACATCAAGAAGGTTCGTCGACAGATTATCGGCGAAGGGAAGTCGAGGCGAGGGTTCCATTGTATCTTCTACGCTAACATGCGACCGGTCTTGTTGCAATTACGATCGCTTGGATGACGTTCGCTCGGCGACGTCATCACACGAGAATCTTGCGAGATTAATGAGGCTCTAACGATTATCGAATTTCCGATCGCAATCTTACACGTGTAAGTGATACTTGTATTGCTACTAGTGGTACATATTGTCTTTACGTGATGGAGTACATTACCCCGTCGCGTGAAGCGTCTTCCACATCACTTACAACAGTATGTCTTCTTCTTTGAGGATACAGTAGATGACGTCATTTGCGATTGTTCATTGGAATATGTATATTGATCAATCGATGGTGTCGGCGCTGACGGTGCTGGGTTGGTGATTGACGGGTGTCTATCATGTTCATGTGTTTGTAGATGGGCGTCTCTCACAAATACGATGATGCTTCATGATGGAAGTCACGTCTACAAATAAAGGAACACGATCTCTTGCATGCGTCTATATACCAATGAGTGTTGATATGTATTGATGCGCGAGTGGACAAATATACATGTGCGCACATGGAAATGAACGAACCAATGAATGGTAGGGTTGTGCGTGGTCAGTAAGTGCGCATGCGCGAACGCAACATGTGCACGAAGGCGTTTTATGGACTAATGGAAGGTAATTGTATTGTGTGTCGAATTTAGACGGAACATCCACATGTCACAATTGTCAAGGAATATATAAATACATAAGTCCTACTTACCGATTTCTACACATTTGAGAGAGTCATCGAATTTTCTGCTTGAAAATCATTGCCACTGATTTGGCGAAGTCGTTGTGTTGAAATCAAACAGACGGTATGGCACAAATGTATAACAAAAATATGGTGTTTTGTTTGAAACATAATATATCCCATAAGAGGAGGACACAAGCACCCACGATGGGGATGATACTGATTCTGCCTACGAGACAGAGTATGAAGGTTAAAAATTAGAAGAAACTTTAAAATATAGTGTTGTGTTTCATACATAATTACCCGATACGAAGTCATTAGCGATCCACCACTCTGTCATCCGTTACACGCGCACTCATGCAAGTACACACAAAGGGGAGGTCCTCTACCCCGCACCGCTAACTAGGGTGGGCGATAACTAAGGATGCAACGTCACCGGAAGTAAACCAACAGTCGCTAGGTGGCGCTCACTAACCGTGAATGAGTCAGTATTTTGACTCCCTGATTTATTTCATGGCTACTGATTTGAGGTATGAGATGGCCCCTGTAACTATTTGCGGCGTGCAGCTACTAAAACGTTGTTCTGCTAGTTTACCTACAAACACTTCAACACACAATTATAATATCCCTATAAATTTGCTGTTATGGATGTTCTCCAGCAAAGCAGCTGTATTATCTCCTAATTACTTTGACAACTTCGACAAGGTGAGGTTGAGCGATAGAGGAACTCGCAAAGGCGCAGAGAAGCCGACAAGTCAATCACCGAAATATGTTTGTAGGCTGTCCGGCACATCCACTGCTTCGTATACATTCTTAATCAGAATTCGTCTCCCCTGAAGTTGTCCGAAATTAGTACTAGAACACTAAAAAAAAACAGAATATAGTAACATAAAAAACTCGAACCGATCATCAATATTATGGGTAAAAATGTATCATATATCTGGCCATAAAATCTGCTCAGTCCAGCTAATGAACGTTGTTGCATGATAGAACCTGCCCGCTAATATATGCCAGCTGGATTCACAGACTGGGAATATTGTCATCAACACATAATAATTTATGTAAAATACCAATAATTGCGTCACTAGATGATGTGACAAACACTCACTGTTGAATGTCTCCTATTTTAAGTGTTATCTACACAAAGCTTGTGAGATATTAATTCAAACAAGTGTTATGTTTAACAAACGTATTTAGATGAGTATAAGTATATTATTCATATTGACTTTTGCTGTGAATAAAAATTACGATGATATTATTGATGTGCTTGTCACATACACGGATGGTTTATTTGAATGTGCCACGAGGGAGAAATGGCGACAATGCCGTGATACAGACTAATGCCAGGTGAGCAATAACAGAACAATCACGAAGAAGCGATTCCTTTTACAAGATAAAACGAATATTGGTTTGAGTGACAACAAGTCAAAGACACCAACAATGGGAAGGTGACAAAGAAACAGTAGCAATTTGTAACTAATATACAATTTGAAGCTGATACACAATAATATTGATCTACAAAGCAATCATTGCATCACACAGCTGACGTTGTTCTCCCAGGACACTACTGTCCTCGTGCTGGCCATAACAAATTATGGTCTACTCCTTAGAAACAAACGTCGGTCTCAATATTATCGGGAAACATCCAAATGTTCAAACGGCAAGAGGCACTGTTCATCTTTCGTGCTTTCTCTAGCGCGAACAGCAATGTGAGGTTTATTGAATATGTTGTGAGATTACCTTACACCACAGTGCGTTGCGCATACCGAAGGGAATGGATATCGATATCACCGTGGAGGTACGGTGGCATTTGTTGTGCTAACACTTGCTTGAAATCGACAAACTTTCACCGTGATGTAATTATTACCTAAACATGTCGCACAGCCATTATGTCAATAACACTGGAATCACGATAGCTTCAACTAGATTGGCTTGTCACATCGTCTAGTGACTTAACTGTTGATGTTGATTATCGTATGGTTTGTGTAGATGATCAGCCATATCTTACTTTGTGGGAAGCATAAAGAGTAACAACGATAATTTCGTAAACATGTTAATCCTTTTCAGTGCAAAGAATTCTAGTCATTAACCTTTTTTAATTTGATGCTTGGTTTTCGTACGTCACTTACACATGTGTTGTTAACACAACATATCTCACTATTTTAGATCAAGAAGACAATATCGGTGGTGCGTATACTTATGAAGAAAATGGTGAACGTGGAGATAAAGATGCATTTGAAACAACTTACGAAGAACGATATCTTGATGAGGAGGATTATGATGGTGATGCTGATGATGATGGTGATGCTGATGATGATGGTGATGCTGATGATGATGATGCTGATGATGATGGTGATGCTGATTATGATGATGAGGATTATGATGGTGATGCTGATGATTATGGTGATGCTGATGATTATGACGAGGATTAAGATGGTGATGCTGATGATTATGATGATGATGAATTTGGAGATGTTGAATAAGATTAATGTAAAGAAGGTGAAGAAGATATTAGCAAAGAATACAAATAGTAATATTATTATCAGGATTACAACGAGTATGACTGTGATGCATACGAATACGAATATGGTGATGAATGTGAATATGAAAGAGATGATGGCGAAGTTCGCGTCCGGAAACATCATACTCGGTATGATAAATTTGTTTTTTAATATAACACCGCCCGAGAGACACATGACACTGCAATCAAATAAGTTGAAGTATCACATAAACGAGATCATATAACATGAAAAAGATACGTTACCTGATATACTTATAAAGGTTGTTATGTAGTGACAGCCCCAAGAAACATAACATCGATCAGCACTACTATGATGCAACACTGAGTTTACAATAGAGCAGTACACGTGGCGATAAAGATATATTGTGTGGATCCTTTGAGTCTAAGTGTTAGTGAATCAATGTTGTATTCACCGGGAAGTTTTCATCTCGAAACAATGTGGAGTTGTATAGTGTGAAGGCTACTGCCATGAGTTCATCTCGAAACAATGTGGTGTTGTATAGTGTGAAGGCTACTGCCATGAGTTCATCTCGAAACAATGTGGTGTTGTATAGTGTGAAGGCTACTGCCATGAGTTCATCTCGAAACAATGTGGTGTTGTATAGTGTGAAGGCTACTGCCATGAGTTCATCTCGAAACAATGTGGTGTTGTATAGTGTGAAGGCTACTGCCATGAGTTCATCTCGAAACAATGTGGTGTTGTATAGTGTGAAGGCTACTGCCATGGGTTCATCTCGAAACAATGTGGAGTTGTATAGTGTGAAGGCTACTGCCATGAGTTCATCACTTAGCTGTAGAGTACTGCTATATTTTTGCCAAAATGGCAAGAAAAGCATCACGTCAGTGTTATTGCCCGATGCCGGTCGCTCAATATGTATTGACTTGTAAAAGAATCGACGTTTTAATACCTGTGGTACACAGCTATAGAGATTACCATAGTAGAACGACTGCCGTATTATAACCTTGAAATGGTTGAACTGACAAGCCAATGGTGGATGATTCAGTTGGCAAAATAGGAAATAGTGTTATATTTTGTATATTAAAATGTTATGTAATAACGTTAATTTGTTTATATTTTGTATGGACATATATGAATATAAACGTACTAATAAATGCTTGGGTGTCCGTATATATTTGTGTGTGTGTGTGTGTGTGTGTGTGTGTGCGTGTGTGTGTGTGTGAGTGTATGTGTACGTGTGTGTATATGTGTGTGTGTGTGTGTGTGTGTGTGTGTGTGTGTGTGTGTGTGTGTGTGTGTGTGTGTGTGTGTGTGTGGAAGTGTGTGTGTGTGTGTGTGTGTGTGTGTGTGTGTGTGTGTGTGTGTGTGTGTGTGTGTGTGTGTGTGTGTGTGTGTGTGTGCGAAGGTGTACGTGAGTGTGTGTGTGTGTGTGTGTGTGTGTGTGTGTGTGTGTGTGTGTGTGTGTGTGTGTGTGTGTGTGTGTGTGTGTGTGTGTGTGTGTGCGAAGGTGTACGTGAGTGTGTGTGTGTGTGTGTGTGTGTGTGTGTGTGTGTGTGTGTGTGTGTGTGTGTGTGTGTGTGTGAGTATGTGTGTGTGTGTGTGTGTGTGTGTGTATGTGTATGTGTGTGAGTGTGTGTGTGTGTGTGTGTGTGTGTGTGTGTGTGTGTGTGTGTGTGTGTGTGTGTGTGTGTGTGTGTGTGTGTGTGTGTGTGTGTGTGTGTGTGTGTGTGTGTGTGTGTGTGTGTGTGTGTGTGTGTGTGTGTGTGATCGTACGTGTTCATACAGTACATGCACATACGTACATACATAACGTCAGTCTAGAAATCTAATACGGGTTCGCCCATATTTACGATGTGATATGATGTATTGTTAGAGAAAATGTTTCTTAACAAAATAAAGTATTTAAGACACAAAGTTGCTGAAGCCTGCGTCTTCGATTTGATAACGCCGAAGGTAAGTTCGACTGAATAGAATGTCTTAGTTTATATAAACATGTGTACGCATGCGTGCCTCCATGCGTGGTGTATGCTTGTGTACTTGTAGTGTGTATATATATATATATATATGTGTGTGTGTGTGTGTGTGTGTGTGTGTGTGTGTGTGTGTGTGTGTGTGTGTGTGTGTGTGTGTGTGTGTGTGTGTGTGTGTGAGTGTATATAGGCATGAGAACATGTATACAGGTGTGCATGGATGCAGGTAGGTGTTTTCATGCATTTGCTTATGTACGTGAGTGTTTGCGTGCATATATGCATGGATAAGTACATGCGTACATGCATGTGAGCGGGAATGCGTGTATGTTTGAGTGCATGTAAGCGTGGATGTTTGAATGCGTATATGCGTGTGTACATATATTGTTTGCGTGAGTGCATGTATGTGTGTATGTACGTATGCGTCACCACTAAAGCGTTCATCTTTGTTGAGTTATTTAAGGAAAGCGAAGTACCTTTAACTTGATTTTAGCTACATTAAAAATGCTTACCAATTTAGTTAATGCAAATGTACGTTGTTTGCCCTGAATTAAGTACGTCTATGAAGCTCGCAGCGGCATCGATGTCGAACGCGCTTTTGTATGTTATCTATACAAAACAGTTTAAAGTCAACAACAGCCAATTACACGTTCATGTTTGTTTAGTTACCATTACAGTTATTGATAATAAAACTCCAATGCAACACGATTGATGTATGTATCAGTTGAACAGTAATACTTGATTCACGTGATGCTTAAGAAATGCTGTTTATGACCAGATCATGATTTCGTCTTCGTTCCGTTTTTGTTCATTTTCTAACATGGTTGGGATGGCTCTTGTGTCACACAAAGAGTTTCCACTTTGCCCCAGGGATGTGGCTAAGTGTACATACTGCTGAGGGTGCACTCTCAGCGTTGCAGGACTTAAACATATCAATTCGATGAAACGAAACTGGTTTCATATCTTAGAACAATTTCAGTGGTGAGTCTTAATGTCAAGTATTTAAACAATATATTTAAAAGTTAAGAACACAATAACGGTTGCTCGTTTACGGGGTGACTTGCCCCCATCTCCCCTACATATGCATTTCCATACGCATTCCCGACGTATTTGCCCTCCCAGAACCGGTATGTGCTGTTTTATGAGGTCTACATCAACGTCGCAAGAATTCCAGGCTACACGCATGCAAGCGTGTGCTAAGTCGTTGACTAAGCACCGTCGTTGTTATTCTCATTTCAGCAAAGAACACCTGACAATAATAATACTGAAAGCCAGTCTATGTAGGGCCCTAATTTTGCGTATAGCAATCCATGTTGCATAAACGTGGACACTACGATCACAAGAGATGGAGTCTCTTGACGTTTTTGAGTTCCGCTACCTGCGGGTTATCACAGGTGTTACTAGGGCATGCAGACTACAAGATAGCCAGATCAGAGATGAGACATACACCCCTGAATCCATATCAGATGTCGTCAGACATATAATACTCAGGTGGTTTGGACATGTATGCCATATGCCAGGCGAAAACCTCTTAAAATTGCTTTCAAGGAAGACTTTAAATTACACAGAAAAAAAAGAGGAAAGCAACGGAAGAGTGACAAGTTACCCAGGTTATTTTAAAGGGAGAGCGGTGTGCTGCAGACAGAACGAAATGGAGGGATGTAACATCCAGGAGGATAGCGAGGGGTCAAATTGGCCTAGGCATTTATTTCAAGTCACATCCGATGAGCTACAATATAGGCCCATGAAACATTCAAAGAAGTTTTCTTGTAGCCGATATAGAGCGCAAACTATTGCTGTGATAATGTCGTTGCGCGGAAAATAAACATCTACTTTTATCTTGGAAGCACAGCTAAAACAGCACATTACTTACATTGCTTAAATAAGTAGTAGCAGTCCGGTTTTTCATTGTACTGTTATTCACGTGTGATTTGAGACTGTTTCATTTCCTGACGTGTAGTATGAATAGCGATATACTTTCTGAAACAAATTATATCCACCCTCAATAAACTTAACAAAACATGCAGGACATTGTTTTCCGTAAACACTTAAACCACGTCTTCTAATTTTGTGACAACATTTTTTTGTATATTTCAATGTTTATAAAAGCGAACAAAAATATCAATTGTTAGACAACAAAATTATTAAATATCATAATGGCAATGGAGCTAAACATGTCGCCGATAGATTAGACATGTTACAATACACCGTTGGAGTAGTCCGTTCTAATCGTGAGCTAACTACTCCAACGTTACATATACCAACAAAACACACCATGCAGTAGAGCAACTGTCTTGAATTATAGTTCTGGAGCCGCCCATATCTAAGCAGTCCTATGACTACACTGGCTGATGAAATTACCTATCTGACCAAAAACACTTTTGATCAATGCAGGTTGGATTGCGGATCGGCATTAATATTGCCTATTTTGTGAGCTGGTGTCGAATATGAAAAACACTATATTGGTGTATCCAACGTCTAGGTAGTGAATACTCCGACGGATTGTTCAACTATCTAGTGTGTATGAGTCTGTCTGGTGTGTGTGTGTGTGTGTGTGCGTGTGTGTGTGTGTGTGTGTGTGTGTGCATGATTGCGTGAATGCACTAATGCACGAATACGTTAATGAGTCTCTGTTTGTATGACGGACGGATGGATGGACGGACGGACGGAGGGTCGGACGGATAGGCGGACCGGCGGACGGACGGAAGGATGGATGGGTGATTTAGTGTTTTTTGAGTGGTGGATGGGAGAGTGGGTGGGTTGGAGAGTGGGTGGATGGACAGATAGATTAACAATGATATTGTACGACATTAATCATGTTATGTGCCTTTCGCATTATAATGGTGCAAACGAAATATTGAATATTGTGTATTTATACTGCATGAACACATGATATGTTTCACTGTCAGGTGCTTACTGCGATGGCGACAGCGAACATTGTCTTAGTGTTTTGGGTGCTGACGATTCCCGGATTCCTGCAAATCGCGTCAGCATTTAGTAGATGGCCAACTTCTCTGAAACGGCGCAGACCGGTTGAACGATGTCTTGAATCGCTCGTCTATCCTTGTCCCCTTCCACGAGGAAGATTTCCCTGGACACCAGCCATTTTACATAACTTCACCAGCGATGTCCAATACATAGATGACTTCGAGGACGTGGACTTGTTTCGACCATTTGGTAAATTTGGGAGGCAATATATTCTTTGGGTAAGTGCAAGTGTTAAGCAGTAACCGTACCAGTCTGCATAGTGACAACTAAATACTTGTGTAGTTTACAAATACGTCACAATCTCTGATGTGCTCCACAGTCCCAAAACACGGTCAGTGATGCATAATTTTTAGAGGAAGACATTACTGTTGACTGGTGGAGATAAATTCAGTCCAATTCTTCACAGATACAGGATTCCACATGCACACGCATGTACACACATGCATACGCAACCACACACCACACACACACACACACACACACACACACACACACACATATACCACACACACACACACACACACACACACACACACACACACACACACACACACACACACACACACACACATGGACACACACAAACATACATGTGCACAATTAGATATGCCAATCTACATATAATGCTAGCTATGCTTTTTCCGACAGGCGATTGTGATGAAATGTCTCGGGTTTGAGGCTCATACCGTTAACATCATACGTCATCTATCATCGATGCCCCCTTCAAGTTTTCCGAAACAAGCAGAACAACCTGAAGACCCTTGTATTAAGGCAAGCACTGATTTACTGTGTTACCGATTGACAGACTCACTGACATACCTACTTCCTGATGTTCTTTACTTAATCTCGATCACATGACAAGGAATGTCGACTGTTTTCAATGTGACACTGGGTTAGTAAAACTGAGACCGCTGACTATATCAGTATTGTGTCTGAGCGTCCTTGTAATAGTACCCGTGGTTTCCATAGGAGAAATCTGATATTTTACTATAGCGCATCACATGATCTGTCATACGATGTCGTGGTGATTCATGGTAGATTGTCGCACACTATTCTAGATTGGTGTTGTGTTCAGAGCAGAGTGCAGATGTTGTAGTTAGTCTTAGGGGACGTCAAGTATTTGTTTTCGTGTGTTCGTGTCACCGTTCATGATTCACAACCATACATGAGTATCAGTTTCAAATGTGTCTGATGATAGCCAAGCGTCATTCAGCACATGAATTGCTGTCCTTACCTAGTATTTTCTCCACAGAATGTCACGCTTACAGTTAGCGTAGCAGCTAAGGCATTTAAGTAATTATACTTTTATATTTGCATCCCATCTAAGGTGTGTAGATTGGTATGTTTACCTGTAGTGATGTTCATGTGCTAGGGGTTATTGGATTGCGAAATAATCGATTTCATGGAATACGAATGTGGGTCGTGCAGTGAACAAAGCGATGGTGTCAGCAAAATCTGACCGTTTGAATAGCTGGTGCTTCGACTCCAGAATATATATTTCTTCCCTTTCATCAATCTCCGATCTTATTGTGTAGTCCAAGCAAATTATAAATAAATATGAGTCGACAGGATCTTTTTGACGAACTCCTGCATTAATATCAACATACATTTCTTGTTTCCTCTTCTGTAATATAACAATATTTCCACATTTCGCCATATTACATGAAGATAAAATCACCATAATATGACTGTGGTAGCTGCAGTCAATTAGTTGTTGTTCCACGGCTGCGTGCAAACTAGCGTATTACTTTATTCGCTTTATAGGTCACACGGGTTAAATTCGATGGTGTCGACGTTATATTGTACCAGCCGACAACTCGCCAGAGAAGACCCCGGGGAGGGCTGGTGTATATGTATGGCGGTGGCTGGACAATTGCGTCAGCAGGTAAAGCATTTGTTCAAACACGGTATGTGTTAAGAAGTTGAAATAATATTAACTGTTGTATGAAAAACGCTTACGTGTATGTCATTGGGCAATAAAATTACTGTTCGTTATATCTGGTAAAGTAAGTTGCCCAATCGAGATTATACGTCTTTCTACTGAAAATGTCAGCCAGGTGGACTGAAAGAGAGCAAGGAATGAAGACAACATGGATACACACACACCTATAATAGTTTTGCGAGAAATATTAGTATTTTTAATGTACGAAGGAATACATTTATGTATGGTCAAATCACACGTAAGTTAGAATACAATCTCGTGTTTTCAGCAAAACCAACAAACAATTACCAAACTGGAGCTAGCTAACTGTACTGAATAAGATATCGTTTCTGTTCACAACATATATTATAAATGAAATAAATTACAATATTGATTTCAGGATACACGTAATACGCGATACATGTGTATATGAGTTTTGTGGGCATTTTTGTTTAATGTGACGTAGTCTGTTCGCCTGCCGAATTATTGGGTTTAGTGATTTGTAACAGGAAGACTGCTATCTCGAATATGAGCAAGTTGAACATCTAAAGGTTAGCAATTAAATCTACCCGATTTGGCCGTATTGCCAATAAATATTTTTTGAAACTGCACATTTTTACTATTTGAACATGTAAAGTGATCGTCCCTTAACATTGCGACCGTTGTTACAGGCTTAATAAATACAATTTAGAAGCGGGTAGCATATTATCTGCATGGGAAATATTATAACAATATAATAATTAATTAATGACAATATTAGGAAGATACTATCTCTTTTTCAAAATAAGTTCACGTACACATTGAAAAAATATATAATTGATACTATGGCCCTTCCATCAACAAGTGGTGTAGTTTTAGTATCGCTATGATCACGGAGTCATCTAAGACCACGCATCCACAACGTTTTGGTCATGGCATTGTTTAATTTCAACCTCATCAACAAGAACGTGATTGGTACATCGAAAATAGATACGTTAATAATAATAATTTAAACATGATGTGATTATATCGTTACAGATGGACGTTATGAAGTGTTGAACAGGTATATGTGAATAATTGCTTCCAGCGTTACATACTGTAGATGTTGCAATATGCTCTGACTGGAACGGAACACTTGAGAACACCCGACGTCATGTTGCTAGCTGTGTGACTATCAACAATAGTGATATTATAACCATCATCCTGATAAATATTTAAATTGATTACAGATGTAGAAGACACGAACATGCAAACATTAGCTAAAGAGTCGAACGTAGTCGTAGTTTCCATTGAGTGAGTAATTTACCAAACATGCATGCTTGCATACAGGCACACATTCATTCCTGCAAGCACACACATACATACACACACGTATATACATACACCCATACATGCATACATACATGCATACATACATACATGAATAAATGCACACACGCGCACACGCGCACACGCGAACCCGCAAACACACGCACACACGCAAACACGCACACACGCACACACGCACACACGCACACACGCACACACGCACACACGCACACACGCACACACACCTACATACACACATACACACATACATACATATATACATACATATATACATACATACGTATATATATATATATATATAAATATATATACATACACACAAACACACACACACGCACACATACATACATACATACATACATACATACATGCATACATATACATACATAAATACTTACATACACACATACATACATACACACCCACATACACGCATTCAAACATACATACCACTTGTATATACATAAATACATACATTCATACACATATACATACAGCCATACATACGCGCATAAATGCATACATGCATACATCCTACATAGTTACGCACACACACACATAAATATAAAAAATACACACTTCACGCTTACAAACATATAGAAATACAACAATATATACATACATAGATACATACATATATACATTCATACATACATATATACATACATACATGCATGCATGTATACATGCATACGTGCATACGTGCACACGTGCACACGTTCACACATGCACACATGCATATATAAATACATGCATACATAAGTACAAACATATATACACATATACATACATTCATGCAAACATACACGGATACTTACATACATGCCTACATGCATGCATGTATACATGCTTACATGCATACATGCATGCATGTATACATGCTTACATGCATACATGCATGCATGTATACGTGCTTACGTGCACACCTGCACACGTGCACACGTGCACACATGCACACATGCACACATGCACACATGCACACATGCACACATGCACACATGCACACATGCACACAACTACAAACTGCATGGCCAGGTGTGGAGGGCTGTTTTCGGGCACGTGTAACACGTGGCTGAACACTTACTTCCGCATTCGCCGTATTCGCTGTTACAGCGTTTCTGTGTAACAGCGCGCGTCCAGATCTTCGATTGAAATCACCGCATACCCAGTATCGAAAGCAGGTGGCGTCTGTAGCAGGCATCCAGTTGTTTAAGTATGGTGGGTGGCATCGCCCAGCTGTCGCAGTTATACGGCATTACAACTACGACCATGGCATCGTACATCATAATTCGTTTGTTTAACTGGAGTTTGGGCCAACGCATCCATATTTTCCAGAACGACTGGCACACCATATTGCCCAGCTTGCACCGATGTTGCACGTCTTTTGTGCTGCAGAGCAGGGATCCTTGCGTATTGGTGAATCTCCGCTGCTCATTTCCTCGCAGCGTAGCACCGAATTCACCGGTCTCGTTGGTGTTATCGACGAATATGTTACATGTTCCGTCTTCTCATCGTTGACACAGAGGTTCCGGTTTGAGAGCTCAGTACATGCGGTGATCAACGAGGCATCTAGTGGCTCTCATTCTCCATCTACGAAGTCCACATCGTCTTCATATTCCCACTCTAGGGCCGAAATGGGTGAGCCATGCCTAGTTGTGTTTTATCGAACAGCGGTCAGTGCTGCAGCAAGATATCACATAAACAGCACAGGAGAGCCAATTGTCATATCTTCTAACCTGGTTGCGCAGATCCCAAACGAACCACCAGTTGTGTCCCAGCGAGGAAGAGGCGTTCAATTAGGAGGTCGTTATCGCTACCGCCAGCAAAGTGGAGGACGTGTAGTTTTCTGCGGCGTTGCATGGTGTCAAATGCGGGGGACATGTCAATACCCACCTTGTGGAAATCCCAATGCCGTGACATTACTACAGACACTAGCATCCGCCGGACCCATACAATGTCCGCATAGCTGCTGCCCTGCTTGAAGCCGCTTTGGTACGGCCGGGTGAACAAGTTGACCTTGTTATGGAGGCGCCACTGTGGATAGGATTTTGTGGATACTGTTGATAAGTACTATAAGTCTGAGTTTGGACAAAGGGCCAAGCTGTTTCTTTGGTTTCGATAATGCCATCAGGATGCCTCTGCCCACGCATCGAGTGGGATGCGTTTCTCAAACACTGTGTTGATGGTGTGCGAGATGACTGTCAAGATGGCGTTTCCAGCGTACTTCAGTAACTAATTCTTTATCCCATCGAGCCCAGTCGCACGACAATTCCTTAACGATTTGAGCTCGTTCTCGTTTGAATGTTGAGTTTGATGTTGTCTTGCTTGCTTTCGTTTGCAGGCAAATGTGGTCCCTCATGAACGTAGTTACTACTGATCGGCGGTCAGAGTTCAGGCTTGCGCCGCCATATGCGCGCGCACCGCGGAGCAGTAGTTTAGCTTCCTGCTTGCAGAATACAAAGTCGATCTGATTGTACATTGCGTTCATTCGTTTAGAGTCAGCAGGAGCGATGCCGTCGAGCAGCCAACCTGTCCAAGTTATCTGGTGGCGACTTGAATGTTGACATGCTGCATGTTGCATACGAAGAAGCCACTCATAGCGAGGAACTCCATTAACGTCACACCATTATAATGTCTTCTACCCATGCCATGACCTACTATATCTGGTCCAAGTCCTCCTGCATTTGTGCGTTTTCGCAACATAGAGTTAAACTATCCACACACAAACAACTGGAAGCCTGTGGTGTAGTACCTGATTCCAGTTCTTGGGAGAAGCGGTCGGCCACTGCAGGGTTTTGACGTACATTTTGAGATGTAGGGCCATAAATAAATGCCTACATACATGCATACATACGCAAACACATACATACATACGTTCGTACGTACATACGTACATAAATGTTGTGAATGTTGTGTTTGTGTATTACCAGTTACCGCAAAGCCCCTGAACACATCTTCCCAGCAGCGTTCAATGACGTGGTTAAGGTTATGCAGTATTTCATGAGACATGAATGCGAATTCGGAGTGGATGCAAGCCGTATTGCTGTCGGAGGTATGGTTTCTTGTATGTCATAATGTGACGATTAGCTTAGTGTTACTAATGCAGTTGTGAACATTTTTATGTTTTGTTTTAACAAATACAACCATTGATTTGCTTTTAAATATGAACTTAAGCACGCCCTTGTTGTGTCATATAGTTCAATATGTACTATTTATGTATATATTAGTGGTGACAGAAACCTACTCATTTATGCGGCAAACTTAAATCCTTTTGTTCGATGCCTAAATCGCCAAATTAGCGCACTGTGTGTTGCGAATTTTGTCACTGCACGATCCAAGCTAGAGGTTTGAGTCACGTCTATTTACTCATTGGACATGTTTTACTTGAATTATTTCGTAAATATACATTGGTGAGCGAAAACTAAAAATTTGGAGAGTTATTATACATGGTAGTCATTGTACAGCACGTAATATTCTTTTGCATTCAAAATTAAAACAGTGAACAAACTGACTATGATTTAGTCGATTAAATCGTAGCTTCGGTGCGCTTGCTGGTGCTTTCAGAATGGGTGATAAAACATAACATTTTCGTCGAATATTATTTCATATGTGCTTTGGTATGTGCAGATAAATCGACCAAACAGGAACATGTATCTTTGACGTGCTACTATACTGGAAGAGTTTCATCAGACTGGATGGTTTAAATGAGTGATCATTTTACTTATTTCACAGTCAATTTACCTTTTGTTCTCGTGACGTTTCGGCTGCGTTCAGCAGTCTTCCTCACACGGCTACCGCTAAATGGCAACGCGGTAGTCCTTCCACACCCTTAAATCACTCACTCGGAAAAAAACGAAACAATCATCATTCGGCGAACGAGGGACATGACACGATAGTAATGGACAAAGCACAATATGAGAAGTTAGTCCGCGAGATCATGGATGATGAGAAAACATACTCCAAATTGAAGTCGGATCCAACTGCTCAGTACAAGAGAAAACTAATTGACATCCTCACCAAACTAAAGAGAGAGAGTAAGATCACAGGACAACAGTACTACTTCCTTTACCCCTCAGTAGAAGAAGCTATCCATAGATTATACTGTACACCGAAAGTACTAAAAAAGACAACCCCATAAGTCCTATTGTGGACTATACTGGCTCAATACCATACAAAGTGTCACGAAGCTTGGCAGACCTCCTTGGCCCTATGGTAGGACTGACGCAACACCATGTAAACAACTCAAGACACCTGGCTGAGGAACTGAAATCACTGACGCTACACGAAGGTGAAATGATCACCTCCCACGAAGTCGTGTCTCTGTTCAAGAACACGCCTATACCGAAACCTCTGGATATAATCAAACCTTCAGAATGACGCCACAATAACATACCGAACGAGACTGGAAATATAAGAAATTATGGAATTACTGTACTTTGTCCTGAACACAACACCCGTCACATTCAGAAACAATGTACACCAACAGTAGTTTGGCTTAGATATGCGTAGCCCCGTATGTCCAAGGATGATCCGAAACCACATCACGGATCATGAAGAAATACAGTGAACACAGTATTGAAATCTCACAACACCACGAAGAGGTCATTGGTAGGACCAAAAGACAATGTGAAACCACACAAGATGTATGAAGGAATGTACGCTATAATTATGATGTAAGAAATGCAATGCCACATACATCGGAGAAACTAAACGCACACTTGGAACCCGCATCAGAGAACACAGAGAAGACGCAGACAACCATCAACAAGCATACCCTACACGAGAAACTACACAAAAATATCACAAAAGAAGATGAACAAAACAGCCATTACAGACGACAAGATGCAGCAAAATCAGACAGTAGACTGGGAGGGGGGAATTTGTTGATAGGGAGTCGGACTGGAGACGCGATACCGATTAGAAAAACCATGGGAAGCATGAACCGATAGGAAGGTCGATACCGACTCTCACACATTAATGACGATCTCTTGAAGAGCCACCCAGGGCGCAGCCGTGGGAGGACACACACCGAGGTGACAACGTCTGCGCTGAAGGACTACCGTGTCGCTATCTAGCGGTAGCCGTCTGAGGAAGACTGCTGAAAGCAGCCGAAACCTCACGGGAAAAAGGTAAACTAACTGTGAAATAAGTAAAGACCTACTACTATGTTTTGAAGTTCACCGCCTTTCCATGGTCGTCACGTTCGTATATAGTTTTGCAGTCAGCGTCCGAAAATAACGGCCGCAGACTTTGCATACCGCCGACGGCCCGGCCAAATTCACCATCCATAACCATAGTTCTTTTCTCTGGGAATCCTTCCTTGGAAAAGTTGCTTCATAGCATGCATTTAGTAGTAATCCGTTGCTTGAAATTCATCTGTTTTTGTGTTTTGGTATCAATTTCTTTTGTGTTTCTGGGAGTTATGCTGCGTCGCCTATTGAATTACTGTGAGCAGCGGTGCCTGGCCTGACTAGTAATAGCGCCGCCAGGTGCCGATGATGCCCAAGTTTGAAAAATGATTTAAAATATACCATTGGCTGTGCTCATCAAATAATGGTGATGTTTATTGTAAACAGTATGTTCGTATGTTTGGATAGTGGTTGTTCTCGTGCTCCATACCCCTTTAAGGGTGCAGTTATAAGTTAGCCTAAATTATTTTAGAGACAGGTATATACACTTTTGTTACATCTCAGAACCGTTAGTTATGTTATATGTGGAACATGATGGGACTTCACGGTCCCGTCATCTGCGATACCGAACAATACTATATGTTGTCACAACACAATGTCTTGAGACAAAAAACAACATTAATAAACAATATCAGTAGAGCATTCTTCGTACTAATATAAACAAAGGTTATCCAGAATGAACATTTATGCCGCAATATTGTGCAGACTCTGTTCGCTTTAGCGCGTAGAGCACAGTAAATGATCAACCACATGCCATGACATGTCCGTTTGCGTTCAGGCGACAGCGCAGGAGGAAACTTAGCTGCGGCACTGACACTGAAGTTTCGGGCCTTGAACTGGCAGCCGCGGCTCAAGCTGCAGGTGTTGATCTACCCGCCTCTACAGACCATCGACTTCATGACCCCGTCGTACCAGGAGAACGCCTGTGATGGGTACCAAGGGCAATCGTTAATGCTTCACTTTTGGTTTGTATATTCAACATCTAAAACTGTAAATATGCCATAGTGTTTTATCAGACACCCGAAAAAGTACCGATCTAGCCATTTTCTTTACAATTACTTCAAATGTAACACAATTTTAACATTTCAACCAAGAGGATTTACACAAAGTATGTATATACATATGTGCATGTCTATATGTGTGTCTTGTATATGTATACGAATCTACGTATTTCCGTACGTTAGACTGTACATATTGTCGTATACATAACAATAATATATATATATATATATATATACACTGTATATTTGTGTGTTTGTTTGTGTACACAAGTGCGTATGTACTGTTGTATGTATATAATTACGTCCTTCGCCCCTACATACGCGTAGTATTTAACATGTGCTACCTATTTTCACAACTAATGTATAACTATCAATCTCAACTGCTCTTTCTCGGTATTATATATAATGTCACGCATGGACACATCAGTGTAACTAAACATAATATTTTAATAACTCTATAATATATATAAGTATTTTGTTTATGTGGTATTAATTTAATATCCATGTATATTGGGACATGTTTCTATCAACAGCTGTGCACCTACAGCAGACACAGCAGTGAAACAAATTATCTCCGAATTTGCCTTATCGCTGTAACAAATACCTTATATGACGATATGTTATGCAAAAAGCCAGCTGTCGTAGTTAGGAATAGAGTGGGCGTGACCGGTGCATTGACCTTTTGGAACTCTGACTTGGCAGTAAACAGGACAGTTTGGAACTCGCCGTGGACGAGGAGAGTTGTATGCGTGTGCGTGGCTGCAGAATAGACTGGAGCAGCCCACACAAGTGTTGTGTTGCGGTTTAATTTAAATAACGAACCTGGGAGTTCGTTACAATACATTATGCTCTGCCTTGTAGGTTGTGGAATGCGTTCGGAAATATAACGGGACTTCCTCCCATCGATTTCTCACGCAACTGTCACACTACTGCCGCCGCGAAGGCCCGCTACGGCAGACTGGTGCCTTGGTCGGTTCTTCCTAACACACGGAACAAGAGAAGACAGAGAAGACGGTCATTGGCCTGTCGTCGAGGAAATACAGCTCTCTGGAACAAAGTCAAGAAAGTGTTTACTAACCAATATTTTGCTCCCCTCATGGCACGTGACCTGAAACATCTCCCGGAAGCGTTCATCTTGAACGTGAAACAAGATGTTCTGACGAGCGACGGCATTATATACGCTCGGCGGTTGAGGTCGGCTGCTGTGAAGGTAACCACAGCCATGTACAACGCCCCGCATGATATACTAGTAGTCTCGGAATCGGAAACATCGAAGAAGATGGTGCGAGATATCGCCGACTTCCTCCGTCGACGACTCTAACCACGTGCCAGATGTCAGTACTTCGTCGTGTTACAGCGAGCCAAATAATTTGAAATATATTGACAAGTGTTATGTGAGTTCACATATTATAAAAGCGTTTGAGCGAAAACTGAATGTGTACTCATTGTTATTTCGTTATGATTGCCGACTACGACTGATATTAAATACCAAACATGTACCTCCTTATATTGCACATGTTAACACATGTCCATAAATACACAAGCCACACACGTTCATATGTACATGCATGCATGCATATATGCACATGCACACACACAGACCAACTTTCTTCAAGAAATTTGGTCTGCCATCAAGCCTGACCGGAGAGGCAGCGGCGAGCGTTTCTTGACTTCAAAACAAAAGTGTCATTAACATCAACATTTTGTTTCGATATATGACCGAAACGACTTGGAATGATGGAATAAACACAGTGATGATTGGGGCATGAATTCCAGGTAAATACGTAATAATAACGGCAACAATTTTACAGAAGTCCGAGGTCATGATAAATATAAACTCACGCAATCGATTTTGGCGCGACTTGCACCATTAGGCGGGAACTTGATTGTAAACATCATCGATGTGTATCCTTGTGCAGCAACAATTTCAGCGTCTTATCTTTGTAACTTTTTTCGGGGGACTTTCCACAAATCTGAAGAAAAAAACGTGAAAATTTTGTTTGGAGAAAAAAAAACGGAATACTAAGATACACCCATAAATACTGAATATAATATTGCATATATTGCCACAAGAAAGTATATATATATATATACATATATATATATATGTATATATAAACTCAATAAAGAAACTGTAAATATATTTGTAATATACGTCAGTGATAAAATGTGAAATAATAATACACTAACACGGAGAATGCGGCATGCATCATATTTCTCACATGTGAACAAAAACATATTAAATCAAGTTCAAACAGTCTCGCAAAGTGTCCTTCTCTCACCAAGTGTCCTCCTCTCATTCAGTGCCCTCCTGCGTCACAGGGGACACCCTCGGATGTCACCAGCATGACATTCCGTTGCATCTTCTCCGTAGTGTTTCTCTTCCGTGATGTCTTAGTTTCAGAGTGTGCGTTCTTGTCGGCAACGCGGAGTCGGATCGCATCAAGTTGAGCAGCAACGTGCAACACGGTCTTGCCTGATTATACACAAAGACTGCTGACAGCATCTGATAGTGCACCAGCTCCCTTGTTGTAGGACCTAACTGCCAGGGCAACAGCAATTTATGTTGTCGTCTTTCAGCTGTACTTTGACTTCGGTGCCCTCCTCCAAATTGTTGCATGCAGGCTCTCGTTGGCGTTGGATGTCTGCAACTTTATGCAGCGAGAAAGCAGGTCAGGGTTGGCTAGGCGCTCGAACAGCGGGAATAGGCGCTCACTGACAATTCGCAGCAGAGGCGTGTCATGCTTCACCTGCTTGAGCTTGACAGCGAGGTCAACACCTTCAATGTGTGCTTGTCGCCAGTAGTACCAGGTGTCAGATCAGAAGGAGTGGTGAGGGTCATCGAGAGTGGAGAGAGAGTGAAAGAAGATGGCCCAAACAGCGTGGTAGGCAGCATCAGCGTTTGGGGCATTCTCTACGATTGCCTTTCCATACTATGACGACCACTTCTTCATATTATCATGCGTCAGGTGGTCCTTCCCACTCAGTGTCGTTGTCAGCGGGGTAGTAGCGGCAGGATCCACCCGCTTCTTTGATGGACCTGCCTGCATCACAGCTGTTGTAGCACTCGCCATGATGTTGTTGGCCTTCACCTCAGCATTCACCGCCTTGACAATCTTTTCCAGGCCATTGTACAAACTTTTTGCAATGTCATTGATGCATTCTTCTTTTGTAACAGGGTATGGCATGGCTGTCGTCAGAGCATCCCTTACTGCTGTCTCAATCACCCACCAGGCCAGTGTAGCGGAATTCCCCAACTTCTTCCTACCGTCTCCATAAAATCACGGCACCTTCGGTTTCCATGGCCCCTCTGGAGCCAGTGTGGTTACACTCGCATACCCAACGGTGGCCCCGCACCTCCTGTTCCTCACCTGTCAGCTTGTTCCCGACCAAGGTGCACTCAGCACCACATAGTCCAGGAAAAGTCCACTCAGTTGGTTAATTACGAAGCATGCGCCAACAGATCAGATGTGTCCTTTAATGTGTCATGTCCCATCATAGATGACGGTGATGTCACGTGGTCCAGCAGTATGGCAGTGGATGCCTTCGTACATCTCGTGCAAAAAGTAATGTGACGTGGTGAGTACGTCTGACGCTGGGCCATGAAGCAACTTGCTCAGAATATGACGGTTGATCCGGTGGTATGTCCGATGGTGAAGACCACCCTTGATCTTGAGCATGGCAAACATGCGCACCATCTCATGCTGGCCGATCCCCACTTCTCGTGCTACCAACACTGCACGGTGGTTGCAAAGGGCTTCCTTGACTGCCGCTCAGTGGTGTCAATCTCTGGGCTACTGTAGTCGACATGCCCATATGTGCATCATGAACAAACAACTTCAATTTTCTGAGCATACCCACGGCGTAGTTCATCATAGGTCTTGAAAGTTAGCAAGCTGCGAATGCATTTCGGGTAGAGTAATGGGGAAATATGTGCATCCATCTTTTTTGTGGAGCACAATGTAGAAGTCGTCATTGTCCTCATATTCAACCCGACATATGTCGGCTAGGAAACAGAAGAAAACAAAATTAAGATAATATATGTGAATACAGATATACTAACACAAACATACACACGTTTAGACACAGACACAAATGCAGACACAGACACAAATGCAGACACACACACAAATGCAGACACATACACAAATGCAGACACAATCGCAGACCCACACACAAACGCACCCACACGCACAACTGATTAAGTTTGTTGTGTGGTCTAATGACAACTAACATGGCATGTTAATTAGAGTGACAGACCAATACCATCTGGTCAAACGAAAGTCTAAAGGCTCGTATAATACTGTTAGATTAATATAACGGCAGTAATCAGAACTCGTTCACGTAATTGTGTACGCCTCTCATTCAGAGTAACCAGCTGCGCAAACGCAAGTGCATCGATATAAATCCGGGTATATAATGTTCATAGCACGTCTTTGCAGTCCCAGAGTGAGTGAGGTCGACCATGCAGAGCAAGCATAGTCTAGCTTAGACCTGACCACCGTCCTGTATACAGTTAGAAGGTATTCGACGGGAATATCTGTCTGTTTGAGTTGGTGCAACAGAAACAGCCTCTCGGCTGCTTTTCGTGTTATTTTCCCATTATGTACTTCCCATGTCAGGTTGCAGGTAATAGTGATGCCAAGCACCTTTGCCTCGGTTACTCGCTGCGTTTCTCTTCCGTTGATTCGTATGGGTGGGAAATTTGTTGTTTTTGAAAAGTCAATAATCATCACTTTTGTGTTATTTTGATTGATTATCATGTAATTTTGGGTTGTCCATCTGGACGCAACGTCGGCTGCTTTCTGGAGGTTTGGCGCCTGGGTTTTGGACCCAGTGTAGACGATGCACAGGTCATCTACGTATTTATAGGAATCGCACGCTGTCGTTCACCATGAAGACGAATAGTACGGGGCCTAGCTTTGTGCCTTGTCTGACGCCTCCGTGGATGTAGTTCCAATTGGATACTGTGTTGCACGTTTTCACTTGTTGTGTTCTTTCGTTGAGAAATCTAGTAATCCGTTTCATAAATACATCAGGGAGACCAAGATTGTAAGTCTGTTTAATAGAATGTTTGGAATGATTAGAACGATTGTCTTAGAGAGGTCAAGGAGTGGTGTATAAGCAAAGTGCTATTATTACATTAACTCATGGAGAGCATTTCTTCACACTGTAACCACTAAATATATAGAACATACACACACACACACTCACACACACACACACACACACACACACACACACACACACACACACACACTCACACACACACACACACACACACACACTACATCCATTTCACATCGTTAAAAAGACTGATGGCAGCATGAATAAAATATAATTTCTTACGGTTTGTTTTGCACGAGGGGCACCTAAAACGGCGGCCCGATGGCAGAGTCTCAAACTTGGGATATAGAGCATGACCATCATTGGCTAAGATAGAACGTGCCTTCCTAAATACCTGTTATTCACAAAACGGAGTGATGTCTCTCTGAGTCTCTCCTATGATTTTGGAGTTGACACGCACAATCTTCTGTTAACTGTTCTTGTGTTTAACACTCAGGTTGAAATACCCCCAGATAAACAAAAAAGCAAAGACAACTGTCAGAAAAAGACTTGTAAAAGAGGTTTAACATTATTTTATCAACATAAAATGAGTTTAGTTTTCTAAGAAAGTACAGGCTCAGGTGACATTTCATGACGATTACTTCAGCGTTGTCATCCCATCTTTTTAAGGATTTTGACGGTGTTTTCTGAAATATATTACTAACGCCTTGGTTTTAACTACATTAAACTTAAAATAGGAGTCATCACACAAATCAACAAATTCTCGAAGTGCCGGGTCTTGTTCTTGTTGGCAACCAACAAAAAGTGAAAGTAAGGCACTGTCATAAGAAATTTACTTCACAATTATTATAAAACAGCAATTTTAATGAATATTTCAGTATTTTAATTCATTATATTTATTAATATGTAACAAATAATGTTATCACCTAAGCTATTATTATAACACAAATATTTTATAAATAATGTATTATTATGAATCATACATATACATGCATTTATTTCATTGTATATAAGAGCTATATTATTATTGTGCTATATAATTTATCAAATAATTCTTATTACTAGTAGCTAATATTTATATTTGGTTATATACTTATTCAGAAGTTCTGAACTAATTATTGCTGTATTTATCTTAATTAGTTATTATTATTTAGAGTAATAATAATGTATTTATTTCAGACAATCATGATGTCCATATATACAAATACATCAATAAAAGTATGTAAATAAATATAAAAATACATTGATAAGAACAATATGTTTAAAAATTATATAAATTCCGGACCCAATGGTGCCGCAGTTTCGAAGTACAATACACGTTGCTAGTTTTAATGCTATAAATAATGGGATTCAAAGACATGTCAATCCTATTCATTAAGCTAAAAATAGCCTTTCTGATTACACATTTACCAGAACTGACATTAGCTGTAGCAAACATGTGGCTAGCGCTACATCTCATTGGGCAAATTGTTCAATATCCTGAAAGAGTTATTATATGCAACAATGAATTGCTGAAAATTAACTTTTCTAAAGTTCACCCATAACGCACACATATAGATATTACCAAAATACGCTGTAAATAGATTATTTTTTAGAGCAGTTGAACAAAAGTGGAACTTTTGACGTAGCATATTACTCTTCGCATACAAAAGTCTCACTTAGGCTAGCATGTCAGACTCATCAGACAAGTTATTAGACATGACATGTCCAAGATATTTAAAAGAGGTGGCAAAGTTTAACTTATTTCCTCCTAATGTAATTTCTTTAGACAGATTTGACATTCTAGATTCAAAGTACATGACCAGGGATTTACCCGCATTGTATTGCACGTCATGCTCACATCCAGAGTAACACATGTCAAGTAGTGTTTGTAGTCCTTTAGCAGAAATTGCAAACAGAAGTAGATCATCGGCGTATATAAGGTGATTAACAACCATTTTACCAAGACTACAACCGATTTGTTTTTTTGTGCAGTTGCATACTCAGATTATCCATATAAATGATAAAAAGCAAAGGGGATAACTTCCCACCTTGCTTAACACCACTGCCTACCGAGAAGAAGTCCGAGTAGGTATTTCCCCATCGTATGCATACACACTGATTATTGAATTCATTGCTGAGTACTCTTAAGATATAATTTGGTACATTTCGTTGTTCTAGTTTCGTTAAAAGTGTATATCGGTTGACACGATCAAACGCCTTTGATGCATCTAAAAACTCGACGTGAATAGCTGAACCATGTTCAGTGTAGAACCTTATTAATTCCTTAAATGCAAACACGCGTAACTCCGTTCCATGTTTAGGCTTAAAGCCAAATTGATTAGGAGTGGTGTCCAAGTACCTTTCCACTCTGTTAAAAAGAACAGTGTCTATTATCTTCGAAAATATGTTCGATAGACATATTGACCTATAATTCCCATTGTCGTTTATTCGTCTATTCTTGTCGCATGCTTGAATCTCATTCTGGATAATTTCATAACAGTAAAAATGTCACCTTGTCTAGGTATGCCAGTCTCTTTCCATATACAGTAAACATCACCGGCTGCACAGTGAAGCTCTTTCACTTGCTCGTTCCAATCTGGTACAACGTTATACTTATAAGCACCTTTGCGATTTGACCGGAGTGTGTGACCACATCTCTTCAATGTAATCACGATAGAATTATAAAAGTCATCGAGATCATCATGATGATTACAGTTATGACAATTGGGATCAGGTGGTGATTAGAATAAATAACGTCATAAAGTATGGATATGTTAGATAGGCATTCCTTCGCATCAGCGGTACATATGATATGGTCTAGCCATGATGTAGTTCCCCAGGCAGAACTAACGTATGTACATGTGTCTATTGAGAGAGTATCTTGATCATATATAGCCAGAGTAAATTCTTTGCATAAATCAAGTAAGATATTCCCAAAAACTGATTTCTTGGAAATATCCGCGTTAAAATCACCAACAATAGTGATGCACGAGTTATTAATATTATCAACATATACAGCAATTTTGGACATATAATCATTGAACTTGTACCTGTTTTCCTTGCATTCATAAGGTAAATATACGTTTAGTAGATAATACTCCTTGTTACCCCTACAAATTCTTATGCCGCATAGCCAGTCATAGCTTTGGTTAAGAATGGTGATGTATTGATCAAGGGAATGTTTCCATAAAAAAACGAGTATTTTAATACATTTATGAGTTTGAAATTCTACAGTATTTTAAGTATTATAAAATAATGTGACTACCAGAAACAATGATGGATCTGCACAAATAGAATATGTTATATAATACAGGGCCTAAAACAATAGTTGTTTGTGGGAGTAGCATAATTATGCATGGGTATATGGAACATCGCTTTCTTTTTGGTCAAACTGTTATGTTTAATTAATTTGATTCTTTTGGCTGGGACTTTATAAATATATTTCGATGTCAATATAAATGTCATAATCACCTTCATTATCTACACTGCTGGATGATAAAGTGTGTTGCTTATTTTGTCTGGCTCTGACCTCTATCGAACTTACTTACATTTCACCCAATTAAGTACAATAATACATAGCATACCATCTTCTGTGACACAACGGGACTGTGGAAGAAATAGTAGGAATAACCAAAGGGTGGTTCAACTGTGCTAAATTCCACTAACATTATTTAAATAGTCTAGTGCTTTGTCAAATGTTATTAATGCTCTGACATTTGCACCTTCTCCTGGGTATCGATGTCCAATCGTCTCTTTCTATGTGTGCTCACATCGTTGGACCATTGGCCCCTGATCTACCAATTGATGGGGTACATAAAAACATAAAGGTTTTTTTTCTTCAGTGTATTAACTGGATGCTCAGTCATACCCCAGGTGGCACCAATGCAGTCATGACACACTTATCAGGATCGTATTATCTGCAGCATGCACTTCCGATGGTAGAAATTAATTGGTTGTGGGAACATGTACATGTTCAACATATGGTAATAGTGACATCTACTGCCTTTTGTTTGTTGCTAATGATTGAATAATTGTGTACAATCAATCGTTGCACCTACTGGTTAATATGGTTAATGCAAGGTGAAACTGTAAGTAACAAAAACTGTCAAAGCTGACAGGAAGGTGAAACAGTTTTCAAACAATGTCAATGTGTTTGGAAATGTGTTAATGGAATTAAGATTATTGCATAGCATAAACGAATTATTTTATGTATACACAATCCAACTTTTATTAGCAATCACTGAATGGAACTTGACAAACGTTTTGCAGGCAATGTGTTTTTATGTGCCTCTGTATGCTCTTTATTGTACCAGTCTCTTATTTCTTTGTAGAATGTCCTCCGCAGCAGTGCAAGTGACTGTTCTGGGTCTTGAGCCTCTGACATAGTAAACATTGCATACACATTATATTATGCAAGACCAAATTGATTACAAAATTATTGCAAAATTAATGCCCAGAAACATCTAGAAAATGGAAATCAGTAATATGACTGTAGTAGGCCATTGTGTGAAGATGTCTTAAACTAGCATTTGTTTGCTCTGCAGACTGATTACAAAATTGTATAAAACGTAATCAACAGGGTAAGCTATTTTTGAGATTTGTCAGTCCAACTGGCAGTAATTGTGACCACTATTAGTGATAGTGGCATCAACATAAAATAAATATATACATTTTGGAAAATCTTGCTTACTACCGGGACCTAAGCACTAGCAGGCATCAATAATTTCAGATAAACAAAGTAATGCTACTCACAATATGTCTTCTTCGCCTTTTGCGAGGAGGAATGCCAGCTCTAGCGTCATCGGTTTTACCTGAAACATAGCTATGGCCTATATAGAGGAAGCACTGTATGATCTAAGTATTGCAGTTTGGTTTGACAAAATATTATGTAATTGTCTGATTTAATAATATAAGTATTACATAATTATCAAAGCATATATGTTATCAAATATTCACATTCATTACATAGCTTCAATTGTTCCAATTTACATGAGATTGAGAAAAGGTGAAAATTGAAATAGTTTAGTCTAAAAATTATTATTCAGCAACGACATGTACGCTTTCCTGGCACGGGCTACTTACTTAGTCGATTCTTGGGTCGTGCTCATGGTCGGTCGCGATACCGTTTTCTCAGTATAGGTCACATTCTACAGTGAATCACCCACGATAATGCACGATCAAAATTTTAAGTGAACGTTTAGCAGCAAGACCCTTCCGCAATCAGCTTTGACCTAACTAGGCCAAGCCGAGTTGATCGTCGTAGCGCCGATGCTAAAATGTATTAATTAAACCGGTTATAAACTACATCGACTTTTACAACAGTTGTTGTATCAAATTAAAAAAAACAGTTGACAGTGTGAGCCCACATAATTGTTGGGTACAACTTCTACAACAGTACGGAATACGTACTGGTTCGACCAGCCAAACAAGGCAATTACCATCCGACATGGCAGAATGGGATGGAGCAAAAGAAGAGGAGCTAATTTAAAAGTGGCACGCGTCCCCCATATTATATGCAACGACAGCAATATCTTACACAAACATGGAAATGAGTATGCGGCTGTTTCGCAGATAGCGAAACATGTTAACACATCCCGTAAACTGTTTTAATCGACTCAAAGTTACTGCTGTCTGCTGATCCGTCTGATGCAGCGGCACAGCCAGTGACACAGTAACATTTACAATTATTCCAAGTACACTATTAAATAAGGAAATATACATAGAGTGGGTTCAGATGTATCCCTGGTTCACATATATTTTAAAGATTCTTTATTCAATATTTTGCTTGTTAATATTATGTAGATTTGTAGTCGATGATTATGCATATTTGTATCACTAAGCAATATACCTGTTTAAAGCAACGAGTAGCTAGGTTCAATCATTTTTCGAAGAAAAAACTATGTGTCATGAGAGACCTCAAGAGATTCAGTTGTATTTCTGGTTCACAGTGTTATATTTTCATAATTTTTCATTCAATAATTTCCTTACTAACATTTCGAAAGTTTACTGTCAAACTATTGGTTCGTTATGTTTTCCATACAGGTGCAAAAAAACTCATCCCTTGTCGTAAGCTCGAGTGGTCGAGTAGCTATGTTGCTTTACTCAGTTATTACTAATACTTTGGTCGTGCGTTCGAATCCTAAAAGATGTAACAAGATTGCCACCCAAATAACTCTATATGGCATGGTGGAAAGGAAGCCCTTTGGCTTATCGAGAGTCCAACTTACATACATGTATCCCGCCTTTCTGAGGTAAGTGTCGATTTAATTTTTAAACGTATTCACTACTAGCTCCCACACAGTCAGCAGATAATCTATACCATTAATTTACAGTCCTTTGTGTAAATGAAAATTTTCTTATATATAATCTATACTGCTGCTTTAGTAATTTTCCTTTATGTTCTCTAGTCTTTCTATCTTTCTTAACTGACAAAAATAGTTACATCAATATGTTCATAACCATTCAATATTTTAAACACTTCTATCTGATCTGTTCTCAATCTTGGTCTCTAGTGTTGTTAAAACACATTCATTTTAGGCGTTTTTCGTAACAAAGAACCCTCAGTTTTGATATAATTTTAGTTGCTCTCATCTTCCTAGCATATATATATGTCCTTCTTGCGGTATATGCTATAAATTAGGCCTAACAGTTGTTTTCTACAGCGGTATTATTAGTTCTTTTTCCTTATATGCTATATTTTGACTAATTAATCCAAGGATTTTATTTCCATTTGATGCTGCAATTCCGCACTTCTCTGAAACCTTCATATCAGCACTAATAGTTAGCACTTGTATAATCTACATCTTCCTTCCCATGTCCTGTGTGGAGGCATTTACATTTCACAAAATTGAACAGCATTTGCCACTTTTCAGACCATTTGATCAACCTGTCAAGACCATCTTGTAAATGCTGTCTATCTCCATCACCTTTAATCCTTCTAAACACTTTTGTATCATCTGCAAATTTCAACACCTTGCTTGTTATTTCATCATCCAAATCGTTGATATATATTAAGAATAATATAGGTCCTAATATTGATCCCTGTGGTACCCCACTCAATACCGATTTCTAGTTTGAAGCCTCCCCATCAACTACTACACGTTGTCTTCTGTCAATCAGCCATTGTTCTATCCAGTTTATTATACCATTTCCTATGCCATTTGCCTTTAGTTTAAGCAGTAATCTTTGATGTGGTACTTTGTCGAAAGCTTTTTGAAAATCTAAGTAGACGATATCTACTGGTGATCCCTCATCTACCCACTTAGTGATATCTTCCAAAAAACATAACATATTTGTTAAGCATGACCTCGCTTTAAAAAAAAACATGTTGAGATGGGTTTATCAAGTTTTGTTTAACAAGAAAATCCACCATGCGATCTTTAATTAGTCTTTCTAATAATTTACAAATCACTGATGTTAAACTCACTGGTCTATAGTTCTCTGACTTGTTTCTCGAACCTTTTTTGAATAACGGTATAATGTTTGCTTCTTTCCATTCTAAAGGAACCACTCCCTCTTCTAATGACAAGTTGAAAACTGTTGCAAGCGGTATGCTAATTTGTTCTACAATTTCCAATAGTAGTTTAGGTGGAATACCATCCACTCCAGGTGATTTATTATCCTTCATAGCACTTATTTTCTTAGCTACCATTTCCGGGGTTACAATTAATTGTCCTAAATAGTCTGAATCTGCCCCCTTAAACTTAGCCTCTGGTACTGGCAGTGAACTAATATCTTCCCTATTAAACACTGAACTAAAGTACTCATTTAGGTCTTCTGCCATTAAGAATCCCTCTGATATTATATTTCCAGCACTATCTTCTAGAGGACCAACCTCATCTTGAGTTTCTGTTTGCTTCGAACATACGCATAAAAACTCTTGCTGTCATGTTTGATATTACTAGCTAATTGTTGTTCATAGCATCTCTTTGAATTTCTAATTTCAACTGTAGCTTGGTTAAGTGCTTCTTTTTAACTGTTGTAGTCTTCATCATTTCCACTACATCTATATGACTTCCACATCATTTGTTTATACTTAATTTTTCTGATGGCTTCTTTCGATAAATGTTTCTTTTTGGACCGTTTTCCTTGTTTTGAAGGGTGCAAATTGATCGACTATGCACTTAATTTCACTCTTTAATATATTCCAGCATTATGTTGCCGTCTTATTTTTCAGTGTGTTTTTCCAGTCTATCTTTGCTAAATATTTCCTCATGTCCTTATACCTTCCTTTGTGGAAATGTCTCCTATACTGCTTTTTACTGTTCCTTTCTGATTTTACTTTGATGGTAAAATGTATCTGCTTGTGATCGCTACTCCCCAGTGGCTCACATATCTTGACATTGTCAACTAATTCATTGTGTGAGGACAAAACTATGTCTAACACATTCTCATCCCTGGTTGGTTCTAGCACATGTTGAGAAAGGAATGTATCTTGAACTAAAACTAAACAACTTGTGGTCCTCACTCCCCATACTCTGTAGAGATTTCCATTGTATATGCCCGTGGTTAAAATCCCCCATAATAATACAGTCCCGTTTGCTTACTTCTCTTATAGCGTTTTGTATTTTTTCATTCTCTTCTATGCTTATGTTTGGACTTCGATAAACTAACCCAATTGTTAACGTTGAGTTTCCTGTAACTATGTTACACCAAACAGCTTCTTCGCAATCTGCTTCACTTTCTAATTTTATTTCATAAGCCTGAATAGATTCTTTAATATATAAAATAACTCCACCTCCCTTTCTTCCTATTTTATCTTTTCTAAACATTACATATCCTGTCAGTCCCATTTCAGCATCTGATATATCGGTGGTGGTCCAGGATTCGGTTATACCTATTATATGAGGGTCAATATTTTCTACCATAATGTTTAGTTCATTTCTTTTGATTACTATACTCCTTGCATTTAAACAAACACATTTATATCCAGCTTCTGAAGAGTCTTCCAGACTGTTATTTGCTGATTTATTTGTGCTGTCTTTATCTATGCCTCCATTTTCAGGCTTTTCTGTGAGTCCCCCCTGCGAATCTAGTTTAAATAGATGCAACCTGTCCCACAGTCAACATATCGCAGCAGGTTCTCTGATAAAACTGCTGCCCCCTTTCCACTAAGATGGAGGCCATCTCTCATGTATATATCTTCCCTCCCAAAAAAATATCCCCATAAATCTATGAATCCCACCCCCTCTTCTTCACACATCTGCTCAAATAGTGCGTTGATCGCCATCCTCTTGCAGTTTCTATACGTTGCCCCCTTCCTCCCATTACTGCCAAAATTCCTGACAGAATAACCTGTTCAACTCTCGTATTCTTTAGCTTCCTCACTAACTGTCTATACTTCTGTACTACCGCAGTTGTTCCCTCCCTGTCTGCATTATTTGTTCCTACGTGTACCAGTATAGACCCCCCCCCCCCCCCATGCCATGTCCCAATACCTTCTTTACCCTGTCAGTTACATGTTCAATCTTAGCCCCTGGTAAACAAACAACGACGTCCTTCCCCTCGCTCAGTGTCTTGTCCGTCTTTCTCATAATGGAGTCGCCCATAAACACCCTCTCTTTCCTCATTGCCCCCTCAATCACTGCCTTAGAATAGCTCCTTTTTCGGTTTGCATCTGTCTGGTTGTTGTCTTTCCCCCTGTCGTCTTCTCTGCTGTCATATTCTCTTCTGATACATTCTTTCCTGTCGCTTTTTCTCTTATCACATTTATCCCTTTTATCGACTTCTCTTCTATCACATTTGCTCTCACTTCCTTTCGTCCCTTCTTCTTTCGTCCCATCTCATTTTCCTCTCTCCTCACCCGTCCCATCTTCCCTCCCTCCTTCTCTACGGTCATTTTCTTCCCTGTCACCTTCACGCTTGTCACGTTTTCAGTTGTCGATTTTCCAATTCCTTCCCCTCCAATCACATTCCCTCCTCTCAATCTCCTTTCCTCAGTTTTCTTGCCACTGCTATTCTCCTTCAGTCTTGCAGTATTCTCACCTCTCTCCCTGTTGTCTCTCTCTATTCGACCTGCCTCCTTGCTAATTCCCATCTCCATTCCCTTCACAATATCTGTCAACCTAACTATCTCCTTCTGCAGACACTCCACCTTCCAACACCCAATGCACTGAAAGGTGAATCCTTCCTCCATGGTTTCTGCCCAAGACTTCCCACAGCCGGACAGTACAAAATCTACCCTGCTGTGGCAGTGATCGCACACCAAGTGTCGCTTTGCCTTGACTTGCCGCTTGCAAGGCGCCATATCTCGATCAGAATTTATTTAATAACTTTATAAAGACTGTTTCCTGTGTACTACAGCACACTTTAGGTTACAAATTTCAATTACACAGCCGACTATTTATCCTGACACGAACGCTAACATTATTAGCGACCTAATTTAAATACAATAAATTATGTTACGTTAGGCTGCTTTATTTATTTAGGTTACGCCGCGCGACTATCGCCCTTGCTTAATTTTAACAACAATGCTACCTAATCAAAATATCTAGCAAGTACTGTCTTAGGTATACCCTGACTTACACAGATATTATCTTATGTAAGTAGTTTGATGGTTGTTACTTTATCTCCTATATATTCTACCGCATAATCAGGTTTGTTAAATCTTGTTTACAACTTATCGAAGACTCAGTAAGTTACCCTATTATCACTCACTACACTAAGGTGTTCTAAAATACTTTAACTAACTAACTTTAAGCACAACTGCTACTCAATTTATGTTTATTACAACTTTATGAATGATATTAAGGCAAGAATAATCAATAAGTAATTCCACTTGTTTATCAACTTTTCTGCACCACCAATTTCTACGATCTATCTCCGCCAAATATAGCCTATTTGTGACAAGACTTCCATTATATACATATATATATATATACATATATATGTATATATATATACGTATATATATATGTATGCATATATATATATATATATATATATATATTATTATTATTATTACAATCCAGATCCGATGGCCCTTTTCGTAAATTTAGTGTTTTACAAGTGCGGCAGGTGGCGCAACTGATGTAAACAGGCGTCAATTGCGAAAAGTGCCTAAAACGTCTTGTTTGTGCAAAAATATACGCGATAAGTTGATATTGCTTGTGTAATTTTATTACCAGTATTTAATAGTAATGTTGGGCATTGCAACGAAATTCATGACATGTCAATATTATGTTATTACAATGATTCTGAATTACATTCTCAATATCCCATCCTTGGAAGAATGACGCAGGCTACTCAGGCTACGAATGTTTTGTTAAAATAGCACAAGGCGTGGTCCCACCACAACAGGCTGACGCCTTCCGCATTATAGAAAGGCAAACCAATAACAATTATAACAGCCGCTGCTTCAAAGTTAGAGGCTCATTCTTTGTAAAGACCGTCATCGAATGGAACGCTCTGATACACGACATTTTCAACCTGCCCACAGCCAACGCATTTTTGTCTGCAGTTCGGAGGCAGAGGGTTTCGCCCAACCAACCACTAGCAACCTTCCACGTGTTTTAACAGTGCTGTGTGTGTATTTAAAAATACTTGTTTCTATATATTTGCGCTGTGCACACCCTAAACGTCACGTTAATAGCCACGATTGGCTTCTGTGATGCGCCCACATAAACATGTACAATGTGACCTTCGGATTAACAGGTTTTACCAAAATTGTATTATCGACCAACTCCCATATACGTAAGCCGGCAATCTTGAACTTAACTATCCTCGTGATTACTGTAATTACTACGCGCACAAGGGCCTAGTTTCTACGATATTGTGAACATCAGTTTATTAAAGCAGTTCCCAGCATCTAAATCGGTATTGTGAAAATAGTAACAGCAAAGCAAATTGAGATAGGCCTACTTAGGCTTTGCTTGGTAAACTACCGGTAAAACTAAAACTGGGTAGGCTTAGTCAGACCACGGCTACTCGCTCCGTGCGGTTTGAACTTGTTTTCTTAATTGATTTGCAGTAAATGTCCAAATATTTGTCATGATGAATTACAAATTATATTATCCAAATAGAAAACGTCTGACCATAATGTTTAACGTTCTGGCATTCAGTCCTACTCTGACTCGTACCGACGCGTCATCACACGGATTAGATAACAATAAATCCGAATCGCCCCATTACAAGATAAAACGCAAACCCAAACACATACGTTACAACGTCTTCTGCACGTTCAGAGGAGTTGCCACGCTACGCTCATGCTCAAAAATCAAGTCAGGTTAGTGATCGACCGGAAGCCCGTCGCCATTCAGTCAACGCATGCCAACGAGTTATCATCGCCGTTTTCTCGTCTCCATACGATGGCAATACAAGTCTTTGTACGCAATGGCAACGACGATTTACCATAATTTCTTTACTTATATTGTATTCACAGCAAATGCGATAATCGCACAGATGCCAGTTTAGCTTCGAAGAGCTATACATTATTATTATATCAAACATAAAGTATCTTTCTCTTCCGTCGTGTCCATGTTTATACGTGAAAGCGTGTTTGGCGCACGTTTCAATCCTCGATGAGTTGAAGACTAGACGAATGATATATGCTTACTGGACTAAAAAGGGGTTTATAGTACTATAATATTGGCATTATTATCGTATAACAATGATCATATGGGCTCTCTTCTGTCGTTGTGTAATTGGGGATCAGCTGATTGTACTTTTTGATGATCAACCATGTTTGTGAGACGAAACGTGTTGAAAAACATACATTTGTATTGCAAAGGATAATATCTTGAAACTGAAAGGTGAAAACAGGATATCCACTGGAAACATATCCTCACAATTCGCAGCGTTTTACGAACCTGTGACTGGACACGAACTCTGATCATTATATATTTATATTCCACACAAATCGATTAGTTAAAAAGTACAAAGGTAATCGTACCGCCATCAGAGAGGAAATCTAGCTTTTATCGATATCACAAACATAATTCAACTTCTTTCAACTTGGCCAGTACATGGTTGAGAATTATAACTGACCTGCCTCATTGATATGTTCGGAACTTTTAACTCCAATGGCATTTTTTTTTTAATTCGTTTTCAGAAATTCATCATTCATAAAACTGGAGGCGCAACAATTATGTTGGTATATTTGTGATGTTGGAAATAATGTCAAAACTCAGAGTTTGTAAGATAATTCCGTGAAACAGTGAGTATATATATAGGGTAGTAATCAGTGGCCCATTCAATGTCACACTGACACCTACACCTGGTGACAATGATACGCCTAAGACAGTGCTTTTGGGACACCAGCAACATTCAGGTGCTATGGTGAATTTATATTCTGAAACTGTAAAAAAAAATGGCACAAACAAGTTTGAGAACCACTGTCCAAATCGTACAGTCTAGCTACAGTTTAATGTGTACATAGTGAGAAACGGGTTTACATAGTTGCTTCAACAACTACATGATTTATTCAACATATACATTTATTAGTATGCATACTGTATAAAGAAAAAAACATAATCGTAAATGAGGAGGAATAATACATAAACATACACTCAGGCCTCGACATTAACTCTGGCCGACTGGTCGGGCAATTTTTTAGAGGATGTCGGGGCAGTTCGGGCCACCAGTTTTCATATTGTACTGGCCCGACGGGCGAGTACTTTCAATCCGATTGACCATCATCGTGTTTCAGATAACATGACCCTACCTAGAAAAATAGGAAAACCCTAAACCTAATATTTTTTATTTAGTACTTACATCAATCACACTGTTGCACACCGATGCGTTGTTAACATCAGCATCGGACATCGCCAGTCATAACGATAACTTGATACACGTGGTATCGACGTTCTCATACATATTTACCATGGTATAATGTGCCTGATCCTGGCAGTACAGGCCTTAGAATTAAACCTCAGGCACAGCCAAAACCAATATATACTTTTTTATGAGCTGAGGACAGTCAGCTAATGTATCAAAATATAGGACGGTCACGTGTCAAATGTTGCATTAATAGCAGACTACATAGGGATGCCACGATTACATATCTTCATATATTTGATATAAATTTGCGTTACCTCTTCTTATAATCGCGATCTTAATTTTGTAAACGGTGTGCACAAGTAAGAACTTCGGAAAAGTAAACATGATGTCGCTCCAAGCGAACGTTAGATTTTTTGAACTTCTTGTGAAATGACCGACATACACCTCGGTATTAACATATTTGTTTGTAAACATCCGAGCCAGTAACGTCTGGACTGGCCAGTAACTTTTGAAGTATATTGACCCCGGGGCCAGTTGATACAAAACCGTGCTGTCAAGGCATGTGCATTGTAAACAACTGTGCACAATAATTATGATAATTTGAGGCAAAATATAAAGAAATGTGGTTCTTGGTTGTAGACAGTTGCCCTTATGATTTAATAGTAAGTGTTTTCGATGAAGGCCACCACGTCTCAGATCATCTTAGTAATCATGGTGGCTGATTTATGTAATTACTACAGCCATACACCCTGAATAATACTGACACCTAAAGCATGACTTGAAATTATCAAGCCGTACACTGCATGAGAAGTTTGAGATCGATATTTCTTCACAAAAACAAAACAGTTTCTTTTATCCCTTGCATACAATAAAAAGGAGGATGTTACTCAAAAATATACATCATGTTTCATTTTTATATGGCATCATATAAGTGAAGTTATCGATATAATACGTGATAATGTTTCATTCTGTTGTGTACTTTATATGATTATGCTCTATTTTATATTATTTAAATAATATAGTATAATAAGATATGTTATTGTAATGTTTAATGTATCATTATGGTATGGTTTAATGTATGTTAACAAAACAAGGCTTACATGAATTCATATATGTACAAGCAAATCCTCCTTCCACTGCAGACTGGTATGTAAGGCTTTTATTGTTTGCTGATGCATACTATGACTAAATCCTGATTCATTCCTACCCGGGGTAGAACTTGGGGGCAGCACATTCCAGTATGCATTTCACATTAACTTATCGTTGTCAGTTGGTGACAAAACATTTTAGTAGATGAAAGAAAACAACGGATTTATTGTAATTATTACCATTGTAGATTGGTGACAACTCATTGCCCTAATCTCAAAACAGTACATTAGCTCTGTCTATTGGTAACAACACGTTGCAGTGGACGTGTGACAATATAGTATCACTGTCAGCGTGTGACACATTATTGCAGTACATTATTACTGCCAGTTGGTGACAAAAACATCGTAGTAGATGAATGACAATAAATTACCATTGTCAACTGGACAATACAGTGCCGTGCACGCATGACAGTACATTATCCCTGACTGTTGGTGACAACACTTTGCAGTGGACGTATGACAGTACATTATCACAGTCACTGACGATTAACACAACAATCAACAATTATGTCGTTTTTGGTATAGCAAATTATTTTTTCTCGCAGTGTAAAGAAGACGGCCACACGATGGAAGCGCAACTTGTTGCAGCAATGGAGGTGATCCCAGCAGGGCCATGGGTAGCTGCATGAACAAGTCTTCTATCGGATTTTCATCCAAATTCTGGAAATCCTTTTCTTTACTTGATGCACTTTTTTCGAGATATGCACAAGTTGCTTGAATTTTCTGTTGGCAAAATACATGTGAACTAGCAACTTGTTCCATGAGCATTCGGACAGAGACAATGAGTTCGACGTGGAGAGAGAGGAGGAGGATATGCACAGTGTAGTGTAATCATGCAAATGGGACATTGTTAAGCTACCAAAATGTGAAATACCAGGTTAGTTGTTCCTGTGCAATATGTAATACAGTAATACAGAGACCCATAACCAACAGTACTGTATCATGATACATCTATGTTTATTGAACCTACCACAATGACCTATTTTTGTGGCACTCGATTTCCTGTAGATGTCGTTGCTGTAAGCATGTATTGCTCGTTGTGTTATTCGATTATTTGAAGAACGTGAAACATTTATTAAACTGTAATTTGTAATCAAGATTTCTTGTTGTATTATATACCATTATATAGGGTATTTAATTCAAGGTAACAAGCAACATTACATAATACCCAAGTACTAATGGCTCAGTTGTCGAGACAACAGGTGTTCAAGCACAGGGCCAGGGGGGAGGTCAGCAACAGAGGAAATCGCATGGAATTTCTGCCGAATGGTTTGCTCATGTCTCTATGGCATGTACACTCGATTTAACGAGAAGATTGAGACAACTTTCCGTCTGTTGCCCAACGGTCGGTGTAGTCGCAGAGGATGATTCTCGAGTGTTACATTTATAGGAATATCTACTTCAGCGTTGAAGTCTACCTCTTCCTCTCTGCACAACTCATTTGCAATCTACTACAGATCTGAGTCCATTTTCTTACAACACACTGAAAACATGAAACATATATTAAGTATTGTTAGGGATGGCCACAAAACATATTTAAGAAACAACGTCATTTAACAAAACTCATATCCCCTCTACTCGTTAATGCGTAGCTTACATTGGATTATCCTCAGGAAATCTGTGGGAATTTTTATCATGTCTCATAGTAAAATATGTTATATAGTGTTGTACATCAGTGTTTTGAAATCATGACCAAGTTGTTATATATAAATGAAGTGATTCTAGTCAAGTTTACATGTTCGCATTTTATTACAATTTAGAAGTTTATGTACACTCATAGTGTCGTATTACAAAACGCAATCTAACGCAGCTACTGAGTCATACATATCAGCACTGGCATATTTTCATAAATTAGCTGGCAACAGAGCATTTTGTGATTAAGAAATTATTACCTGGAACTCATAAGTTATCTGCAAAACCGGACTCTCGCTTACCTATTAGCCCCAAAGTTATACGGCTCATTTGTGATGTCACTTCCTTCATTAGTGATGTCACTTCTTTCATTCTGATGCCACTTCCTTCATTGCTTCTTCAGCTTACATTCTTAAAATGCAGCAAAGTATGTTTCTTCTGGCCTTCCTTGCTTTCTTGTGTATCGGAGAAATTACTGTACACTCACGCGGTCGGGCTGTTGATATTTTACAAGTGTCGGATGTGACCTTTTTCTCCGGTTGGTTTTTTTTTCTAGTCATATCGCATTTTAAACATAATACGTCTGGAAGACCGGTTACCCTGTCAATACTGAGTCTGAAGATACATATTGTTCAGTGTCAGCCCTTACTCAATTTCTCCACCAGCGGAGCAATGTTAATGGTCCCTTGTTTGCTTTATGAAATGGTCTGAAAAATGGCAAATGATGTTCAATTTTGGGAAATGTAAATGCCTCCACATAGGACATGGGAACGAAGAGGTAGAATATACAATGGGGGGTACTGTACTAAGTACTACTGTAAAAGAAAAGGACTTAGGGTTAACCGTTAGTGCTGATATGAAGATTTCAGAGCAGTGCGGAATTGCAGCTTCAAAGGGAAATCAAATCCTTGGATTAATTAGGCGAAACATAACGTATAAGGAAAAAGAGCTAATAATACCGCTGTACAAAACAATAGTTAGGCCTCATTTAGAATATTGTATTCAAGCGTGGAGGCCATATCGCAGGAAGGACATAGATATGCTAGAAAGAGTGCAGAGGAGAGCAACTAAAATGATACAAAATCTGAGGGATCTTAGTTATGAAATACGCCTAAAAAAATGCGGTTTAACAACACTAGAGACCAGGAGATTGAGAGGAGATCAGATAGAAGTGTTTAAAATATTGAAGGGTTATGAAAATATTGATAGAAATATGTTTTTCTCAGTTAAGAAAGATAGAAGGACTAGAGGACATGATCTTGCATTAGCAAAGGAGCAGAGTAGATTGGATATAAGAAAGTTTTCATTTTCACAAAGGACTGTAAATGAATGGAACAGATTACCTGCTGATTGTGTGGGTGCTAGTAGCGTGAATATGTTTAAAAATAAAATCGACACATACCTCAGACGGGCGGGATACACATAGATAAAAAGGTCGGACTCTCGAAAAGCCAAGGGCTTCCTTGTCCACCTGCTACCTAGAGTTAATTCTCTGGGTGGCAATCTTGTTAAATCTTGTTAAATCTTGTTATATAACGGATCCATCGAGGCAGCTTTTCTTCTGCCAGCACTTATGTAGAGCTCAACAGTGGGCGGGGTTAGATCCAGCCACGTACAAGGGTCATAATTTCCTAATCGGCGCTGCGACCACAGCAACTGATGTGGGCATGACTGATGTCCAACTTCAGTCCATATGCAGATGGAAGTCTGCAGCTTTTCGGCGCTACATCCGCATTCCTATAATCCAGCTTAACATAACTTAATTACGTTCTTTTGGAGTTGTTTCAGACAGTAGTTTCAACAAGGCTGGCTATCATCTGACACACTAATTGAGTTAACATGAAGGTTTAACCTTATAGTTGGAGTTGTATCAGATAGTAGTTTATGCATAGCTTGCAACCATTTGTTATTTTCGTTAAACTCTAGACTTAGCCTTTTAACTGATTTATCAACACGCCCTAATGTTTCTTTGGGGGTTGTTTCAGGTTGTAGTTTCAGCATCTACAAAACACTGACACATTATTTATTTACATTGTAGGCTTAACTGTATGACATTACCAACGTACCCTATTATATTTATTTGGGGCTGTTCTAATTAGTATGCTAAGTTTGTGACACCATAATTAAGGGTTACCTTGTGAGCTGTGAGAATATATTGTTAATTCCGTAACTTGATTAGGGGCATTGTTTAAGGTGAAAAATGTCTTATGTCACTTCGACCTGGCCTGCATCCATCTCGGGCATAGAGTTCGTCCACATTGCCAGCGCATCGAGCATATTAAACAACTTGAATGACCGATCCGCCGTCACGACTTTGTTAACAGTTTATATCGGAACAATCTACAAACCAATATTATATCAACACTACGCAGACAGGAAACGTTGAAAGTTACATATACCAGGAACAGCTACACAGGATCAAAGACAAAAACATATCAAGGATATTAATAAATAAATAAATAAAAGTACTTATATAGCGCCCAATCAATTAAAATTGCCCTCGGGCGCTTTACATACATGCACACCTATATAATAGTATTTTACATAACAAGAAATGCTAATTAAGAAATAAATATTTAAAGAAAATATAACATTACATTACATATTCAAAGAAGAATCACGGTCGGCTGGACATCATTCGACCAAGCAATGATATAACGGCTGGACATCGCGTATCACATGGAGACCTTAGGAAGGGAAACGATCTAGAGGAATGCCGGGCAGACGGTGAAGAAACGAACTAGACGAGTATTGGAAGGGCCCCATCTGGCAGAGGATAACGCATGACAGGCATGTATACGGGACACTACGGCTGCACAATGATGATGATGATGATGAAGATGATCGGCAATAAAAGTTTACTTCCTCACGTCACCATTGCTTTTGGAGATTACTCGATAGCAATACCTGCAATTTGTATCGCTTCCAAATAATCATCAACTAAAAAGTACAGAGAATGTTGCGGCGAACACCAGTGCCGGATTGATGCCAGGGCAGACGGGGCAGTTGCGCAGGGGCCCACACACTGTAATTGTTTTTTGGGGAGTAATTTTAGACGTAACTAGATTGTTTCAGTATGATGCAAATTGGTGTTCTAAATGGATAAAAGTGGTATTTTGCGGTGAAGTTCTTATTGCGGAAGGCAGGGAGGAATGATAACTATTATGATATGATATAATTGGATAATCACTGCCAAGGGACACAATCAGTCCTAATTCCAGCGCTGGCGAAGACGATCCGCGTATCGAAGATGCCGATGAAGTGTTTATCGGTATTGGGGTCAGCCTACAGACCGCCGTCAGTGGTTGATTTGCCGAATTCGCTGCTTCTTTGCAAGTTCATTTACCGTTCAGCCTGACTTGCCAAATTTGTCGCAATCATTTGGAGATGACAAAGCTGCTTTCCAGGAGAAACTCCTTTGAACGCCGGATTAACGCCGATGATCGAGGTTGTATCAACGCACACCGACTAATCGGTTGGTGTGCACTTAGTGCAACATTATAAGGATTTAAAAGAAGAATGTTTCACAGTGTAAGACAATATCGTGCTATTTATGCGCAATGCGCAATAATAATGACGGTGTTCTGCACTGCTTGCGAAGGCCTAGAAGGGACTGGTTGGTACGTTTCGGCAAGATTTAATTGAGTGTTATCAGAATTCCCAATGGTAAACCACACCAAGAACAGCTTTCAATACGGTTTGTCGGTTGGTTTTCGACCTGCGGAATCCCTGTTCGCTCTCCAGGCAATACTACGGCCTGGTTTGTACACGAATAGACGGCGTCACCATTTTGTTTACACGTTGTTTTACGTAGCGCTTGAACTGTGAGTTACTTGGTATTTATATGTGTGTCAGGGTAGCACAAAATACGCTCACTTATTTGAGCACCTACAAAAGGTAAGTTTTAACTAATTAAAAGCTTTGGCCCACAAAGAAGTAACCGAACAAAATTGGCCCACACCTTGATAATTTTGCGCAACGCTGGGTTAGACTGACATAATTGATGTTCCACCTAATCTAGCGTCTTGGGTTTTCCCAGTGTCTAAGCAGTGCAATAAGAATGACAACTGTTTAGAGTTATCAGCCAATTGTGTTGTTATTGTTTATCTCTATATGTGTTCCCTGTTATTACATTGCAGTACGCTGTTTCTTTATTTCCCTGCTTAAGATTTATTTTGAGAAGTACCCCATTTGTTCGCAGAAAAATGTTATGAGCAAGTTGTATTTACATTAATAGTAGCTAATTTATGCTTATTGCATATATGTTGAAATGCGTAGGAAGCCCAACGGTTGTGCATTGTACTGCCTTGATTCTACATGGTAATATACTTGAGGAAATAAACATGATGTCCTTCAGTTCAAACTTCCATATTTTATTACGTCTCAATAACTAATAAATTGTATTTAACCTTGTACGAGGCATTGTTTATAGCATCAGTCTCGATAGCCCCTAACTTATCACCATGACAAACGCTGATGTTAAAATGAACCAATAGCCCCTTGAATTTAAATATTTGGCAGTTAATATTTTGGCGTGGTAAATACACGTTACTGCTCATCCGTTCGGGAAAATCGTCTAACGGGTAATATACCTGTAATATTATTAAAATAAATTGCATTCCCCGGAGTAGTTATTTGTCTTAAATGTGGGGAACATGTTTTTGCACTGTTCCCTTTAGTGCTAAAATCGCAACCGATGGAGTCAATTACTAGAAACAACTACAACTGATTCAACTAGCTCCTATGCATTGCGTATAATACCTGAGTTGTGTAACAAACAGCCACCATCACTTGCGAGGACGGTTTTATTTACAGCGATATAAAAGTCTCATCTTCGTCGCATATTTGTTTTGAATGTCTGGATTTCCTTCGGGTTTTCCCGACATTCTAATACCAGTTACTGTCAAGAAGATATGTCTTCTGTAACACCTCATATTTGACTGTTCCGTGATTCCCACCAGTTGTGGGTCAATGTCACTCTCACCTTCTTCCCCTTCGAGTCATTGCATGTAGTTGGTTTTAAAGCCAAGTAACGTTCTATGTTAAGTTGACCAAGAATATTCCATAAGCATAGGCCATGATCCAGTAAGCAACATGTTACGTACAATTTCACAACTTTTTTTTGCGAAACCTATATCACAACGATCACTGCATGTTTAATGGTGTCATATATAGTGTGTCATATTATGTCAGTTATAAAGGCCTAACACTAAGTTGACACCTTGCGATTTGTAGGACGCTTTGTTATTTGTGTTAGATTTCATATGTTGTTTTGTAAAAGGAAAAGAGTTTAGGCGTCTGAGCACGGCGTCGTTGAAAACACTAATAAATCAAGTGCTATTTTATTATACGAAGTACCCATTAATTGGCCATTTGTCAAACATACGAATGTTATAAACACATTGTCTGGAAAAGTGTGACATTGGTCATTACCTAGTTCGGAAAAGGATAATTTCATTGCTTACAGCGATCTGTGCTACTGACTCTCTCCTTCAATCCTCGATTGTTGAAAAGAACGACAACAGTAAATTATTTAAAACAAAAGTAACGATTTTCAGTAGAATCGGTTAGTGTATTTTACAATGTTATATAATACGTGAAATATTTCCCGTTTTACATATAATCTTGTTCCCTTCAAGTGTACTCAAATAAGGAAGACGAATGGAGCTAGCCCTACTAAGTTACAAACCACATCAACAAATTTCCATTTTCCACATTCTTTAATCACACTCGTGAATGTATATCATTCGAATATTACATGTGAGTACATAAGATATTATATAGTAATAATTTTAATTTAACTATACGTACACTAACACAATATATATACGTTACAATAACATAACATAAATTGTCATTGCATATATATATATCTACATAATTATATATATATATACGCATCAATAAATAATTACAATTAGGCATTGAGATATATACAAACATGTATGTAAGCACACAATAATAATACTATATAATAATAAACATCATAAAATAATAGTTTTACTTACCAAACTAATCTTAATGATAAACATTGTTTCAAATGTATGTCCTGATTGTTCCAAATCTGCACAAAGCTAGCACTTGTATTTAACCGTATTACTGTTGCACCCAGACGCATGTTTACAGTACATTTGCTACTTCTTTTTAGGTGTTTCCCGGTTTACTCACTATGTGACACAACCAAACTACGTGGCCTTCACCAAGACAAAACAAGCGTGCTTAATTCTGGCCTACAACCGATACCATTTTCAAACACCGTAAAATGTTGTCCAAAAGAGACGGCAAAATTATATGAAAAATGGGATCCATTCTGACTCTTGGAAAACTGCACTGCCGATGTCTATGCCACCGATGTTTAGACTTTGCATTCCTTTGCTTATCTGTTGAATGCAACCGTTCTCGGGATAAGAGTTCAGTTTTGATGAATTATTGTTGAAGCATTACCAAAGTTGCTTTTACCGCCTCGTATAACTGAGTCGGGTCAAATAATTATAACGAACTATGCATCGGATGCAGCCTAACCGATTCAAAGGCCTTAATTTCAAACAATAGGACTAATAATAATAAATAATTAAGTATAACATTTAAAAAAAAATATACACATTAACATTTATAGGCTAAACTAAAACTAACACCTAAAATAAGTATAAAACACATCTGCCAAAATTAACAGTCCGCTGTCCCATCTATCGCTAAAGTATACATTTAATCCCGAATACAGCAGCCACGGCACAGGGGAAGAAACTGTATCGGAAGCGATTTGTTTTAGCACGGATACTTTTCTGAAAGGAGCTTTTTGAAGAGATGGTGGACGGGGTGTGTGTTCGATCCGTGACAATTTTATCACCTCTCTTCCTGGTTCTTTCACTGTATGTAGCTGATAGAGGGGTGAGTTCACTGCCGTAGATCTTCGGTGTTATCTTTGACACTCTCTTTTGCCTGATTGTTTAAAGCTGGTTGATATTTCCTAACCACTCACTTATGGCAAATGTAAGTAAACTCTCTCTATAGCCGAGCGATAGAATTGAAGAAGAACTTCTCTCCTCAACCCGAAATTCTTCTTCTAGCGCAGATGGTAGAGTCTGCTTGACCTTCTTCTCGGTGGCATCCGTGTGTTTCTTCCATCCTAGGTCAGTAGAGATGATGGTGCCTAGGAATTCGAAGCAGGCTACTAATGGGAGCAACTGGGGCTTTCTTCTTTCTAAAATCAACGATCATCTCCCGTGTTTTGGACGCGGTCTGTTGGAGAATGTTTTCTTCAATTCACGACACCAGCATGTCAAATTCATGGCGATACTTAGACTTTATTAGTTCGTCACCAACCCTTTCAAGGTGGTATCATCTGCAAACTTCACAGTTATTCTTGAAGTGCGAGTACAGGAGCATAGAGAGGACACAACCCTCGGGAGTTCCGTGTGTTCAAGACAACAGTATTGGAAACCATGTCATTCAGTTTGACTTGAGGGCGGAACAGAAGAAAGTGAATAAAGAAGGGAGTGGCATAGCAGAATCTGGCGGGCTGACCGAGACGGGAGTCAAATTCTGACTGTCGGATCGAGCGTAAACTGTGGTGAGGATGTCCGGTGTTGCAGAATCACAGCCAGGAGGGGATGACTCCTGCTTGTAGCCAGTATCACTTTGCAAGTCCTGTCAGCGAGCAGGCGTGTCGTAGGAAAGGAACTGGCCTTCAAGTTTGTGCCTGTAATCAGTGTTTGCTCCCCGTGTCGCTCGTTTGGACATCGTACTTAGCTTTCTTATGTAGTGCACGGTCTCCACTCTTGAAAAAACTTCGTGTATCTCTTTCAGCTTGAATTTTTGTTTTTTTGTGAAGCAGATCGTGCTACTTACCAATGCTCGGCCATTTGACTAATTATGAGTGACAATGGACGCGATTGTATCCGTTTTAGGCAATAAAATATGTTTAATAAATATTTCGTGCGTTGCCGTTTTCTTTATACAACTACCACTAGTAAAACGATTTTATTGGTTATGACATAGTGACTTCAACAACGTCACGACAAACACAACAACGCAGAGAATTGATTAATATAGTGCCGATTTATAGTTCGGGAATTGCCGTCGACGTACGCGTGTGCACGTGCGAGTACTTTTGCGTGTAAATACTACCTTTATTGAATACGTACGATGCCAATCAGCACAAATGCAACATAAAACATCACGTCCACCAAAGTTATTTCCCAAATTTAGTATTGATGATGTATGTAATTGACAACATTGTTCAAGTAGCGAGCAAGCTGTGTCCTCTGCCTGAGCTCTACCGACAACGTTGTCCTGCCCCCACTGCTACAAGAAAACTTTCGGGCATGGATATACATCATCAGCCCCTCACACACCCAGGACCATGGATGATGACGAAGATGGTCATCTTCGATACTGAAGGATGAACAACATCACAAGTAGCGACACCTGGCGACTATTTTATAACGTCTTGGAAAAAACAAAAACGAACTAAACGGCCCGATTGTGTTATTCACTAATCTTTATAGTAAAACAGCATCATCTGGTGAATAATTGACATGATCTATACGATATTAAACGGCTGACAACATAATAATAATATATTTTTAATATATGTTATTTAATATAGCGCCAGATCCAATTATAAATTGTTCGTGGCGCTTTACAACATGCAGAACTCAGATAGAGGTAATAACGTACACGACATTTTGCGAATATCTACATATATATATATATATATATATATGTTGTATCGCGTCTATTGGTTTACTAAGTTCGACAAATATGCATTCTAGTCCGATGCCATACCCAATATGAGATTCGAACACAACAAACACATGTATGAGTGCGATTAGGTAAATACGACAATACAACTCCCACAATCATTTATTTAACTGGTTGCTATTTGAGTTTCTTATTAACTGCAATACATGTTCATTGTCATTTAATACAATAAATGGCCATAAACCACAGTAACACACACACACACGCACACACGCACACACGCACACACACACACACACGCACACACGCACACGCACACACACACATATATATAGATATATATATATACATATATAAATATATATATATATCAGATGATCTGACAGTATAACACACAAAACGACAACAAGTGATCGAGCTGATAAAATGTATGCATCTATCTTATGGATATATGATCTTCCTAAACAAAGACGTACGCCGTAGGAACAATGTTACTTCATGAAATGAAAACTGAAGACATACTGTTTTAGAATAGCAGACAACAAACCTACTATATTTAGTTATTTCAATGTATATGTAATATATAATAGTTAGTATTGTATCAAATGTTTCTACTGTTTTCCACGTTATTATGTCATTTGGTTTACTCCACAACAACACGTAACATGGTTATATCAATACGGTGCTGTGTAAATCACAAGTCGTTTACACTTAAACATTTAGTTAGGTTAGATGATACAATGTGAAATACCATCAACAAACCTATAGTTAGTGTATTCACAAACACATACCACTATATCCGCTTGCATGCACAAGTGTCCAAAAGCTTACGGAATTTATAGTAGGTAGCGCAAGAAAGGTATATATATAAAACATTCCATTTTAGAGAGTGATTGCAAGCGCTGCGATGTTGACTCACTATCCAGATGCCGATCGCGCCACTCGCTCAGTTCCATTGTTGGACAAAGGAACTGAACGAGAGACGCGATCGGGATAGGGAGTCGAGGTTGGAGCGCTTGTAAACACTCTATATTGGCGTAGGTTATACGTGTGAGGTCCGTATAGTCAACGTCTGGTGTCGGGAAACGCACAATTAGATGTATCGAGTAATCTACGAAGGAACGATCTTCTGCTGTGCCCTGTCTTATACACCCTGTATGTTAGACAATATTCCATTCACTGACCGGCCTTATAAGCAAACATCGAATACACCAACTCCAAGATAACATAATTCCTAATTAAAAAATAAAATAATTGTTGTGGTCTTCTTCGCTTCGTTAAGAACGAACCAGACACGATCGATCAGTGACGACACTTAGCAAAGAAATGGCGCACGTCGTCGCGGAATGTTCTACTCATGCAGCCATATATGGCTGGATTAACGACGGACTGTATGACGTAAACACGCAGTATGTCACGCGGGACATAAACACCGATAATCTGCAGCCAGACGGGAATCCAACAAGCGAGAAATGCGGCGGTAACCACGAATAACATCAACGCCGCTTTCGCTTCCTGCGTCTGTTTATTGACTGCCGCTGTTTTAGTAATCTGACCTGACAGCACGCTGATTGTGCTCGGCCCCGTTGTCGATCGTTGTGTTGGCGGTTCCAGCGACGTTGATGTTGTCGCGACGCTTGTTAGAGGAACATCAAGGTGTCTAATTTTGGTGTTGACGTTACTAGTCGTTGACGGGTTCAACTGCGTCTTCCGACGCCGGAGTCGTAGCAGGAGCTCCCGAGCGAGTAGCGTGTACATGACGAGAATGACTAGGGTGCAGAAACCCAGGTGCAGCATCATATAGAACTTCGCGGTCTTTGTCAAACCGAATGCACTCAGCACCTTTATGGCGACCAGCGTCGCCAGCGCAACCAGCGCTGTCACCACTAGCGCCACTTTCCCGCGACGCGGACTAAACGTGAACGAGTGCGGTCGGGCGATGCTCCAGTAGCGCTCCACCGCGGTCAACGTCAGAACAAACAGGGAAAACTCAACGCCGAAGTTGAACATCGACCACATGATTCCGTAAATGGGCTCTTTCTTTCTCGCCACCCCCATGGCCGAAGTGGCAGCGTAGCTGATACATATCATTACATCAGTCAGAGCCAAGGCAAACATATACATTCGGACGGATGATGTCAGTTTGCGAGCGTATACGGCTACCACCAGGAGATTGCCTGGGACGCCGGCTATGACGGTAGCAAACATGCATATCCCAAGTGTGTCCATTGCAAATGATGCTACAGCTCCAGCGCGCGTATCATTCGACACGCTGACGCTCCGTGTCGTCCAATTATCCGGATTATCGTTGCTTCCTGTCAAACAAATAAAACGACAATAATGTTTTTATATTACAATTGTACCAAGCTGCAATGTTAAAAGATACACTTGCACCAATTATCAATAGTTGATCAATATCAAATTATGATATGTATTAATGACGTATGCTTTCCTCATTTAAGACGGATTGAAACAATTCAGATATCATTTTAAAAGTTGAAACAAAACATTGCACTCACAGTAGTTATACAAAAATGTTCTTTCTCGCATATACCTATGCAGACATGTAGAAAACTGTCTGCATAAATTGCAAATGTTATCAGCAAAAATATAGTAAAAGGAAATTAGACAAATACCATAACACCGGATTAAATCAACTTTTGGGGCGTTTTTTGAAACCGTATTAAATGCACACATATGTTGTGTCAAACAGTTTACATGAATGCGTACACAAAGTTTGTGTGAAGGAAATATGTTATGTATTAGTAAAATATATGATGTGGCAATAAGGTATATCATATAAGATATATTATCAACCAAACACGAGATACATTGGATTAAATAGTTCTGCTTGACGACTTTTAAATTGGGCGTGATACCGTACGAATTCATGTATTTCGTAGCCGTACATATGCTAGACTAATCGGAGTATTGTTCGCTCAGAGATTAATACATTGTGTTACACGGATGTCGCTGTAAACTGTATATCATTACACGGAAGTTCCCGCTAACAGTTCCGCGAATAACCTGCTAGATGATAAGTTTTGTAGTTAGTTATATTTGAGTTAGGTAAATACTATTTACAAAGTTATGCGCTGTCAGTAGAACAGATCAGTATACAATATTCATGTCAAATAGTGTTATTTCGTTTACGCTATGCACGTGTAATAATGTGCTCGATCGTAGAATTGTATCATACAATGTGGTGTTTAAATTAATATTTATAGTATAGGGAAGGCATAAAGTGTTGTATACGTACGATTACAATTACAGTGCCCACTTCTCCCGAAACGTTGACCAAACAACTGTATTGACATATATTTATTTTTCAAAATAGAATTTTGTATATTGGAAAATTGTTTGAGGAGGCCTTTCGTAGTGTGTGCCTTTGCATATATATTGTGAAAATCCGTAAGACATAATTGTTCCTTCTATGCACTACTCAACAATCCTATAACGGTGAATTTTATTAAATATGCTTTAAGTAAATAAGCCCCGGATCCGGGTGTGGGCTTTGTGTTTTGAGCCATTAATATTTTTGCTGGGGGTTGTAGTTATAATAGGCCCCACAATTTATGCAAGAGGCCGCATTTTGGGTGCGTGAAGGTTTTTTGAGGGAACTTCAAGGAAATTGCAACTGGAGCTAATAGCCTGGAGTTGGGTTACGTTTTGCTAGTCTCGCGTTTCATAATGTTCCACCAACATTTGCCTTCGTAAAAACGCTCTTTGAGGAAATGAAGGAAGTCGTTTCCGGCAGATGACTGTCCACGCCTTCAATTACTCTCGTCAGCACAATTCAAGTATTGCTGAATTTATGCAGTTGTTGCACGAAGTATCTAATGCACATTCGATGGGATTCAAGACTCGGTGATCATGGCATCATTATTGTCATGGCAACGAATACCGTTATATAATTGGTGGCAGTATTAAATAGAAAGCTGATCACAGTGTACCAAGGTGAACAATATTCCCAAAACAGCATAGAGTTATACGAGGCAGATAATAATTATAACGTATAACGTATGAATGCCCGTCCCGAAGGTCAGCAAATATTACTAAATAAATACAGCTAAGGTAGGACAGATAACTGGAAGATGCCGATTGTAGGAAGCGATGTATGCCAATTCGTCACCACGTGCTGATACTCAGCACACGTATCATGTTTCCAATTACGCTTAATGAGAATGGCAGCATTTTTCATTGGATGTGTGACGGATGAGATAAAATACCGTTTATCACAGTGACAGGTTTAAATGGTTGCCCTCGACGATCAGTGCGTAGTGAATATATATAGTATAAAATAAATCTGTCCCCTCACCAAAACATTTGTAAGTTAGTGAGCATTTATTTTGTACCCACGGGAACAATTAGGGTTTCAGAATTATATTATGATGACAACAATATAATGTTCTTCTTATGGCAGGACGTGTTGTGTTATTCCTTTATTTTTGTCCTCACTCAGAACCCAGAACCCACTTTGTGAACGTTTCGGAATAATTGAACATTTTATCGAGCGTAAATCGATATTTAAATAGAACAAATCTAAATATAAGTTTTGCTTATGGAAAGTATATTCTCAATCCGAACCAGTTATTTAATAAAATTGTGACCATACAACTTGTTAGGAAAATTTGCAATTTTGTTTAGTTAAATTATTCCGAATTTTGAAGAAAAAAAAGAAAACCATTTCACGGCGCACGGAGCTTACCACTTTTGTTCTGTTCTGCAGAAGAATGTCGGATACTATTTGGTCAGATATCGGACTGGTGACTATATAATGTTGAATTCAACAACATATCAACAGGCAGAAGGTAGAAAAAACCGTTTTGGCGTACACAAAAATGCAAAAAACGACTGTTTCTCGCGGTAACTGTACGAATAGGGTCGCCGCTTGCGCATCTCGTAGTCACCAAATAAGATTTACCCATAAAACTCCAATAACTCTTGAAATATGGGGTATTTAAAAAAATACGTCTTACGATCTACAACTGGGACCGTCGATTAATTCCTGAAAGTTTAATATTCGAGGTTCAAGACAGCTACACTTGCTCTATTATTGTAAGATGAGTAACGTTTGTTTAATTATTATTATTGTATGTATAAACATTTTTTTTTTCCTTTTGATAATTATATATCTATGATCAATTGCAGTGTTTTGGTAACTGGTTCACAACTATAAGTTGCTTTACGGTACGATCGCATCGGTAGGCAGAATCAAACTCAGCTTAGCCATATTCCTCATACAAAGTACCGCTTCGATCATGAACGACGTTAGTACTAATTACGTCGCTAGCAATGCAAACTCTATATAGTTCAGCTCACGTGCATTATTATTGCACACATGCACCCAGCACCGCCTACAAACAAAGGACTTACGTGCCATTCTTGCACTACAATAAAAGAATTAGCTAATCGACCCACGCAGTGAGTTCTTGGAGGGATGTAAATTATTGTCTAGGTCACGCGTCTTTGCACGCTGTCGTTACTCATTCCGTAACCTTCTCCTAGAGCATCAACTTCCCCAGCGTTGCTCCCATAATCGGCAATAAAACAGTACTGATAGATATGTTTATGAGCACAGCTAATGAAAATAGTTCCTCTGGCGGATATATGTAACTTACGAAACCGGTGCAATGCGCTATGACTTCGTTTTTGTTATTTGACTATTGTAGATTTATGTTAACAACATTATATTATTTAATGTTGGTTTAATTTATGCCATGAAGCGTCCACTTTTGAAGCCAGGTATCCATGAATAGAGCTGAGTGAAGAAAAAAAACAAAGTGTAATGCACGACCTTGTTCAAGCTTACAAAAGGTAGCAAGGTTATGCAAATCTTGAATATATGTCGATTTGGAATTTACCCCGACGATATTGTTTGGACGAATATCTGCTACATAGCAATCGTCTCAAAAACTATTAGCAGAAAACACATCATATTGTATGGCAAATTATATCTGTTATTGTATTGTTCTCCATTAACGTATTTAGAATCATCGCTGTAGCTATACTAGCAAGTGTTCTGTTATGTTTACCGTATGGTTATCGTGAAAGTGATATTGTCAGTTTGCTGTTTTATTGTAAAATCGTTACATAGTGGCTATAGCGTATATGTAGGCTACAATACTTTCCAGCCAAACGTGTTTTAACGAAATAAAAAAAAAGGATTAATTGAATTGTTTAATGTTTGCACAGCATTGCCCATATTGTCGCACACACGATCTCGCAACGTCCGACGAATTGTACATAGCATATATTGCCCACAACAAACAAACAACTGTCGTGCTATTCATCAGGCATTGCAGAACTGCATAAATGTAATTATTATTATTTTGTGTCACTTAACTTTATTATCGACACCATACCAAATTTTTTTTTAAGCATAACTAAACATAATTAATATATACATAACAAGTATATACGAATTAATCAGAAATAATGACGCCATCTATGAGCATCTTGTCTTTCCAAGTATTCAAGTGTACATACAAATTGCGTCCACTCTCTTCGTTTAGAAAATCGAGCGACAGTCGGGCCACGCCGAAGGATGGTTCTGCCCAGTTCATCTGCGACGCGGTGACGGATGCTTTGACAGAGTAGTAGAAGTTCTATGCGGCAGAAACCTAAGGACGCTCGTTTCAGCCCATGTTGTGTATGGAGCGATTCTATTAAAAATGAGAGTTGTGCACCCATACAAGTACGCGCCCACATACTAACTCAATACATTAATCATAGACGCCGGAACTGTACACTCCGCCCGTCACTCACCGCTGCGTTTTATGGCATCGCACATGGCTGCTCGGCATTGTTGATGAACATATTAAGCTTCGGAAGTTTTGGAGTAATTGTTGCACGTTATATGAATTTATTTTATTATGTTTTATTGTGATAAGCAAACGTGAATTTATTTGCTTAAATATCCTCTGTGTTTGACATTGTATATTAACAGCAATCGATAGAACATGTTTACAAATATTGACTTACAAGAATCAATGTTATCCGTTTATTGTACTTACTGAAATATGTTCCAGTTTGAATATACGCAATCGCACGTAACGTTCTCAATAAGGCTAGCCTATATTATCATGAAGTAATAACGGTCATTATCCCATATTTTCGCATTTAGAATACACTAGTAAGAATACAGATTATAGTACTATATGTACGGTCTATTTCCAAACAAAGCAACATAGTTGCTAGTCCAAACAACATTTATAAATACTAGTCAAAATTCGCTTTCGCGGAAGGGATAGCCTATAGCTCATACGTGACGGTTGTGATAGCAATATTTACCAAATATAAGGAAACCCATATCATCGTTTCATAAACTCACTAACGAGCTCGCATAGGTATGCGATCGTTTAAGCGGTCGTTAAAGGTACAACCAGAAACAACCGCGTCAACAACAGAATTACCAAAATAAACACCAATAACCCTTGACATACTTGACACATTAAAAAGGGTTAGGTTCCATTCGTCGAGTCATAGATTAATTCCTGAACCTTTAGAGCTCGACGTGCAAACCGTCTGGAAGGGAAACAATAGCACAATCATACAGAAGTGGCGTGGTAGAGCGCATTGCCACAGTTACTAGCAAATCGGACTATCAATCTACAGCACTCGAGTTCGAAACCTGTGTTGTCATATCGAACTTTGGACAAGTTCCCTATCTCTACGTTGCTTCAGCCCACACAGCTATACGGATGAGTACTAGTCTACAAACATCGGTGTGTGTATATGTGTACGTATGGTATTCGCGCATTAATTGCCGCGTAGTTTAATGTTTCCCACAGAAGACGAAATGGTGCTTGATTGAACAGATCTGCCAGGGAGAATAGCGCTCTGAGAAGTCATAAGGACTGGATATTGTGATGTTTAGGAATTTACCTCTATGATACTTTATATACATAAGCTGGCTCGATTATAGTAAGACACCGAACCAGACCGGTTTCGGTCCAACATGTGTCTGCCCAAGGAGCTCACATAAGTCTGGCTCGATTATAGTAAGACACCGAACCAGACCGGTTTCGGTCCAACATGTGTCTGCCCAAGGAGCTCACATAAGTCTGGCTCGATTATAGTAAGACACCGAACCAGACCGGTTTCGGTCCAACATGTGTCTGCCCAAGGAGCTCACATAAGTCTGGCTCGATTATAGTAAGACACCGAACCAGACCGGTTTCGGTCCAACATGTGTCTGCCCAAGGAGCTCACATAAGTCTGGCTCGATTATAGTAAGACACCGAACCAGACCGGTTTCGGTCCAACATGTGTCTGCCCAAGGAGCTCACATAAGTCTGGCTCGATTATAGTAAAACACCGAACCAGACCGGTTTCGGTCCAACATGTGTCTGCCCAAGGAGCTCACATAAGTCTGGCTCGATTATAGTAAGACACCGAACCAGACCGGTTTCGGTCCAACATGTGTCTGCCCAAGGAGCTCACATAAGTCTGGCTCGATTATAGTAAGACACCGAACCAGACCGGTTTCGGTCCAACATGTGTCTGCCCAAGGAGCTCACATAAGTCTGGCTCGATTATAGTAAGACACCGAACCAGACCGGTTTCGGTCCAACATGTGTCTGCCCAATGAGCTCACTGGCACAGGTTACTTAAACTTCGAAATCGAAAACGCAATCGGTATATGTCCGTATAGGCTTCCGTGAGAATGAACTGTTTTATGTTACCTTGTTCCCCAGCATAAATAAATTCACCTTTAAAAGGGAACTGAAACACAGTGGTTGTATGCTATATAGTTCAATACATGCTATCTACGTATACATTAATGTTGCCAGAAACATACTCATTTATAAGACAAACTGGAAAAAAAACGATTTCGTTCGATGACTAAATCAACATGATAGAGCCATGCGTATCGCAATCTTTGTTCTACGCAGTTTGGTTTGAGATGCTCCTATCTAATCAATGTATGTTTGGATTATTTTCGAGTTACTTCACTAATAGACATTTCTGTGCGAAAACAAAAATATGCTGCATTATTACACCCGATAGACTTTATATAGGTCAACAAATATTCTGTATGCATGTTCGAAATAAAAAATGAAATTAAATTACAACGATTTATAACCAATGAAAGTAATTTAAACACCACACTTCCTGATCTTCGCTAATATTCGTGAAGTAATGACGCATGAATTCGCACGCGCTCCTTCGACGACGAAGCCGTTAGTATTTTGCAGGGAGATATGTGGGTGGGCATTTTCGTACCAAAATAAAATATTACATATTATAATATAAAGTTACGCGTTTTTCTAAGTCACGTTAGTATATTAAATTGTTCACTTGCATGCATGGTCACATTATTTTAAATTGTGTTTCCTGTTCAAATGCTGTTCCATGCTTTCTATGCTTCCATCCGTATTAACAACATGTCCATGACCACCCTTTTCAAAACAACGTCATTCACGCGTGTATATACGTATTTCAAAATGTTAGTGTTAGCTATTATGCTACCTATTATGCTACCAATTATGCTACCTATTATGCTACCTATGTCAGCCAGCCAAACCATGTAATGATATAATAAATGCAGTTCTGTAATTCACAGTTACGTGTTGTCATGGTGGCAGGTAAGTTGTTACCTACGTTGGTGTTTATTCTGTATAACTGTTGTACCACGCTGTTATTAGTTCACAAGACTGTAAACCATATTTGTCATACAATTTTGTTCCATGATTCCAAAATAATCATTAAAAAAAATTAATAACCCTAAAAGTATTTTTGCATGTTACTTTATCATGTAGCTGAAGAAACCATTATATTTACATATTCGGTTAATATTATGTAAGTTCAGTCATATGGTACTGACCATTTTGACATTAAAACACACACGACCTATTACAGTAACTGCCAAGCAATAGTAGATAATAACTAGAGCTTATATGTACTTCTACATAATACTAATTTATGGACAAATCTAGCTTTGTTTGTTGTTACGTCCTAATATGAAGCATTGAAAACACAAAATAAGGCACCTACCCTACCATTTGGAAATATTTCGAACTGTACAGTTAGCAATATTTTCGTTCCCGTCACTGTTTACTCTAAAGGTTCGTGTATGCGAATTTAATACGTTTTGGTTCATAGCCCGCCAGTGAATATAAGACGCATAATACGTTCTTTCAACAGTATTCTTTATAGCTTGTTGACAGTAGCGATCTTTACGCGACATGTTTAAAATACGTAAACTACATAATATACGTAAAACTGTTAGAAGCGGAATACCTCCGCTTACTGAATGTTGCACTTTCGTTATCCATATGACGTTGTTGAACTAGTAATAATAACGACAACAATAATAACTGTAACAACAACAAGGTAACGTCTTTTTGTGTATAAATCCTTGGGCCACGCTCAATATAAAAATCGATAAGCAAAAAATTGTCAAGTTTTGTCCAGATGGATGGACACGCTAGGGAGATAAAGTGCATAAGCAAGGTTATACATGTTGTTGCAATGATACATCAGAAGGGAGTTCATTTAGAACGCACACTGTTTGTTTACCTGACATATTTTCTTCCAGTGACACGTAATCTGCATTCCCAATAAAGAAATATTTTAAATATGCTCCAAATACATTATTATTGGAAAGTTTACAATGTTAAGTGGATGTTGCCCTCGATGACTGAATCATTGATATTCGTGAAAGCACTTACTTTCATCACACACAAAAACGACTCACACCAAAGCATGCTTATTTTCATGCACCTGAGTACATTGATAATTTATTTCACTTTTAGTAAGACTGTTCATGTAGCGTAGCAAAAAGTGTTTCCGTCGGAAGAGAGTTTCTCCTTCATTGGAGAGCAGTTTCTTACCATGCAGTTATCATGTAATTAGTGTGCAAATTTGTGTCAGAACTGCTGGAAGACATGCAACAACATTCGGCGGCTTCTAATTAGGTAAAATCAAACCGGAGAGAGAAACGAGCTACAACGTTATCGAACGTGGTTAGCGACGTGATGATAAGTATGTCTCATCGCACGAGATACCACTTGCCGCCGTATAGCTACGTGAGTGGCGCCGTCGTGTCGTGTTGAAGGCAGTACATTACATTTACTAATTGGTCTGGTGCCAATTACGATCTCTTTAGTTGGGAAACTAATACATGTAACACAGGCGTAGAGTAAAGAACGATGACAGCGAAATCGATCTAGGAGAAATTGCTGGTTTCCGCAACGCATATTGATTCGCAGTTGTGTACGCATAACATAGGAGTCATACATAAGTAGTGCACCATATAATAGTGTTGGATATACACCTCATGTTCCAAAAGTTAGTTTGTAGTTACGTTATAAAATACCGTATTTTTCTGATCTGTCCAAACATGCGTAAGTGTACAAAAAGTCGCCTAATCCATTATAATTATGTTTCCTATAATAATATATTGGAATTGTAATAAATATACCTCCTAAATATGCCTGTCTGAACCATATTTGTGTAGTATAAGTTTAAATTCAGTTACATTTCGATGAAATTATCAGGTATTTCGAAGTGACATGCACACGCACTTCCTTACATGCAAATAATGTACGTACATGCATTCACGCGGTCAATCATCACACACGCATTCACGCTTACAAGCATAGACAAATACACACATGATAACACACAGGCGCATACGAACACACGTACACAGTGCGTGCATGACTATATGATGGCATGCACACACCTACACACGCGCACACTAAAACTCTCACACACCTACACACGCGCACACTAACACTCTCACACACCTACACACGCGCACACTAACACTCTCACACACCTACACACGCGCACACTAACACTCTCACACACCTACACACGCGGACACTAACACTCTCACACACCTACACACGCGCACACTAACACTCTCACACACCTACACACGCGCACGCTCGGAAGCACATGCATATACACACGAAAACAAACATGCACTCGAACAAGCTAACGCACACACACATGAAAACGCACACACACACACACACGCACACACACACATTTATTAGTAGGACTGTGTTTATTTGTTATTCATACGCACCGTATAGACAGAGTTGAATTAGTACATTTTTGTTTAAATATGCAAAATATTTGGAACACAGGCAGAGAAACACAAACATACGCACGCAGGCAAGCACAAGACTCGCACACACACACGCAAACGCACACGCGAAAACACTCACACACACACGCTCACACACACATGAACGCACGCATGCACACACACCCAAACACACACACACACACACATACGCGCGCGCGCGTATATATCACCTACCGAAAGATTCGTTGTCGAAGTTCGATTCCATGATGTTTGGCTAAGATCGGATATGCGTTACTGTATCGCGCTGTATATCAGCTCTGCATCGGTCTGCCTAAATATAGATCACATCAATAGATATTTGTCTGCCGTGTTGCGCTTTGCTGCTGGACCACATTACGCTAGGCACAAGATCACGCAGATACATTCGTTTGAAATTATTTCCTGGCGGTCGGCAAAGCTTTTCCATTCAATTAAAGCAATCGCCTTTACTTCGTTACCCAGATTACAGCACTCAACCAATTTGTGGCATTAATTAGCGAGAAATCCGCCGAATGTTAAGTGCTTCGTCACATTTGCAGCTTTGATTTTCGATGGCGTCCAGCTTGAAAAGGGCAATTTAACTTGATGTTAGCGACGCCTATCCCTCCTCCATTGAAGTGATTACTACTTTATTGGTTTCTATATAATAAATTCTTTTTTTTTCTGGGCGCAATTATAAAATTGTGAATACGGATTCGGGTTCATTAAACGCAATTTGGTGGACACTTTTCCGTCTGCATTGCTATTCTAGTATTATGATATTTTATAAATAAATACAAAACTATTCCGACCGTACACGTGTAGTTATTTTTGTAATACTCCCGAGTAACTTGAATATATGGATGTGAACCTTTGCGGTAAAACAGTAACACATTTTCTACAAGTAATCACTACATAAAAAGGCACACTCGTCAAGTTGGCTTCCTGTCACAATGTATTTTGTCATTTGGATATATCAGCAAAAATGCTCGTCACTTGAAGGGGTGACTCAGCTGTTGACAGTCCGAGAATGTAATATTTAACAATTGTTAGAAAACACACAGCATCGATACATAAATAACATAATGCGCTTGCGTATACTTGTTGTATGTTCAAAATGACTAAGTTCGGAGATAATGTGAAGTTCACGTCTATCGATAGGTTCTAGTCGTGATAGTGTAGAGTTCACAACTAACATTCGTTCTGCCTATGTAATTGGTGTGAGGGTAGACATCAGCATTATTTTATCAGCGCCTTCTTTATGTTTCCAACTTCATATCGCAAGGGCCGTTATCCCGAACATCTAGCCGCGCACGCGTAATTCCTCTGATTGTTCAAATAATCACTACATTAACAAAGGCACACCCGTCAAGCTGGCTGCCTGTCACAATGGGTTTCGCCATTTGAAAATACCTGCAAAAATGCCAGTCACCTAAAAGGATGCCTCAGCAGCTGATAGTCGATAATGTTCTATTTAACAACTGTTAGAAAACACGCAGCATCGATACATAAATACCATAATGCGGTCGCATATACTTGCTGTATGTTCAACATTACGACGGTCGGAGATAATGTGAAGTTCGCATCTATCGATAGGTTCTAGTCGAGATAGTGTAGAATTCACAAATAACATTCGTTCTGCCTATGTCATTGGTGTGAGGGTAGACATCAGCATTATTTTATCAGCGCCTTCTTTATGTTTCCAATTTCATATCGCAAGGGCCGTTATACCGAACATCTAACCGCGCACGCGTGATTCCTCTGATTGTTAAAAGAAGCCTTGTTGTTACGCGCATATTACCTTTTTTGTTCCGACCAAGAGTAAAGTGTAAAGCGCTCTGAGAAGTCACAAGGACTGGATACTGCGCTATCTAAGAATTAAGGGTGGACATCAGATTTATTTTGCGAAGACTGACCTGGGAAAACAGAGGATAGACGGAGAATATCTCAGCCATCGTCGCTTCGCCGACGACATAGTCATATGCGCTACTACACCGCAAGAACTACAAAACATGCTGCAGGAGCTAGCTGATGAAAGTAAAAAACAAGGTCTAAGGATGAACATCTCGAAAACGAAAGTGATGCTAGGAAATTACACACTAATATATATCAACACGACGCAGATAGAGAACGTTGAAAGCTACGTCTATCTGGGACAGCGATACAGTATCAGAGACAAAAACCAAGACAAGGAGATTCAAAGAAGGACCACCGCCGGCTGGACAGCTTTCGCCAAACACCGGGACATCTTCAAGGGTAACTTTGAAACCTGCTTGAAGAGACAAGTCTTCAACTCATGCGTACTTCCAGCGATGATATACAGCACGAACACATGGGCACTCACCACCCAGGCAAAGAACAAGCTAGCAGCCGCACAAACAAAGATGGAAAGAAGTATGTTAAACCTCACATATCGGGAGAAAACAAACATCTGGGTAAGACAGAAGACAAAGGTATATATGTGATAGAACAAATCAGAAGAGAGAAGTGGACCTGGGCAGAACACATTAGCAGACTACGAGATAACCGATTGACATCGCGTATCACAACCTGGATACCTTACAAAGGGAAACGATCTAAAGGAAGACCAGCGAGATTGTGGAGAAACGAACTAGACGAGTACTGGAAAGGCACATATATATACATATATAGTATACTATGGGAAAAAAGCATGAACCACGGTGTTTCAAATTGTATCATGTTTACCCTGAAGATGTTGTATCTTTGAAGTAGTAGTAAAATACCATCACTTTAACATGTCCCTCATAGGAAGCCGGAACTTCTGAAGCATTGGGTTGTGATCATGAAGAGGGTCACGTTTTACACCGGTAAGACTGCCGTCCTGTGCTCTGATCACTTCGCAGAGGAGCGCTTTGATCGGACTGGAATGTCTACAAGGCTAAGACCTAATGTTGTTCTAACGATCTTCAAGTTCCCAATATAGATAGAGATATGAATATGTAACCTTGATTACCGAAAATATTTGTTCCGCTTATTGAAAGTTGCACTTTCGTTATCCACCTCACGTTGTTGAACTAGTAATAATAATGAAAATAATAACATCAGCAACAGCAGCAACGCAACTTCTTTTGCGTATAAATCCTGAGCCAAGCTCGGTGATAGAAAGGTTGATCAATATAAAAATTGATAAGCAATCAGTATTCTAGTTGTTTCCAGATGGATGGATACGCTAGGGAGCTAAGGTGAATAGGCAAGGTTATACATGTTGTGGTAATGCTTCATTAAAAGACAGTTCATTTAGAACGGTCATGTATTGGCCTACCTGATATATTGTCAGTCCTGACCAATTATTGTGTGGCGTGAAATTATTATAATTAACTATAGTACACACTGGTTGCTTGTCGTATTTTTCCAATGACACGTAATTTTCATTCCCCATAAAGAAATATTTTAAATATGCTCTATATATGTTAAGCGATGTTGTCCTTGATCACTGAATCATTGATATTCATGGAAGCACTTACTTTCATCACAAAAAAACGAGTCATTCACATCTATGCATGCTTATTTTCATCCACCTGATTACACCTGATTGATAATTTATTACACGTTACGGCCGTGCTCACATATAATTTTCAATCGAATTACGATGCGGACCAACTAATTCGGCTGTGTTCACGTACACAAAAATAGAAAGGATTAAAAAGCCAACCAGTGGACATGGTGGGAGGGTCGTAAGTAAAATAATTATCTGCGCGAGACTACAACCCTCTGCCATGCAGAAGCGCCGGCTTCGCCGAATCAAAGTAAACGGAGCGTTCACATTGGCTTGATACGCATCCTAATTCGGTTAGCCGAATTCAAATTCATCGATTTTCCCACATTAGACTTGGGAAGCCTAATACGGATCAAGGGTATTCATATTGCGCTACCCGAATTGGGATCCTATTGCGGATTAAAGTAGTATGTGAACACAATCAAAGACTGATCACGTAGCCTCGCCAATTTTTTTTCTGTCGGAAGAGAGTTACATCTTCCTTGGAGCGTAATCTCTTACCTTGCAATAATCATCTAATAATTAGTGTGCAAATTTGTGTCAGAACTACTCAAAAACATACACCAAAAAGCAGCGGCTTCTAATTACGCAATATCAAACCGGAGGCAGAAACCAGCTAAAACGTTCTCGAAAGTGGTTAGCGACCTGATGATTAGTATCTTTCATCGCGAGAGATACCACCTGCCGCCGTATATTGCGACTTGAGCTGCGCCGTCGTGTTGTGTTGAAGACAGTGCTTTACATTTTATAATGGGCTTCCGTCACTTATTATACATTAGGTGGCGCGCATAGGCAACTCGGGTAATTGCTGCCGGCTGTCTTTATACACAATTCGTATAAATGCCTCGCTACCGTCATGTGGCTTTCTCCCTAGTAAATATTAGACGCTTGTTTGGCAACATGCCGCGTTCTTACGAAGACTGGAGTTTATTACAACTGAAGGCCGAGTTGACGCGAAGAAGGGCCAAAGTTAGCGTCCGGAAAAAGGTGTTAGTAGCAAGGTGTGTATGAAGATTGGCATAATAGGTACTGAAACCATTTGCCATTAAATGCAATATTAATTGTAAATCGGTGCCGTTTGATTTACTTTCCATAGGCATAGACAACTTGTTATGAAGAAACGAACACTACTAATTATTATGTAATTTACACTTTGTATTTTCATTAAAATCATATATATATATATATATATATATATATATATGTGTGTGTGTGTGTGTGTGTGATTGCAGTGACTGACACACAGTGTGACAGTCACATACAGCTCTAATCCAGCCTCTATACAGCTATGCCCATGACTATGCAATACTTTCCTTACCCTTGCCTTTGCCTTTCTATACATGGAATACTGAATTTGCTTGTAGGTGCCAGTTTTGGGGAAATAACTAGTTTCTGATTTGGATACGTATGATTATTATTAATTTATAATATGAATGGTAGCTCGCGATACGTAGTTATATATCATACTAAGATTTCATACAATTTGCAAATAGGTATTGATGGATTGCAACAAGCAAGAGGATCAGAACATTCAGCCACAATACTGCATGAAAACCCCAAATACAGAATCAGACAAAGACTTGCATGCAGGTTTGCATGACATTGTTCGTATGGTGACAATGGGGGGTTTCTGTCAACACATGTCAAGTATGTTGATTAAAATACAAAGGACTGTCACGTGACATGTGGGTGGCTGCTTGGTTTCATTATTGCTGTGTTTCTTTCTGCTTGTCCTTATTTTACAGAATATTGTAGGTTTGCTACACAAAGTGTGTTTCTTCCTCATTATGTGATATTTAGTGCAGTTGTATGCGCAGTCTCCGCATTTCAACTACTGCACCGTTTTTCTGCAGTCTTCTGTTTGGGTTGAAATGCGAACGTTTGTCAGCTATAAAGTTGACGTCTCGAATAGTGAAGGTATTGTGTTGGAGACCCAGTGTGAATGCGGATCGTACAAAGGACCACCTGCTCACTGCAAACATGTAGTGACAGTGCTCTATGGCCTGACATGCATCACATACACTGCAAAGGATGTAACAGAGTTTGAATGTACACAAGTGAGATTGGTAAAACTAAATTTGCTATTGTAGAATTTTAATGTTGTTTTGTGGAGCGCATTGATGCAACGGTTAGAGCATCAAAGGATTCCGTGTTTCAACAATTTTGCTGCCATTTTGAAATGTTTCTTCAACTTAGGTTTCTCTCAGCTGTATGATTGACTACTGGCAACACTCAATGGTTGATATTTGTGTACGAACAGGCTTCGTACAGCACTTGGAGTGTGGCTAAATGCTTCCAATAAAATAAGTGGTGTTCGATTGCACAGGTCTGCCAGGAAGTAGTGTAAAGTGTCTTGAGCAGTCATCAGGCCTGGATACTCTGGTAACTACGAACTTACCTTTACTTATTTCTGGTGATGCGATAAACTAATATTTATATGTGTGACTAGTAAATGCTTCTAACCTTGAACCATGTGAAGACGAACAAAAGCAGCCCGATGAAAATTAAAGCACTTTAGACTGTTCGAGGCAAAGATGGGGACATCATGTTCAATCCCATGCCGCATAAATACCGACAGCTGCCTGGGAGGAAGGACGATTCTCAAAACACGTGTGTGCATGCACATGTCAATGCATTCAGACAAACAGGAAAAAAATACATTTCACCACAAGATCAGAAAGAAAGCATAATTAATGCAAACAAGCCATATATCATGGACTGAATCGTTGGCTGTGTATACCAGTGTTTTCCCTTGGGTTTTGCTTTTTTATTATGGTTAGAATAAAATTACATAACACGTTCATGTGAAAATCAGCTAGAAATTATTTATTCAAATATCACTGCTGTACATGTTTTGTTTTAAAAGCACATTCAAGGCAAGTATGCCAGTGATGCAGCTGTTCCCTCAAGCAAACCCACACAGCCTTATTCTTGACCATGACTACATGCCGCTGAATCAACAGAACGAATTTCTCGAAAGGAAAAAGGTACGCTAATTATTTCTTCTCTCTCCTAAGCTGGAAATATATTAATGTATAATATGATGTAGCATTCCAATCAGTTCAGTGCAAAATGAGTCACTAATATCACCCACTGCAAATAGTATATAACAATCTACTAGGCACATCTACTATCATTGGAATAATGCAATATAATTAAATAACACTTTAATTCATCCATAATAATTATACAGGTATATATTGAAAGTGCTCTCATAACATGTAGTAGTGTTCATGATCGTGATAACAACTGAAATGCAATGGTAATTGTCAACAAGGACTTCTACTTACTCTCGCTCGACATAAGGGAGTCTAGTATATTAATGCATTGGTTGACAATGTACACATTATTACATTGCTTTGTTTAAGCTGCGTTTTCATTATTTCATAGACCACGAAGATAACAAAACAAGACGTTTCAGATCTGGAGATGACACCAAGGGGTCAGCAGACAAATCGACTGTGAAGAAGTGAACGTCTGCGCCACATCACTTCACCAGAGAGAGAATGGACATCGCAGCTCTAGCCAAGACTCTCATAAGTCAGCAGAAGAACTCCCGGGTACTATAAATTCTGCATGGGCAAACGTATTAGGCTGTTGCTGCCGAAATATATGAGAAGGCAATGCGTTTGAGTACCTCCGAATGTGGTCTGTGTGTCTCCACAAATCACCCAATGTTGGCAGCCTCTTCAAATAGGTTAGTTGATGATGACACCAATCGGTGTATTTCCCCAGTAACTGTCCCACATTTAAAGTCGGTTGATGAACAAATCACACAGTTACTACTACCAGATACAGGGCCATTTGTACTGTGCTGACAAAGGAGCATGTGACCTTGTTGTATATACCATGTGTGATATGAAGGTTATGCGTATACTTAGAGATTAACTCTTTATTAGCACGATGTTGGAAAACCTGCTCGTTTTGCACAATGACCTCTATAGATGTGCTCTCCTTAACAAACTCCTTTTTCGTAATTACTATGACTATGCTTTCTAATCAAATATTCTGCATTTATTTTGCTTGTGTTGGCACTATACTGGCCCTGGAATAACACAATATGAAAAACATTTGATAATTTGTGTTGCAAGTGCAGATTCAGTGTTTGTCATTGGTTGTCTTAACATTTTATATGTTTTGGCTAGACCAATGATGCATTCTACGTGTACCGTATTGCTTGCGATTTTGCGGTAACTAATAACAGTTTCCCCAGAAAGGCGATGTTTTCCTTAAAAGAAGTAATGTTAATAAGTACATCAAATGGAATGAAGAGATCTAGCATACTGATCCCCTTATCTGCCATGATAGTATCACCAGATTGACATGCACGTAAGCGTTCAGTGCGCTCTACAATTTTATGATCGCTAGATGAACCACCGTATGCTGGAGATACATATGACTCAAGGCCTCGTAGGTGGCAACCTACCAGAACCTTAATTGTGTTCCTGGTTTTGTAGGTTGAGAAGGTTGCTTTTTTGCTATCGGCTGTTTTGGCTTCTGTATTTGGCATTCTGTCCATCGATAATTACCCTTGTCGACGGGAACTTTGCATGAAAATCAGATGGGGAGTAAAATAAGAAACTTTCATTTTTCATATCCAAGATGTTTAATTTACCTGGTAGAGGCTTTCGTTGACGTATCACGTCGACTTCATCAGTACCAATGACGCTGAATGACGTCACCGTACACGTGAGGCAGTTTGTAATTGCCCTCGTCTCTGTTAGTGGGTGTTTGGGTTTTTCAGATCCAGATGGCTTCCTTGATATGCCGAATTCTTCTGTTGGGTTCCTTTTCTACATTTTTCACTCCTTCCCAGTTTATGATGTGGTTTTCAGTTTTCGTATGGTCTGTAAGGGCGGATATATTGATGGTAGACGTGATACGTCAACAAAAGCCTCTATCAGGTAAATTAAACATCTTGGATATGAAAAATGAAAGTATCTGATTTGAAAACGAACTATCCTGAAGAATGTTCAGTAATCTTAGGACAAAGTATGGACAAGAATGTGTCAAAGACGCGAGGAAACTCGAAGAATTGACGAAAAAGGTTTCGCGCCACAGAAATCACCTTGTATTTACGCTACGTTGCAAAGACATCAATGTAACACCTCCCATTCTCAGTCTGAAATGCCCGATAAACACGACGAATGCGAAGAGAATAGTAGACAAAGCATGGAAGGAACTAGTGAGAGAGAGAATACGTGTCATAAACAAAAAATTGGACACTTTTAAAGAGAAGAAACTCGAAAGCTGTTTACTTCGTTTTCAAGGGAAGAACAACAAAACGTCACGCGCCACACCACGCATATCAGCGAGAGGACGCACGAGAAAACAAAATGGCGCCATCAACACAAACTTCGGCGCTTAGAAGCGAAGAGACAGAACAAACGAAGCTGACCTTACCGGAACCCAGCTAAAAAGGTGGGTGATAAACCTGTCGAAATACAAACTGTCCGGGGCCCAGAATAAGATATTAGCAAAGGGACTAAATTACGCGGTAACGCCAGAAAAAGTACCGACCGAGGAGTTCGTCGTAGCGGCAGAACAAGCGACATGGAACCTACCACAAGAACAAAAAAGACAGACTTCATGCAGACATCGTGGGAGTTCTGGAATCAGCAAAACTTCCAAAACAGAAACTATCCAGACAAGAAAGAACAGCTTTTAAAGAGCTACAGAAAGAGAAGCCAATCACCATACTCCCAGCGGACAAGGGAAAGGCCACAGTCATCTTGAAAACGAAAGAATACCAGAAAAAAAATGAAAGAAATGCTAAGTGACGAAGCGACATTTGAGAATTTAAAGAAGGATCCGGCCAAGAAATATATGGCAGAACTCATCAGAATGGTATATTCCTTGGAGAAGGAAGGGAAGATCACCAAAGACCAGTACCGTGCCACGGATGTATGGATCACCAAAAATCCACAACGAGAGGGTGCCACTCAGACCAATTGTCGACTACACACAGACAATAGCATACAGAGTATCCAGAGAATTGGCCAACATACTACAACCACTTGTTGGAAAAACAGAACACCACAAGAATTGGTGAAAGAAATGAGAAAGCTGAGAATGGAAGAAGGAGAATAATTTGTGTCATGTGATGTTGTGTCACTGTTGACGAAAACCCCAATCAGAGAAGCTTGCAAAATCAAAAAAAAAAGACTAGAGAATGACAAGACACTAAAGAATAGAACAAACCTAAACGTAGATGACATCACGGAGTTGTTGAAATTTGTTTTCCAGACGACATACTTCAGATTTGGAGGAGAAATTTACCAGCAGAAGTTTGGGGTAGCCATGGGCAGTCCAGTATTCTCCATTGTTGTGAACCTGTAGACGGAGGACCTGGAGCAGAAAATCATAGCCACAGCACCAGTCGATTGCCAACCAAGAAACTGGAAGGGATATGTGAACTATGTAATTTGCCTGGAACATAGAGGAAAGGCAAAGAAATTACAACAACACATGAACACTGTAGACTCCACAGGTAACATCATTTTCAGAACAACAGTATGCCCTTCTTGGATGCAAAGTTCACCTGAAAGGAAGATGGCAGTGTGAAGTCTACAGTGTACAGGAAGATGGTAGTGTGAAGTCTACAGTGTACACGAAGATGGCAGCGTGAAGTCTACAGTGTACAGGAAGATGACAGTGTGAAGTCTACAGTGTACAGGAAGATGGCAGTGTGAAGTCTACAGTGTACAGGAAGATGGCAGTGTGAAGTCTACAGTGTACAGGAAGATGACAGTGTGAAGTCTACAGTGTACAGGAAGATGGCAGTGTGAAGTCTGCAGTGTACAGGAAGATGACAGTGTGAAGTCTACAGTGTACAGGAAGATGGCAGTCAAGTGTACATACAGATGGTAGTGTGAAGTCTACAGTGTACAAGAAGATGACAGTGTAAAGTACACAGTGTACAGGAAGATGGCAGTGAGAAGTCTACAGTGTACAGGAAGATGACAGTGTGAAGTCTACAGTGTACAGGAAGATGGCAGTGTGAAGTCTACAGTGTACAGGAAGATGGCAGTGTGAAGCCTACAGTGTACAGGAAGATGGCAGTCAAGTGTACATACAGATGGTAGTGTGAAGTCTACAGTGTACAGGAAGATGACAGTGTAAAGTACACAGTGTACAGGAAGATGGCAGTGTGAAGTCTACAGTGTACAGGAAGATGGCAGTGTGAAGCCTACAGTGTACAGGAAGATGGCAGTGTGAAGTCTACAGTGTACAGGAAGATGACAGTGTGAAGTCTACAGTGTACAGGAAGATGGCAGTGTGAAGTCTACAGTGTACAGGAAGATGGCAGTGTGAAGGCTACAGTGTACAGGAAGATGGCAGGGTGAAGTCTACAGTGTACAGGAAGATGGCAGTGTGAAGTATACAGTGTACAGGAAGATGGCAGTGTGAAGTCTACAGTGTACAGGAAGATGGCAGGATGAAGTCTACAGTGTACAGGAAGATGGCAGTGTGAAGTATACAGTGTACAGGAAGATGGCAGTGTGAAATCTACAGTGTACAGGAAGATGGCAGTGTGAAGTATACAGTGTACAGGAAGAAGGCAGTGTGAAGTATACAGTGTACAGGAAGATGGCAGTGTGAAGTCTACAGTGTACAGGAAGAAGGCAGTGTGAAGTCTAGTGTACAGGAAGATGGCAGTGTGAAGTATACAGTGTACAAGAAGATGGCAGTGTGAAGTCTACAATGTACAGGAAGATGGCAGTGTGAAGTCTACAGTGTACAGGAAGATGGCAGTGTGAAGTCTACAGTGTACAGGAAGATGGCAGTGTGAAGTCTACAGTGTACAGGAAGATGGCAGTGTGAAGTCTACAGTGTACAGGAAGATGGCAGTGTGAAGTCTACAGTGTACAGGAAGATGGCAGTGTGAAGTCTACTGTGTACAGAAAGATGGCAGTGTGAAGTCTACAGTGTACAGGAAGATGGCAGTGTGAAGTTTACAGTGTACAGGAAGATGGCAGTGTGAAGTCTACAGTGTACAGGAAGACGGCAGTGTGAAGTCTACAGTGTACAGGAAGATGGCAGTGTGAAGTCTTCAGTGTACAGGAAGATGGCAGTGTGAAGTCTACGGTGTACATGAAGATGGCAGTGTGAAGTCTACGGTGTACAGGAAGATGGCAGTGTGAAGTCTACGGTGTACAGGAAGATGGCAGTGTGAAGTCTACAGTGTACAGGAAGATGGCAGTGTGAAGTCTACAGTGTACAGGAAGATGGCAGTGTGAAGTCCACAGTGTACAGGAAGAAGACGCACACCGACCAATACCTGAAATTTTGCGTCCCACCACCCCAAACATCAGAAGTTGGGAGCTGTCAGAACCCTTATGAACAGGTGTGAGACAATAACTTCGGAGGTGGGGGACAAGAAAGAAGAGGTGGAACACTTGAGAGGAGCCCTAAGAGTATGTGGCTATCCGTCTTGGATCTTGAAAAAGGTGACAGATAGCAGTAAGAGGAAAAAGACCAACAAAAAGACTAAGGATAAAAACTATCGGAGCCAAGAAGTCATCCAATACATAGGGGGGGGGTATCAGAGAGAGTACATCAGTACTGAAGAAGTATGGAGTAGCAACAACCATGTGTTCCCACACCACCCCCAGGCACCTGTTGGTACATCCCAATGACAAAGTACAGTTAGAAGAACAGGGCGAACTGGTGAACCAAATACAGGAAAGACTACTCAAAACAAGACTGGAGGAACACAGAAAGACGTAGACAACACGAAAAATGAGAAATACACAAGGAGCGGAAAAAAAAGATTTATGTCTACCATCAATAAATCCGCCCTTACAGACCATACGACAACTGAAAACCACAGCATAGACTGGAAGGGAGTGGACATTGTAGACAAGGAACCCAACAGAAGAATTCGGCATATCAAGGAAGCCATCTGGATCAGAAAAACCAAAACACCCATCAACAGAGACGAGGACGTCATTCAGCGTCATCGGTACTGATGAAGTCGACGTGATACGTCAACGAAAGCCTCTACCAGGTAAATTAAACATTTTGGATATGAAAAATGAAAGTTTCTGATTTGAAAACGAACTAGCCTGAAGAATGTTCAGTAAAATCAGATGGGGAGTAGAATCACACAGTGTCACGAAATGGCCATCAGTCAATCTCGTCCCAGCTTGCAGCCATGAAGTTCAACCACGTTACGAAAACATGTGTAACTGATCTTTTGGTGATGCCAAACATGCCACTCAGTTCAAACTTTGTTTTGCCGTAGCTAAACCAATGTGAGGAACAACTGGTCCTCCGTACTCAGACTAGGGCGCACTCTACGATAGTAGTTTAATTCATGTTTGGCTGGGCATAACGTTTGTAACACAAACAAATACATACCACACATCAGACTGTTTTAAATAATTGTATACTTATTTAATTAATAATGTTTCTTATTTATTTCCATGTATACCTTTGGTTGCATTGCCTTTAGTTAAATATATTATATATTTCCATGAACACTTTCAGTTGTACAGTACATAACTTAGATTTATTTCTATTTTTAACTATTTAATTCAACGCATATTTGGAGTTACAGTGCCATTAATTAATTGTTTTATTGTAGCTGTTAAATTTCATGTGTAATTTTAATTATATTGTCTTTCCTTAATGTTAATTACATTACACCATAATGTATGGCGCTTTATATCAATGGTTTATTTGATAAAAATATGATTATAAAGATTTACATTTTGTTATGAACGAAACGAATATGTAGGCTGGCACTGTATATATATATATATATATATATATATATATATATATATATATATATATATATATGCCACAAATAGTTTGTTGCACATAATCCTCTTCATCGAAGTGTGGTCGACAAACAACGCTGGGGTTTGATGGCTTCCATTTGTGACGCCTAACAACTGCTATCCAGTGTTGGACGCGACTACGAAGACACCATGGGAATGGATGACCTCCTTTATTAGTGCAACCCGGCACACAGCACTCAGTGTGCATTGTATAATGGCGCTTTGAAGCGGTTTTAGTACGTTATTCCAGCGTAGCCAAGTGGAAACGTTGGCAGTAAATGGGGCCTTGTGACTTTTGGGCGAGTTTTATCGTCGTGTTGATTACGCGCGCCATCTTGCGACCAATCATTTATGACGATTCCCTATAGGTTTGGTGCTAATTACGATCTCTTTCGCTGGGAAGCTAATACGTGTAACACAAGCGTTCAGGTAAGAGCGACGACAGCGAAATAAAATCAATTCAGGAGAGATAGCTGGTATCCACAACGCATATATATACCAGCATACTTTCATGCTCGCGCTGTGTACACGTGTTCGTATGCGCCTCTATGTTATTAGATTCGCGGTTGTGTAGGCATGCCATAGGAGGCATCGTCATATACAAGTAGTGTATCGTATAATAGTGTTGGATATACACCTCATATTCCTAAAGTTAGTTAGTAGTTACCTTTTAAAATAAAGTAATTTTCTGATCTGTCCAAACATGCGTAAATGTACAAAAAGGTCGTCAAATTCATTATAATGTATCCTATAATAATATATAGGAATTATACAAAATAACCCTTCCAAATATGCTTGTCTGAACCATGTTTTTTATATTTTAAGTTTAAATTAAGTTACATATCAATGTCAGATTAGTAGGTATTTAGAAATTACATGCACACGCACTTGCTTACATGCAAATTATGTACGTATATGCATTCACGCGGTCAAGCATGACACGTGCATTCACGCTTACAGGCGTAGACAAATAAATACACGATAACATAGAGGCGCATACGAACACGTGTACACAGCGCGAGCATGAAAGTATGCTGGTAAGCATGCACGCATGCACACACCTACACATGCGCACCCAACACTCTCACACACCGGCACACGCGCACACGCGCACACGCGCACACGCGCAAGCACATACAAAAGCACATGAAAACAAACAAGCACTCGCAAAAGCTCACGCGCACGTACACACACACGCACATACACTAATACACGCTCGCATACACACACACACACACACACACACACACACACATACATATATATATATATATATATCACATACCGAAAGATACGTTGTCGAAGTTCGATTCCATGATGTTTGGCTAAGATCGGACAGGCGTTACTGTATCGCGCTTTTTGGTCATATCGCACATCAGCTCTGCCTCGGTCTGCCTAAACACAGATCACATCAATAGATATTCGTCTGCCGTGTTGCGCTTTGCTGATGCACCACATTATGTCAGGCACAAGAGAGATGCGACTGCGCAGTTCATTCGTTGGAAATGATTTCGTGGCGGTCGGCAAAGCTTTTGCTATCAATTAAAGCAATCGCCTCTACTTCATTACCCGGATTACAACACTCAATCAATTTGTGGCATTAATTAGCAAGAAGTCCGCCGTATGATAAGTCCTTTGTCATACTTGCAGCTTAGATCTTCTATTGCGCCCAGGTCTAAAAGGGCAATTTAACTCTTCCATTTAGTTGTTTACTACTTTAATGGCTTGTATATAATATACCCGTTTTTTGTGGGCGCACCAATAACATTGTGAACAAGGATTGGGATTTATTAAACGAAATTTGGTGGACAGTTATCCGTCTGCAGAGTTACTCTAGTATTATGGTACTTTATCAATAAATAAATAAATATTATGACCGTACACGTCTGGTATATGTTTGTGTAATACTGGCGAGTAATTTATGGATGTGAATATTTGCGGTTAAACAGTAACAAAACGTACACACTAATCACTACATTAAAAAACGCACACCCGTCAACCTGGCTGCCTATCACAATGGGTTTCGTCATTTGGATATACCTGCAAAAATACCAGTCACCTAAAAGGATGCCTCAGCAGCTGATAGTCGATAATATTGTATTTAACAACTGTTAGAAAACACACAGCATCGATACATAAATACCATAATGCGGTCGCATATACTTGTTGTATGTTCAACATTACGAAGGTCGGAGATAATGTGAAGTTCACATTTATCGATAGGTTCTAGTCGTGATAGTGTAGAGTTCACAAATAACATTCGTTCTGCCTATGCCATTGGTGTGAGGGTAGACATCAGCATTATTTTATCAGCGCCTACTTTATGTTTCCAACTTCATATCGCAAGGGCCGTTTTCCCGAACATCTAGCCGCGCACGCGTGGTTCCTCTGATTGTTAAATGAAGCCTTGTTGTTACGCGCATATTACGTTTTATGTTCCGACCAAGAGTAAAGTGTAGAGCGCTCTGAGAAGTCACGAGGACTGGATACTGCGCTATCTAAGAATGTACCTGTATGATACTTTATGTAAATATGTAATAGTCAGACACCCGAACTAGACCGAATTCTGCCCGCCACGTGTCTGCCCAAGGAGCTAGCACAGGTTGCATAAACTTGTGCTTAAATATGCGCAATCGAAAACGCAACGAGTAATAATAATAATAATGACAAACTTCTATAGCGCCTAAATCCCCCAGGAATCTGAACTCAGAGGCGTAACATACAAAAACCATTGGGCAAAATCGTTAACAGAGACAAGCAAGAGTCGTCATTAGAGCAAGGGACCGCCGAAGGTGAGGGTGGGAAAGCATTTTCAAATAAATACGTCTTTAGTTTTTTACGGAAGGTATTTATAGTATCAGAGTACATGCCCGTATTACTGATCAAAACATAACCTGGATCGAATATCAAGCTCTCGGCACTGAAGCCACGGGATGCAGTACCGCGGCCATTTTACCACTCCCAAAACAATGCCACTCCGTACAGGGGATGCGGGCTAGACAGGCAATGTTGTTCCGTGTTGTTTTCTTTTCTTTGATCGTATGCCATCATGGCTACATGCAAATCCATAAACTGTACAACCAGACAAGCAGCCTGTTGCGGTAAAACCTTCCATTTGTAAGTAAATTACATAGAAACCAAAAATGACGCCCACTTGAATTCGAAAACAACCATAACATCTGTACCCTGAACTTTTGTTTATTTGACCAGTCGGTTTCTGCCCTGCGCAATCACAAGATACAGTTTTCATCAACAATTCTTGAAATCGTTCAACAACGTATCAAATTTAGTAATAAATACCACTTGTTTAATCAACGGCATGGAAACGAAGCGTCGAATAAATTGTTTTTAGTGAAATACTTACAATATTCGTAAGACGATAATCACTTCACGCGGCACTCGGAAGCACCCGGTTTCTGCCCCCATCGTGTTCAAAATCATCACTGTGCGACAAAACAATTTTTAGATCAGTGATAAAAATGAGGCAGAAACTGAAATGGGGCAGAAACCGAGCAGATGACTACACAATTATTTGGGTCTCTTTTTTGTTTCTACTTCCCGTAAAAATGTTTACATTCCACCCATGAATATGGTAGTAGGTGTATGATACGTCAATTGAAAGAAAGTGCGTAGATTTATATCAGAATGAAGCACGCAATGAGTACAGTGATCTATCCCATCATATAAATTATGAGTTGTTTAAATGCTATTGCGAAAATATATCTCATGTACAATGTAGTGTGATATTAGGCCTATCAATACTCATATTCATAGTAGTGTTGATGGGAAGATTTGGGAGGAGGGAGGGGGCGGGCTCGTACATGTATGAAATATCAACTGTGCCCCATTCCTACCCACCCATCCCCTCTTGTCACACCCAATTCCACGCTCCCATATCGCAACTAAACACTTTACTTAGATTTAGAAGCTCCCGCGTCGTCCGACGCATGAGGCAGTCAACGCTCTCCAATTGGATCGGTCAGCAGTCAGCATTTTGACGTCACTTCTGCTCCTGTTCACTCGCTGAAGATCTCGCTTGATGGTCTGGTGCTAGTACATTTTGGGCCGGTCTCTCCACCTTCTTCCTTCTGTGATCCACCATAACACCTAATTGGCGAATCTTGTGGATGGAAGCCGTTAAACACGATCCAGCCAGTTCATGCGCCGCTTGCAGATCGTACTTGACACGTGCCATGTTAAAAAAGTATATATATACCCATACTATGGGGAAAACCATGAACCAGGGGGTTTACAATTGTGTCATGTTTGTTCTGAAGATGTATCTTTGAAGTAATAATACAATCACTTTGACAGGTTCCCTCGTTGCAAGCCGGAACTGAAGAAATAATTTGTGAACATGAAGTTGTACAGGTTCTACCCCGCTAAGACTGCCGCCCTGTGCTCTGATCACTTCGCAGATGATTGCTTTTATCTGTCAAAGACCTAATGCTGTCCCAATGATCTTCAAGTTCCCAGAACAGATATAGATATGAAGATGTAACCGTGATAACCGAACGCATTTGTTCCGCTTATTGGATGTTGCACTTTCATTATCCATATGACGTTGTTGATCGAGCGATACTAATGGCAGCAGCAATAACAAGGCAACTTCTTTTTCGCATAAATCCTTTGACCACGCTCAGTGACAGAAGGGTTGATCAATAAAAACATTGATAAGCAATAAATGTTCAAGTTGTTTCCAGTTGAATGGATACGCTAGGGAGCTAAGGTGCATAAGCAATGCTATTTATGTTGTCATAATGCTTCAGTAAACGGGAGTTCATTTAGCACGCTCGTGCATATTGTTGGCCTACCAGACGCATTGCCAGTCCGGTACCAACTATTGTGTGGCGCTAAAATAATTATAAATAGCAATACTATAAACTGTCTGCTTGTGGTATTTTTCCTGTGACACGTATTCTGCATTCCCAATAAATCAATATATTAAATATGCACCAACTAAATTATTAATAGTAAATTTGACAGGTAAGTACATACATACATACATACATGCATGCATACTTGTACTGCCTGTGCGCCTAAATGGCAGCCTATTAGAAAGTGTCGGATATTAAACATGTGCATTGATATTTTGTAAGGCTGTTATTACTTGCCACTTTTTGCACACTGCGCTACGAAGGTACGGTGAACGAGGTTAGATGTTCACTCTTATGAATAGTACGTTAATTGATTACATTTGTAAACACTTTTATCAACGAGCAGGCAACACAAGAAGAGTATGTGACCAGTCAAACATGACGTCTGCCTTTCAGTATTCGGTATTCAGTTCACAGCGGAATCGCATCTAGCGATCACATATTAACACAAAACTACATCAGTGATTACAACAACGCTGAAATACAGTTCATTAAAAGCAATGTAGCCCCTCACTAATCTGGTATGATTGGCACACCATATGACACACATCACTAATCTGGTATGATTGGCACACCATATGACACACATCACTAATCTGGTATGATTGGCACACCATATGACACACATCACTAATCAGGTATGATTGGCACACCATATGACACACATCACTAATCTGGTATGATTGGCACACCATATGACACACATCACTAATCTGGTATGATTGGCACACCATATGACACACATCACTAATCTGGTATGATTGGCACACCATATGACACACATCACTAATCTGGTATGATTGGCACACCATATGACACACATCACTAATCTGGTATGATTGGCACACCATATGACACACATCACTAATCTGGTATGATTGGCACGCCATATGACACACATCACTAATCTGGTATGATTGGCACGCCATATGACACACATCACTAATCTGGTATGATTGGCACGCCATATGACACACATCACTAATCTGGTATGATTGGCACACCATATGACACACATCACTAATCTGGTATGATTGGCACACCATATGACACACATCACTAATCTGGTATGATTGGCACACCATATGACACACATCACTAATCTGGTATGATTGGCACACCATATGACACACATCACTAATCTGGTATGATTGGCACACCATATGACACACATCACTAATCTGGTATGATTGGCACACCATATGACACACATCACTAATCTGGTATGATTGGCACACCATATGACACACATCACTAATCTGGTATGATTGGCACACCATATGACACACATCACTAATCTGGTATGATTGGCACACCATATGACACACATCACTAATCTGGTATGATTGGCACACCATATGACACACATCATAAATCATTGAAACACAGTTGTACAAAAACGTATAAACATGAATACGAACTACTAACATGACTTGTCTGAAGAGGAGGCGGAAAGGAGGTGGCGGTTTGAAATGTCTTCTCTTATAAAAATGGATTGACTTTGCTGAAGTGACCGAGCCAGCTGTACTTCCCAGCATGTTATTGCTGGACCAGTCCATTTAATCGGGGAAGACAAGTTACTCCCTAGCATCTACATAAAAATAATTATAATAAATTAGATCTTCGCATTTGTGTATCATACTCGACAGCGAGTTATCTGTGTACTTATGTGTGGCCGCAGCTTGTTTGACGCAACAATACCAACATATGACAACTGATGTAAAGTTCAAAAACGGGCAAATTTGATTGTAGTATCACAGCTTGGTAAACAACAATCATACAACTGGATCTATGCATTTTAATAACAGCATATCAATTAAAGCCAGCATTAAAAATATTGCTGTTTACATGAAACAAAGGTGAGAGGCCAACCGCCACGAACACTGTTCCTTGTGAATAGTGTCATACATGCATACATACATGTATACATGCGTACACTCGCACACGCGCACACGCGCACACGCGCACACGCGCACACGCATATACATACATACATACTACATACATACATACATGCATACATACATACATACATACATACATAGATACATACATACATACATACAGACATACAGATATACACACATACACACATACACACATACACACATACACACATACACACATACACACATACACACATGCACACATACACACATACACACATACACACATAAACACATACACACTTACATACGTACACACGTGCACGCGTACATGCGTACACGCGTACACGGGTATACACGTACGCGCGTATGCACGTAATCACGTAAGCACGCAAGCACACACACACGTACACACACGTACACACACATACACACGTACACACACGTACACACACGTACACACACGTACACACACGTGTACACACGTACACACACGTACATACACGTACACACACGTACACACACGTGTACACACGTACACACACATACACACACGTACACGCACGTACACGTTCACACGCGCACACACGCGCACACACGCACACACGCACACACACGTACGCACATACACGCACATATACGCACATACACGCACAGACACGCACATACACGCACATACACGCACACGCGCACACGCGCACACGCGCACACGCGCACACGCACACACGCACACACGCACACACACACGCACACACGCACACTCGCACATACGCACACACGCACACACGCACAGACTCACATGCATGCATACATACATACATGCATGCATACATACATGCATACATACATACATACATACATACATACATACATACATACATACATACATACATACATACATACATACATACATACATACATACATACATACATACATACATACATACATACATACATACATACATACATTGCTTGCCCTTGGTATAGCCTTTCTATAACATAGAATACTGAATTTGCTTGTAGGTGCCAGTTTTGGGGAAATAACAGATTGTTTTTAGTTCCTTATTTGAGTGGTAGCTCGCAATATGTAGTTATATAATACTAAGATTGCATACAATTTGTTATATGGTATTTATGGATTGCAACAAGCAAGAGGATCAGGACATTCAGCCAGAATACTGGATGAAAATCCCAAATACAGAATTAGACAAGGACTAGCATGCAGGTATGCATGACATTGTTCCGAAGGTGACCATGGAACGTATCGTAAGCATTCTGGCACCACATGTCAAGTCCTTTGATTAAGAATACAAAAAATCGTGCCTGTATCGTGAAATGTGAATGGCTCCTTTGTTTATTTATTGCTGTGTTTCTTTCTGCTTTTCCTTATTTTATAGAATAGTGTAGGTTTGCTACACAAAGTGTGTTTCTTCCTCATTATGTAATATTTGTTGCACGTTCATGCGCAGTCTCCGCATATCAACTACTGCACCGGACGTTTTTGTGCAGTCTTATGTTGGGCTGTGATGCGGAAGTCTGTGAAGTTGACACATCGTTGAATAGAGAAGGTATTGTGTTGGAGACCCAGTGTGAATGCGGAGCATACAAAGGACCACCTGCTCACTGCAAACATGTTGTGACAGTCCTCTATGGCCTGACATGCATCACAGACACTGCATATGATTTAGCAGAGTTTAAATGTACACAAGTGAGATTGGTAAAACAAAATTTGCTATTGTAGAATTTAAATGGTGTTTTCTGGAGCGCAGTGATGCAACGGTTAGAGTATCAAATGGTTCCGTGTTTGAACATTCTTGCTGCCATTTTGAAACGTTTCTTCACCTTAGTTTTCTCGAATTCCCTCAGCTGTATGAATGGCTACTGGCAACACTCAATGGTTGATATCTGTGTACGAACAGGCTTCGTACAGCACGTGGAGTGTGGCTAAATGCTTCCAAGAAAATAAGTGGTGTTCGATTGCACAGGGCTGCCAGGAAGTAGTGTAAAGTGCCTTGAGCAGTCATCAGGCCTGGATACTCTGGTAATTACGAACTTACCTTTACTTATTTCTGGTGATGCGGTAAACTAATATTTATATGTGTGACTTGTAAATGCTTCTAACCTTGAACCATGTGAAGACGAACAAAAGCAACCCGATGAAAATGACAGCACTTCAGCCTGTTCGAGGCAAAGAAGAGGACATCGTGTTCAATCCCATGCCGCATAAGTATCGACAGCTGCCTAGGAGGAAGGACGATTTTCAAAACACGTTTTTGCATGCACATGTAAATGCATTCAGACAAACAGAAAACAAACAAAATTAAATTTCAACTCAAGATAAAAAAGGTAGTATAATTAATGCAAAAAAGCCATATATCATGGACTGAATCGTTGGCTGTGTTTACCAGAGTTTTTCCTTGGGTTTTGCTTTTTTATTATGGCTAGAATAAATTACATAAAACGTTGATGTGAAAGTCAGCTATAAATTAATTATTCAAATAACACTGCTGTACATGTTTTGTTTTAAGAGCACATTCAAGGCAAGTATGCCAGTGATGCAGCTGTTCCCTCAAGCAAACCCACACAGCCTTATTCTTGACCATGACTACATGCCGCTGAATGAACAGAACGAATTTCTCGAAAGGAAAAAGGTACGCTAATTACTTCTTCTCTCTCCTAAGCTGGAAATATATTAATGTATAATATGATGTAGCATTCCAATCGGTTCAGTGCAAAAAGAGTCATTAATATCACCCACTGCAAATAGTATATAACAATCTACTAGACACATCTACTATCATTGGAATAATGCAATATAATTAAATAACACTTTAATTCATCCATACTAATTATACAGGTATACATTGAAAGTGCTCTCAAAACATGTAGTTGTGTTCATGATCGTGATAACAACTGAAATGCAATGGTAATTGTCAACAAGGACTGCTACTTACTCTCGCTCGACATAAGGGAGTCTAGTATACTAATGCATTGGTTGACAATGTACACATTATTACATTGCTTTGTTTAAGCGGCGTTTTCATTATTTCATAGACCACGAAGATAATAAAAGAAGACGCTGCAGATCTGGAGATGACACCAAGGGGTCAGCAGACAAATAGAATGTGAAGAAGTGAACGTCTGTGTCACATCATTTCATCAGAGAGAGAAGGGACAAGGCTTCTCTAGCCAATGCCCTCGTAAATCAGCAGAAATAACTCCGGGTACTATCAATGTTGCATGCTCAAAAGTATTAGGCTGTTGATGCCGAAAGGTATGAGAAGGCAATGCGTTTCAATACATCCGAATGTGGTCTGTTTGTCTCCACAAATCACCCAATGTTGGCTGCCTCTTCAGATAGGTTAGTTGATGATGACACCAATCGGTGTATTTACCCAGTAACTGTATCATATTTAAAGTCGATTGATGGACACATCACACAGTTACTACTACCAAATACAGGGCCAGTTGTATTGCACTGACAAAGGAGCACGTGACCTTGTTGTATATATCATCTGTGGTGTGAAGGTTATACGTATATTTAGAGATGAACTCTTTGTTAGCACAATGTTAGAATACCTGCTCGTTTTGTACAATGACCTTGATAGATGAGCTCTCCTTTTTTCGCAATTACTATGACTGTGCTTTCCAATCAAATATTTTGCTCTGATCCTGCTTGTGTTGGCACTCTACAGGGTACTGGCCCTGGAGTAACACAATATGAAAAACATTTGATAATTTGTGTTGCAAGTGCAGATTCTGTGTTTGTCATTGGTTGTCTTAACATTTTATATGTTTTTGCTAGACCAATGATGCGTTCTCCGTGTACCATATTGCTTACGATTTTGCTGTAACTAATAACAGTTTCCCCAGAAAAAGAAGGAATTGTAATAAGAACATCAAACGGAATGAAGAGATCCTGCACACTGATCCCCTTATCTGGCATGATTGTATCACTGTGCTCTACAATTTGACGATCGCTAGATGAACCACCGCATGCTGCAGATACGTATGAAGGCCTCTTGGGATGCAGCCTATTATAACCTTAACTGTGTTCCTGTGCGTGTAGGTTGAGAAGGTTGATGTTTTGCTATCGGCTGTTTGGGCTTCTGTATTGGGCATTCTGTCCACCGAAAATTACCATTGTCGACGAGAATGTTCAGTAAAATCAGATGGGGAGTAGAATCACACTGTGTCACGAAATGGCCATCAGTCAATCTCGTCCCAGCTTGCAGCCATGAAGTTCACCCACGTTACGAAAACATTTGTAACTGATCTTTTGGTGATGCCAAACATGCCACTCAGTACAAACTTTGTTTTGCCGTAGCTAAACCAATGTGAGGAACAACTGGTCCTCCGTACTCAGATTAGGGCGCAATCTACGATAGTAGTTTAATTCACGTTGGCTTGGGAATAGTGTTTACAACACAAACAAACATGTCGTATGATGCGCAAAATATGATGTAGTATTCCCATCAGTTCAATGCAAAGTGAATCATCAACAGCAACCACTGCAAATAGTATATACTAATATACTAGGCACATCTACTACCATTGGAGTAATGCAATATCATTCAATAAAACTTTATAACATACATAGTAATTACACACATGTGCATTGAAAGTACTCACAATGCTTATAGTGGTGTCATTGATCGCGACATCAATAGAAATGCAATGGGAATCGTCAACATGGATTGCTACTTACTCTCAATTGACAAAAGGGCGTATACTAACGCATTTGTTGATAGAGTACACATGATTATATTGCTTTGTTTAAGCATCTTTTTTATTATTTCGTTGGCCAGGAAGATAACAAGAGAAGAGGCTGGAACTCTGGATAAGACACCAAGGGGTCATCAGGCAAATCGACTGTGGAGAAGTGAACTCTTCTGCGCCACATCACTCCATCAAACTTCTCGACGATCTGCAAGGTGACAGAGAGAAGGGACAAGACATTTTAACAGTTTAATGTTTTGTATAAACTTTTAGTTATGTTGTATTTCCTTATTGTTATCAATTATTGTAGCTATGTAATTCCATATTATCGTGTCTTATATACAGTCTATATTAATGTTAGACTACTGTACATTAATATATGCATGCCTATGCATGTACAATAATATATGCATGCCTAGGCATTTATATAAATGGTTTATTGTATAAATATATTTTTATGAAGATTTACATTTTATTATCAACGGATAAAATATGTAGGCTAGCACTGTATATGTATACATACCACAAGTAGTTTGTTGCACAAAATCGTCTTGATGGAAGTGTGCTCAACAAACAACGGTGTGCTTTGATGGCTTCCATTTGTCACGCCTAACAACTGATACCTATTGTTGACTCCACTTCGTTGACACCATGGGGATGAATGTCCTCATTTATTAGTGCAATCCGGCACACAGCGCACATTGCTGTGTGCTGTGTGTCGGATTGCTTTGAAGCGGTTTTAGTACGTTCATTCAAGCGCAGTCGGATTGCTTTGAAGCGGTTTTAGTACGTTCATTCAAGCGCAGTCGAGTGGTAACGTTGGCGGTGAATGGGGTCTTTTAACTTCCAGGCAAATTTTGTAACCGTATTGCTTACGCGCGCCAATTGGCGACCAATCAATTATGACGATTCCCCATTGGCCTGCTGCTAATTACAATCTCTTTTAGTTGGGAAACTAATACATGTAACACACGCGTACAGGTAAGAGTGACGACAGGCGAATAAATCTAGAAGAGATTGCTGGTTTCCTCAACGCATATTGATTGGCGGTTGTGGACGCATAACGCAGGAGTCATCGTTACACGTAAGTAGTATATCGTATAAAAGTGTTGAATAATACACCTCATATACCAATATGCGTAAATGTACAAAAATGTCGTATAATTAATTAATTACATACTGTTTCCTAGAATAATAGTTAAGAATTATAATAAATAAACCTCCCAACTATGTTTGTCTGAATCGTGTTTTTTATATCTTAAGTTTAAATTAAGTTACATTTCGACGCCAGACTATCAGGTATTTCGAAATGACATACACACGCACTTGGTTAAATGCAAATAAAGTGCGTACATGCATTCACCCGGTCAAGCATGAATGAACGTTTATTCAACAACAACAACAACATAATACATGTACAGTATGGTTTGCTGCTGCTGCTGCTGCTGCTGCTGCTGCTGCTGCTGCTGCTGCTGCTGCTGCTGCTGCTGCTGAAAGGACATAGCTGAAGTCATAGACTTATGTGTTGCTATGCCCTACTCGAACTATGAAAACTGAATAAATACAACAGGAATTATAAATAAATCACAAAATAATATTCACAACTCATATAATTTTATAGACTGTTTACTATAGTGCTTGTGTTACTATTTCATGGGTTTAACAAAACGTCACCTTCAATTAACAATTCACAAATATGTAGAAAGTAATGACAACTTGATTGCTTTTTTAAATTGTGTTAAACTTGGAAGCTGAGTCAATTTATTTGGTAAATTGTTCCACGTTTTTATACCCTTGACGGTGATTGACAGCAGTCGGAGGGTGGTGTTTGTCTTTTTAACATAGAAAAGTTTGCTTTGTCTTGTATCATGTATGTGGATAGCTGCGGTTGGTTCAAATAATGCTTGAACACGACCATTTAAAGAATGGTTGTTTGCTTTATAAAGTATGATCATAGTCTTGTATTTAACTAAATCATGAAATTTAAGCATGTTTGAGAGATGGAAAAATACAGATGTATGATCATGATAATTAAGATTATAAATAATCCGTATAGCTTTTTTCTGTAACATAAATAGTTTTCTAAGTCTAGATTGATAAGTATTTCCCCAGATCTCACAGCAATATGACATATGTGGTTGAACAAGTGAATTATATAATGTGTGTAACGCTTGACAATCAAGAACATGCCTAGTTTTATACAAAACTGCTATGTTTTTTGATACTTTTGATTCAACCATTTTTATGTGTTCTCTCCATGTTACGTTTTCGTCAATGGTTACTCCAAGGAATTTAGTATATGATACCTGCTCAATGTTTTTCCCATTCAAAACTATATTCACACCTGTTCTAGGTTGCTTTTTATTGTTGAACATTATAAAATGTGTTTTGTTCACATTAAGTGATAATTTGTTCGCTCGAAACCACAGGTCTAGTTTTTTTAGTTCGTTGTTAATAACAGTGCTTACTTCAGCTGTGTTACTAGCGGAATAAAAAATGTTTGTATCATCAGCAAACAAAATAATGTCAAGCAATTTTGAGACTTCACACATGTCATTTATGTACAGAATAAATAATAACGGGCCAAGGATTGAACCTTGCGGGACTCCACACTTGATTTCCTTTTGTTCTGAGTTACTGTTGTTATAGCATACATATTGTCTACGGTTGGTTAAGTAGCTTTTTATCCAGGCCAGAGCCAGACCCCTGATTCCGTAGCATTGCAGTTTACTTAGCAGTATGTTGTGGTCAACAGTGTCAAAGGCTTTTTTTAGGTCGATAAAGACCCCAATCGTGTTTTGGCATTTATCCATTGCGGATGTAATTTTTTCGACAAATTCTGTTAAAGCTAGTGAAGTTGAGTGATTACTTCTGAAGCCATACTGCCCATCTGTCAATATGTGTTGTGTTTCAATGAAAGACCTTAGCCTTTTGTTGAATATTTTTTCAAGTATTTTTGAAAATTGGGATAAGAGAGATATAGGTCTATAATTAGAAAACTGAAAACGATCTCCTGACTTAAATATAGGAATGACTTTTGCTAATTTCATATCATTTGGAAATGATCCGCTGATCAAAGATCTGTTAAAAATGTGGATTAGCGGTTGTACAATTTGCTTTATTACATGCTTAACTGTTTTCATGCTGATTTCATCAGGTCCGTATGAAGTTTTACTTTTGCATCCAGACACAATTTCGAGTACTTCTTGCTCAGTAACGGGGGACATATACATTGATTGTGATACAGTACGTTTTACAAAGTCGGTTGGCTTTGTTCCCGGGCAGGGTTCTATGAGGTTGGATAATTTAGTACCTATATCGACTAAGAAATTGTTAAAATGATTAGCTATTTCTTTATTTTCTAATACTACTATGTTATCGCCAACATGAAACTTTTTCAAATATGTGGTATCAGATTTTCTTTTACCTATTATGCTGTTAAGAGTTTGATACACGCATTCACGCTTACATGCATAGGCAAATAAATACATGGTAACATACAGGCGCATACGAACACACGTACACAGTACGTGCATGAAGACATGCTAGCAAACATGCACGCATGCACACATCTAGACATGCGCACACTATTACTGTCAACCACCGGCACACGCACACACTAGCAGGCACATGCATATGCACACCAAAACAAAACAAGCACTCGAACAAGCTCACGTACATGCACACAAACACACACACACACACAAACACACACAGACACACACACACACACACTAACACAAATGTATTAGTAGGACTGTGTTCTGTCCTACTTACGTAATGTATAGTTACAATAAAAATAGTACATTTTTGTTTAAAAATGCAAAATATGTGGAACATATATCACTACACACACACAAACACACAAACACAAACACGTACAAGTACACATACACACACACACACACACACACACACACACACACACACAAACTCACACATACACGCACGCGCGATCGCAAGCATGCACGCACGCACGCACGCATGCACGCACACACACACACCACTCGCACGCTCACACGCTCACTCACACACACATACGCGCACATGCGCGCAGACACACACACGCGTTCATGAACGCTCGCACGCACACACACGTACCCACGTCCACACGTACACACACACACTCACACACACACACACACACACACACACACACTCTCTCTCTCTCTCTCTCTCTCTCTCTCTCTCTCTCACACACACACACACACACACACACACACACACACACACACACACACGTATATATCACATACCGAAAGATATGTTGTCGATGTTCGATTCCATGATGTTTGGCTATGAACGGATTTGCGTTACCGTATCGCGCTGTTCCCTCTTGTCTTACATCAGCTCTGCCTCGGTCTGCCTAAACACAGATCACATCAGGCGATATTCATCTGCCGTGTTTCGCTTAGCTAATGTACCTCATTACGCCAGGCACTATTGAGATGCGAGTGCGCAGTTCATTGGTTAGAAGTGATTTCCTGCAATCGGAAAAGCATTTCCAATCAATTAAAGCAACTTTCTCCATTTCATTACCCGGACTACACCATTCCACCAATGTACTGCATAAATTAGCAAGAAGTCCGCCGAATTGTATGTGCTTGGTCGCACTTGCAGCTTTGATATTCGATGGCGCCCAGGTTTAAAAGGGCAATTTAACTTGTTGTTAGCGACACCTTTCCCTCCTCCTCAGATTTGATTACTACTTAAATGTTTTGTATATAATATATCCGTTTATTTGTAGGCGCAACTATCAAATTGTGAAAACGGTTTCGGTTTTATTAAATACAAATTGGGGGACATATTTCCGTCTGCAGAGTTACTCTAGTATTATGGTATTTTGTCAATAAATTCTAAAATATTACAACCGTACACGGTCAGTATACTTTTGGTAATACTGGTGAGTAACTAGAATTTATGGATGTGAACTTTCGCGGTTAAACAATAATACAATATACGCATTTTCTATAAGTATTCACTCTACGAAAAGGCCGTCAAGCTGGCTGTCTGTCACAATGTGTTGTGTAGTTTGGATATACCAACAAAAAAGCTCTTCACCTAAAGGAATGCCTCAGCAGTTGACAATCCAATAATTTAATATTTAACAAAGGTTAGAAAACACACAGCATCGATACAGGAATACCAAAATGTGTTCGCATATGCTTGTTGTATGTTCGACATGATGAAAGTCAGAGATAATGTCAAGTTCACGTCTATCGATAGGTTCTTTTCGTGATAGTGCAGAGTTCACATATAGCATTCGTTCTGCTTATGTTACTGGCGTGATGGTAGACATGAGCTATATAGTACCAGTGTCTACTTTATGTTTCCAATTACATATCGCGAGTGCCGTTTTACCGAAGAGCTATTCAATTGTTAAATTGAGCATTACTTATAACGCAAACGTTACGTTTTATGTTCCGACCAACAGACCTACCCAACAAAAAATATTAAAATATTGAAGTACGGATGTTTTGAAAAGATGTAGGCATAACGTCGTATTCGTAGGATGGTAAATTAAATCCTGAAAGTTTGACGTTCGATATTCATGAGAGAAACATTAACGTACCCACACCCATACATGTATACACATATATACGTGTATATATACACACATACATACGTACATACATACATACATACATACATACAAACGTACGTATAACTATACACATGTATAGTACTATTATTTACATACACATACATACGTACGTACGTACATACGTACGCACGCACGTACGCATGTACGCACGTACATACATAAGCATGTACATACGCAAACGCGTATGTACATGTGTGCGTACGTACGCACGTACGCACATACGCACATACGCACATACGCACATACGCACATACGCACATACGCACATACGCACATACTCAAATACGCGCATACGCACATACGTAGTTTCGTACATTCGTGCACGCGTACACGCGTACACGCGTACATATGCCTATATGCATATATGCATACATGCATACATGCATACATGCAAAAATGCATACATGCATGCATGCATATATGCATACATGCATGCGTACATGCATACATACATATATAAGTACATGCACACATACATATATACACACCCACTCACACACACACACACACACACACACACACACACACACGCACACGCACGCACACACACACACGCACACACACACACACACACACAAATACATACATGCATAATTGTACTTCCTGTGCGCCTACATGGCAGCCTCTTGGACAGTTCCGGATATTAAGCATGTGATTTGATGTTTTTAGCCTATTACTACTTGCCACTTGTTGCACAATGTGATATGAAGTTACAGTCAACGGGGTGGGAAGTTCACTATGAGGAATAGTACGTGAATTTATTATATTTTAAACACTTTAATCAAAGAGCAGGCAACACAAGAAGAATACATGATCAGTCAACCGTGACGTCTGCATTTCACTATTCAAATAATAAATTAATAAATGTTCACAGCTGTATCGCCATCTAGCGATCAAATACTAAGATAAAATCTACTTAATATCAGTGATCACGTGTAAAAAAATCACATCGGTGTTGCCATCTAGAGATCCCATACTAACACAACATTGCTTAACATCAATGACCACAACAACGTTGAAATACAGTTGAATAAAATCAGTGTAGCACCTCACTAATCTGGTATGACTGGCTTGCCATATGAGAGGCATCATAAATCATTTAAACACAATATTATTGTTCAAAAAACGTATAAACATAAATACGAACTATTAACCCGGCTTGACTGAAGTGGAGGAGAAGAGGAGATGGAGGTTTGAAATTTCTTCTGTCTTAAAAATGTACTGTCTTTGCTGACGTAGATATCGAAGTGACCGAGCCAGTTGTACTTCCCAGCATGCTCTTGCTGGACCAGTCCATTTGATTGGGGAATACAGGTTTCTCCCTAGCATCTACAAAAAGAAAATATTAATACATTAGAAGTTCGCATTTATGTATCATACTAGATAACGAGTGACCTGTTTAGATATGTGTGGCCTCAGCTCATTTTATGCAACAACACCAACACATGGCAACATATGTAAAGTTCAAAGAGGGGCAAATTTTATTGCAGGATCACCTCATGGTAACCAAAAACCATATAACTGAACCTATGCATTATATTAACAGCATATGAATGAAAGCCAGCATTACAATATTGATGTTTACATGCATCTAAGGTGAGAGGTCATCCGCCACAAGCACTGTTCCTTGTGAACAGTGTCATAAATGCATCACACATGCATACACGCGTACACGCGTACACGCGTACACGCGTACACGCGTACACGCATAAACGCATACACGCATACACGCATACACGCATACACGCATACACGCATACACGCATACACGCATACACGCATACACGCATACACGCATACACGCATACACGCATACACGCATACACGCATACACGCATACACGCATACACGCATACCCTACGCATACCCTACGCATACCCTACGCATACCCTACGCACACCCTACGCATACTCGCATACACACTGAAAACCATTGAGAACCTTCTTGTCGAAGTAAAACTACTAAAAACTGCGGTTGCCAACCAGAGTGAACTGTGTGAAAACTAAGTGATGTAAGTGCTGGTGTTACGGAATGATTGCACATCATCCAAGTGAGTATTGCCAAAGGCAATGAAGAAACCTATTCAGACAAACTTGACTGCACAGAGTAGAGCACAGTCAGTACCTGTTCCAACCACCAAACCCACAGAAATAAGTCAGTCGCCAGGTGACACTGCTACTTACGTCAAGGCTGTTGTCCCGCCTAGACGTCAAAGTTCGTCTGCTGCCCCTGCTGGATACAGACAGGCACCCAAAGCAACTACTGTCAGAGTCTATTCAATGGTTGGTTCAACTGCTGATTTTGAGCGGTATGTGATGGCATATAAAAAAAGCCAGTAATAGTGTGCAGATAGATGATGATGACACCCCATGGTCGACGATGGTAAAGAAGGACAGCAAGAAGAAAACTGTAGCTGTAGGCGAAATACCTAAACCGAAACAACCCTAATGACAGGGTTACCACGAAACCTAAAGGGTAACTGGGTCATTGATTGGCAAAGCCATGTCAACTGATGCCATTAGAAAAGTAAATACACGGTAGGCTAGCATATTTGCATCCCGTTTTGCCACTGATGTTGAGCCTGGAGTCCCCCAAGCCCACATTGAGCACATACTCTAGCTTGACGTGACATGTGAATCCCTTCCAACAAGACGTGATACATTCGACAGTTTGCATATAAAGTGCAAGTGTCCCGATCCATCGGTCTTCATGAAATCGGAAGGTGGCCTGATGGCTTGGCGGACTTCTATATGAGGTGGTTCTCCCGACAACGAACAAAATCAAATCCTTAGCAGTCTCAGCTAGAACTTGCGAAGGACTTAAAAGAAAAGCAACGTTCAGATCGTTAAAGATATCCAGCTACAATTGTAGGAACTTGAAACTTGGTTATAACAACAAGCACCACAGACACGTAACTGAACAATTATTTAACACATGTGACTGTGTGTGCTTACAAGAGACATGGCTCTCGAAACAGGATTTATGTAGGCTAAACAAATTTCATGGAATTGGTGAATCTTGTGTTGATGAAAGAGATGGGATAATATTGAACAAACTTGGTGGTGTTGCAATATTGTGGAAACTTGACCTTGGAGCAGGCATCACAACTCTAAAGTTTGATTTTAACTGGGTTGTTGGTGTCGAATATAGTTGTGGCAACAACACAATTGTAATGTTGTGTGTTTACATGCCATATGAAAATTATAAAAATAATGATGAATATCAGGAAAAACTTGGCGCATTAATATATATTATAGAATATTTAGAAAGTACGTGTGTACTGGTGGTATGGGAATATAACGCCGACATTTCTGACTAGACTTCGTCATTTGGATGGTTCCTTATTTACTTCTGCACTGAATACAACATGGTGCTGTCCAGTAAGCTGAATCTACCACCTGACTCGTTCACGTATATCAGTGATACATGGGGTAGCACCTCGTGGCTAGACCATTGTATACCCACGCATGATGGTAATGATGTGATCAATGACATTAGTGTGTGCTATAATCTTGCTACCACATATCATATACCTGTGATAATTGCTGTCATTGTAGAGCGTGTGTCATGTGTAATACTAACAATAACACTCAGCCGCGTCGTAACTGGTCAAGACATGACACAGTTCCTTTGATACTTACAGTAGATAGATTGATACCGAACTAAACAACATTGTATTACCTATGCGTACATGCGTACATGCGTACACGCACACACATACACACACACACGCACACACACACACACACCAACCCACACACACACACACACACACACACATACACACATGCACTCATGCACATACACAGAAGCATAAATACATACATACATACATACGTACACGCATGCATGCATATATTCAGTGTTTATACAGTGAGTATATATATATATATATATATATATATATATATATATATAAGCAATAGTTACCAGTAGTGGAATATACAAATGTTTGCTACACTCTAGATGATTAATGAACAGTGGCGCCACATTAAAGGGGAAATGAAACGATTGAACAACCACAGCCCAAACATAAGAACATACCATTTAGAGTACATGTCACCATGATTTGACAAGTACAGCGTCACGGTATATTTTTAATAATTTTTCAAACGTAGCTACTATCGGCACAGGGCGCCGCCATCATGCTCTAGGAGCGTGTGGTTGTACATCCGGTTTGATTGGCGAGAAGTCTCCCAAAGCTGTATACAGCAATTCGATAGGCGACGCAGCGTAGCTCTCAGAAAAACCGACGAAACGCATACAAACACATAAAAACAGAACAATTTAATGCACTGCGTGGCTACTAGATATACTATAAGTGTTAGTAAGCAACTTTTCACATACTTCCACAGAAGGATTCCAACAGAAAAAAAAAGTTATAGATGATAAATTTGACGTGTTCGCCGGCGGCAAGATTGGCAAAAGTCTGCGGTGGTCACTTTCAAACGCCGATTGCAAGCCTAAATACGAAAGTGACGAGCATAAAGACATTGAACGTCGAAACATAATTCATGGTTAAAGTCACAGGTCCATCTTCAGTCGATTTGTTTACATATAACTATGCACCGATGAATTAAAATTAAACGAAATCGACCTGGAAGCTCGACATTATTGCCTTATTTGGAGGGTGAAGCGGCGCGTAGGAAATAACAAGCCGAAACCAGCTTGTTGTTGCCAAGGTGACTCGGCACTCACGAGTTCCGTCAGGTATCATTACGACCACTATATAGTCCCGCAGTTCTAGTTCAAAGTCTGCATATATACAAATATGACGTATTCAAAATTAAAATGTAATGTGAATGTGATAAAGTACAAATACGTGTGAATACTATGATATAATTGGGAATAATGAGTGCTTGTAATCCGCCGATTTAGTTTACGGCAATTCGTGCCGGCGTGTTGCTACGTCTGAATACCGCAACGTCTACATCTACAAGTCTATGTTATCGATTTAGTTGTTGGTGGGGGGAATAACCTTCAAAATAATTACAAAAATAAATGTCAGCTACCGTAGCCAGTATAACGTTTTGCGAAATCGTGTCGTCATCTATTAATCAACATTAGTCACAGTCCGGACCAAGCCCTGTCAAAAATGTATTGTAGGCATTGTCATTGGAATGTATTAATGTAAAAGAAATAGTTAAAGACAAATATTATTGAAGTTGGACTGCTCAAATACTATAAAATGTAACCGCATTTAATTAAGTGACATTACAAGTATTTAAATCCTTAAAAATACTTGTTATACAGTCAATAGCATATAACAAAACAATGTAGTCATATCTTATATAATTAGTTATTGGCATAGTAAATAGGTTCACATCAGTCAACTAAAGTAAATCACCATGTAGGCCTAATACTAATTTATGTGTCTCAAATATTGGCTTGTAACAATGGACCCTGAATTGATGCTCCAGTTTTGAGGCAACAATTTAGCAAGCATGCTATCATACCAACTTTTTCCTGATATAGATTGCATGACTGCAAACACCAATGTATGCTTTTAATAACAAGGACATTGTATATAATTTATTGACTTTTGAATGTAAGCCTAACAAGGAAAAAAGGAAATAACGTCACAGGAAAAAGCCACAAAGATTATTAAATATGTATTTTGTATTTATAAAGTTCAAATGTTAAACACATTTGAGTGCACATGCATTTTAATCATGAAAATTAAAGATAACACACATATCCACTAAAAAAAACGTTCAAAAAGTCACTTGTAAATCGCACTTGTGCTCCAATTGTAATTAATATTTGCACGATTGTGTCATTTTGTTCATAATATATAACGGAAGTATCCAAACAACCATAGGGCCTAATACCGAGCGCAAGCTTCGAAGGATCCAGCGAAGGATTTAGCACGCGAGATGACATCGTCCCTCGTGGTAATACAAATGTCACTTGTAATGCTGTCACGCCATCGAACTGTAGTGTCAAAACATAAAGGAAGCCAGTGGTCGTGTCGCCAGTGCGACACTTTGTCGATGCAGTAGTTAATACTGACAATACTGTTGTTCCATTGAACATTCACCATGACCGTGGGTATGCAAAGTTGCCATCGCAGTCTAGCACGCCTTCTCCGACTGACCCTGACCATGGCAGTTCTGTCAATATAGATGTTCTTCGGATGTCCCAGTCTCACTATCGCCATCTTCAAACGATTCTGTCTGCAACAGCAAGAAGAGAAACATTGAAGCGAGTGATGCAGAATATTTTGTAGCCTGTGACAGCGGTATCACTGATGATTACTCAAGCAGTTCTTACACTAATGGGAAAGAGAGAGTTTGTCATCTGTGAGAAAAACATCATTTCACTTTTCTGCACCTGCTAAAACACCAAACTGCAATAAACCACTTATATCAAAGCCTAGCATCACAGTGACCGGATATGCAGTGGTTGTGACCACAGAATGTGTTGATGGCCACTCGTTCATGTGGCACTCGCAACCCAAGATTGGTAACATTTATGAGAGTAACTTGTTGATACCAAGCGTCCTCTTCCTGACTGGACATTCATTCACTGTGTACAATTTGGTCAAACTAATGAACCTATATGCCTTGTCACCCCGCCAGTGCTACAACATACAGCGGGCATACATACTGCCAGAGGTAGAGGACATGCCATTCAGAGGCCATCATATCATGGCCGGACAGAGCGTGGTCGCATCAGACGATGCAAGATATGACAATCCAGGACACAACGCTACATTTGGCATTTACTTCATCATGGACACTGACAGCCAACTCATCATTGCTCAAGAAACTGTTCGGGTCACAGAGGTCAAGAACAGTTACTGGATGGAAGTGGAGGGCTTGAAACGCTGCTTGGACAACCTGACTGACCATGGGGTGAAGATCACCACACTTGCCACTGACAGACATCCCAGCATTAGAAAGAGAAAGAAATAAAGGTTGTTGCCTGCCAAGAAAGTTGAAGTTGTCCCTTTGATAGGCGCAATTGCCAACCACCTGTGGTATTGCGCATCAGCTAGTGATGGTGATCCCCGCTTGATGAACGAGATGTAGATCTCGCTCCTCCATCACATCAGGAATTCCATTCATGGACAGCAGGCGCAGAGTTGTACCGGAAGTGCAGTCATGCAATGTATACACAACAAGAAGTGAAAACAAGACTGAAGGTACAGAAGCCTTCACTGTCCAGAAAGCTATACTGGACTGTTGCCTATTGTATTATATAGAGAGGGTTACGAAGTGTGTTCACACTGGTGAACTGGAAAGCTTACATGCCCTCTTCCTCAAGTATGCACCCAAGTTCAGCCGTCAAGGCATCATAGCCAGACTCCACGTGGCCACCATTGACCACAACAAATAATGTATCAGTTGCTTGACAAAGCTGCACACTTTAGAAATCCAGCATTGCATTAGGAAATAAACTGAAATGGCTGAAAATCCCTGCCTGTACTCGATAGCAAAACAATGTTAGGAATACAGTTTCGAAAATACAATCTCACTGCACAAGAGTATGTATGCAAACAACAGATAACATTATTAAAATTGAGGACATTTGTTTATTGTTACTTGAATTGTTTAATTATATATCAATGGAATTGGAATGGTATGCTTTGGAATTGCTTATTGAAATATAAACTGATGCATATATCAATTATATATATATATATATATATATATGATTCAATAATAAATATTTGAATGTATTATGGAATTGGAATTCCTTGAAGTTTAAATTGAAAAGGATGGCAGAATTCGGAACCGATTAATAAATGACATTAGCCGTTTGATTTCGAGAAAGAGAGCGAGAGAGAGAGAGAGAGAGAGAGAGAGAGAGAGAGAGAGAGAGAGAGAGAGAGAGAGAGAGCGAGCGAGCAAGAGAGAGAGAGAGAGAGAGAGAGAGAGAGCGAGAGAGAGCATACAAGCAAGCTGCTATAGCCAGCTATTCTTCAGATATTTATATTGTTATACTGATTTTAGATTTATCATTTGTTCAATCAGCGGGAAATGGTGAAAACAGCAGACAACAAGCTACGGTATCAGCTGCAGTATTCAAAGTCTGCTGGGTATGTAGTGAAGAAAGTGATGGCGTCAAAGGACTACAGCTTCCGAGGAGAAATTCTAGAGGGCATTGCAGCTAGATGCACGAGTGGCACAAAGCTGTGAAGTGTGCTCCAAGTTGCAACATCAAGTAAGAAGGTAACTCTAGCAGAGCATGCAGGCATCGAAAAACCAGCAAAAGAGGAGACTGTGGCAAAGCAAAGAAGCGGCTTTACGGAAAACTAGTTGTATCCGTATCAATTCGGTTTAGTGCCACCCAATTGATAAGACATCCAATTTCAAATGACAATGGATTTATATGCTTAAATAACACAGTTTGAACATCACTGGCAGAAATAGAGAAACGTTTTAGACGAAGTGCATTCTCACTACTGTATAGGACCTCCTAAAGTAAGGAACATCCACTTAAAAGCTTGTATCCTAGTTGTGGTATGCAATGTATTTTATTACACTATTCTATGTAGGGAACTTTGGGTATATGTAATTTACTGGAATAGTTTAACCAAGTCCAAACATGTTACTTATAGTGAGTTTTTTGCAACAGACTACCATTCTCAAACATCACACTGAACTGTACAAGTATTTGTTCATATGACTCACTGTACACTTTTAATGTGGCTTCTAGGATGTGTGTCACAAAAATGATAAGGGCCATTACCATTAAAACTGGACTGTTACCATCAAGTTTAGTAAAAGTAAAGTGCCATCTTACAACAAAATATATATTTTTTTTTTAAGCTGTATGTTTTAGCCAGTATTATTAAAGTGTACTACAAACTAATGAAGCAGCAAAGGATTCAGCTATACGTTTTTATATATATTCATACTTCATTGTTAGTATTACATTTGACATTATCACAAAACAACATCTCAAAAAGTACTTAATAATAATAAGAACACTTATATAGTGCCATAAATCTAGATAAATCCATTTGGAGGCACTTGATAGATTTTGAAACTAGTACTACAAGTTTTGAATCTGTATCTTGAATAATAATACTTGTTTTCTTGACCCTAGTGTTGAAAGTTGAAACCCACAATTATGTAAAACTGGAACTGTAATGGACTATTTTGTATGTAATAATTTTTGTATCACAATATTTGATCATAATGATGACTCATATCATCAATAAACGTGTTACTTATTGATGTACTATATGTGCACAGGACTGACACAGACCCAAATTGTAATACAATTAGATTAAAATGTGTCACAGTGTGAAGTGAATCAACTGAAAGAAACATTGAAAACCGGTGTGTGAATTTGACTAATGCATTGGCACAGTCTGCCATGTAGTCTTATTTATTTGTGAATTGTTTCTCCATATGAATAAACTGTTGATATATTTCATGTTGGCATCAGTATTACAAATCGAATTATGAATAGGGACATGCAAGACACTACAGATCACATTGTTGTTGCCAAAAATGGGATAAGAAGGCACCGAATAATTCATTCTTCCTTTTGGTCAATCTAATCTTACTTATCCATGGTTTTTATTTTCACTGTACACTCACCTGTATAGTGCAATGTCCATAGCTTAAATTTTCATAAACCCCATTCACTTCTGGATACAGTGCAGGCTGGTATAACATGTCTGTTGCCTTTTCCAAGTCTCTCCCTTGACCACAACGTGAAGTGACGATAGGCGGCTAATCGAATCAATTGATTTGTTCTGAAAGTTCATTTATTTGCATTAGTTGATAATAAACAACCGGCATCTTCTAATTATTGTTATACTGGCAAAACTGTGTTTTATCAATATCACATCATGAATTCAGTGAATTGGTTCAATTGTTTGTGAAGGGCTGTAATAATTATGATTGTAAGACTACATTTCATGATGTGGTCTTGGTAACACACACACATAATATAAATAACATTTTTATTATATTAAAAATTCCACTTAAATATTTTTGTATCAATAATACATTGCACAATGTCCTGATTATGCATCTATTAATGCATGGTAGTGTGCAATTTGTCTACATTTTTATATAAATTAAGCAAGTTGCTTGAACACTTTTAAATAGGGAATTAAACAAGTGTATAAAAAGGATGCACACATCCTGTCAAGAATAAAAGTAAGTTTATTAAGAAAATGATTAAAAAAATTTTTATTAAAATCATAGACATAGTATTTTATGAAGATTGAGTGAACCTGAACATCTGAGCCTGAGGTAGGAACAAGTATAATTACTCTATTTAAGTTTGAAATAGTTATTGCTAGAATAATTATTTAATACCTGTTGAACTACGTAGTACTTACCTACTAGCTATTGGTCGAATCAACGAGTCTGCACGCAAATCATACAATGACAACAGACCGACTTCCAAGTTCCAACACCGCCCTGTTGGTGCAAACCGTTTCGAAGTCGACACTCATAATCGGTAATGACACTAAATCTAATGCAAGCATCTGCAAGGTCTCTTATACGGTGCTGTACGGCAGCTATATCCCTACAGTACAGCAACTCGATGTGCGTCGACATTGTCATTGGGACGCAGTGTCCACACAAACACCATGCGACATTATTAAGTCGCGTAACGTCTTCGTCGTCGATAGACCAACTGTCACTGTCCGACTCCCACAACTGAACCTGACCCGGGGCCG